>WTXH01000007.1:0-572057 GCA_022376555.1 Russula compacta | reverse complement strand
CTGGATGTTGTCTTGTGGCATGTGCAATCTGTCGATCCACTCGCCATGTCTCTGACCCATTGGGCCGTGCTTTCTCCCTTGATGAGAGTAAGGGTGAATGTGATTTTCTTGAAAGGGGAGTTGTATCCCGCTACATCCGCGTTCAAGTGTAGGTATCCCTTTACTTCTTCGATGAAGTCGTCGGCTTTGGACCTGTCTCCAGTGAAGACTTGTGGGAGTGCTCCCATGGTTTTCACATCAGCGGCTGCGGCCACTGGTATCTGAGGTCCGTTTGGGTCTGGTCCGGGTCCTCCTGGTCCCCTGGTCCTCCTGGTCCTCCTGGTCCTCCTGGTCCTCCTGGTCCTCCTCCGGATCCTCCTGGGGGTCCTGACCTTTTGAGGACTTGTCTGAGGACATTCTGTATATGTTGGGGCGCGCTTTGGGTAGTGGTGGATGGCTGTGCAGCGACAGCCGTTGCTGTGGTGGTTTGTGTCGACATGGCTTGTGAGAGACTGGGGATTCTGGCTCCTGAGGGTAGAGCGTCGGTGGGTAGTCCTTGGAGCGGAGTGAGGGTTCTGATGGGAAACACTGGTGCTTTTTCTTCTACCGGAGTGATCTTGATTTTGTTGAAGGCGTCGTCGATTTCTTTGACTGCCTCGTCTGATTCTGTATCCGAGACGACCTCTGGCTCTTCTAGTTCTTCGTCGAGGAGCTCGTCAGCTTCTGACCCTTCTGTGTCGTATTCGTGTAGTTGTGGGACTGTCGCTCCTAGCGTATATCATCCTTCGTCCCAATGAACTTCTTTCCACCTGTCGTCGTGAATGCACACCAGCTTTGGATTAGTCGGCGCTTTGCCTCTTGCTGTGACGATGATTTGTATGTCCCGGTTTGTGGGATTCGCTGGGTGTTCCTTGGAGATATATCGAACCCTGTGGTTCCTTCTGCCGTTGACGGCGTCTACCCAATCGAGGGTCGTGGTCTGCAGTGTCCTTTCTGAACTGCTAGCCGTATTGAAAGAAAGTTGAGTCTAATGTCACCGCCAAGGGTTTGACAGCAACAGTAGACACACTAAGTCGACAAGCTAGGACTCGAAGTGCCCTAGAAGACTTATAGAGGCGAAGTCGACCTGCAAGTCGATGTCGATGGCTGGGTTACCGCTTGCTGAGCTCCGACTCAGTAGCCACCCACAGTAGGATAGAACACTGCTAAGATTGAGACAAGAGACTCAACTTGCCCCTACTAGGCATAATGAGTCCCCTATTTATAGTACATAGTACATGAGGGCAGGCCTAAGGCCTGAAGGGGCAGTGCTACCTATTTTTACTTGAAACACAGAGACGAACAATAACAGCCAGTAGCAAAGACAGCTCAAGAAAATCACACACTGATGCACATGAAACGGGGCACGAATATGAAACGGGGTACGAACACTCTATTTGGCCGGTTCCACAACTTACAGGGGTGCGATGGTGTTGAACCATCACCCCAGGCCGGTTACAGGCACAGATGCATTCTGTGAATGCAGGCAAGGGGAGTGAGAGAACAGTGCCATGGGCACCTGAGGGACTCTGTATTGGCATCAAATGAAAGCGATTCTTTTTGTATACATTTCAATCAGTATCTAAAAGGGTTGTATTGTAAGGGAGTGGGGAGGGAATGGTATCATAGGCACATAGGATGAAGTGGTGGCATGAAAGAGGGAGGGAAGGAATCATAGAAGAAGGAAGGTAAGTAAAAGGGAACAAAGGGGAATGTATGGGCTGTGTCAATTGAGAACCAAGGCCTTCTACTCCAATTGCATTGGCCCACGACAGCACGAGGCCAATGAGCATGGGTGATGCAGACGATGTGAAGCCACTCACACTAAAGGTGAGTGGCCTTGAGTGGTATGGGGCAGTGCCAGCAATGGGTGGCACAGGACTTGGGCAATGCAGTGCAAGGATGCACACGGGACAAGGCAGTGAGCAAGAGAGTGGAATAGGAGATGGTGGTGAGTCATGAATGGAATCAAGTGATAGCCCATTTGCATGGGTGCTGCAATGTAGATGGAGCGAGATGATGGCTCGCATTTGACACGCAAGCTGGTACAAGGGTGGCTGGGGCAGATGCAGGGACTGATGCAAGGCAGTGAGACCAGGAGTAAAAGTCAGAGAGTAAAGCAAGGAGACAACAGAAGGGGTTTGTTGACAGAAAGGAGGAGTAAGATAGGAAGGTAGAGGTGTGCGTGCATGTGTGCTACATGCGATCCTCAAGGTAATGTTGATATTGTTCCCACATTGCACCTGCAATTGTGTCTCACCTCTCTTTGGCTTGGTTTGTCTCATGTGATGTTGCTGGGCCTGTTCCCAATTCCCTGACAGACCTGGAAGGACCTATTTGGAAGTTAAATACATCATTATCATACATGTGAATCTCCTCAGGGTCGTATTGCTGGATGAAGTTGTGAAGTGCCACAAGCACAGGTGGGATGAGGGCTTGAATATTCATCTCACACTCCAGAGGGCACTGGAGGATTTGAAAGCACCACTTGAGGATCCCAAAAATCCACTCAACCACATTGCGAGCTGATGCATGATGCAAGTTGAACAATTCCTTGGGATTGCATGGACTTGGAAGAACATCAGTGAGAATGTTTGAGAAAAGACCTGCCACTTACACTTCCTTGGCACAATCCCATTCAGACAGATGGTACCACACACTTTGATAGGGAACAAGCAGTGCATCTGATGATGCAAATTCAGCGTCTGTGAGGTAGTACCTCCCACTTGGGATGTAGAAATCACATCAATGGGCCTCATGGAAAAGCATTGAGTCAGCCATTGACCCCTCCCAACCAGACAAAATATATATGAAATGAAGATTGAAGGAACACACAGCAAGGCAGTTTTGACTGAGCACCCCCTTGTGGTTCCTTGTTGCTGATGATGTAACCGGCCTGGGGTGATGGTTCAACACCATCGCGCCCCTGTAAGTTGCGGAACCGGCCAAATAGAGGACTCGCGCCCTGTTTCATGTTCGTGCCCCGTTTCATGTAGATCACCTGTGATTTCTTGAGTGGCTTATGCCATTGGTTGCTATTGTTCTGGTTTTAAAATAAGTAGCACTGCCCCCTTCAGGCCTTAGGCCTGCCCTCATGTACTATGTACTATAAATAGGGGACTCATTACGCCTGGTAGAGGCAAGTTGAGTCTCTTGTCTCAATCTTAGCAGTGTTCTACTTCATTACGGGTGGCTACTGAGTTGGAGCTCAGCAAGCGGTAACCCGGCATCGATCTCGACTCGCAGGTCGACTTCTCTCTATCAGTCTTCTAGGCCACTGAGAGGCCTAGCTCTTCGACTTAGTGTGTCTATTGTTGCTGTCAAACCCTTGGCGGTGACATTAGACTCAACTTGTTTTCAATACGGCTAGCAGTTCAGAAGGAACACTGCAGACCACAACCTAGATTGGGTAGACGCCGTTGCAGGCAGAAGGAACCACAGAGTTCGGTACATCTCCAAGGAACACCCAGCCAATCCCACAGACCAGGATATACAGATCATCGTCACACCAAGAGGCAAAGCGCCAACTAATCCGAAGCTGGTGTGCATTCACAACGACAGGTGGAAGGAAGTCCACTGGGATAGAGGACAGTATACCGTAGGAGCGGTAATCCCACAACTACACGAATACGACACTGAAGGATCAGAAGCTGACGAGCTTCTCGACGAGGAACTAGAAGAACCAGAGGTCATCTCAGACACAGAATCAGACGAGGCAGTCAAGGAAATCGACGACGCTTTCAATAAAATCAAGATCACCCCAGTGGAAGAGAAAGCACCAGTGTTTCCCATTAGAACCCTTACCCCACTCCAAGGACTGCCCACCAACGCGCTACCATCAGGAGTTAGAATCCCTAGTCTCTCACAAGCCATGTCGACACAAACCACCACAGCTACGGCCGTCGCCGCACAGCCATCTGTCACTACCCAAAGGTGCCCCAACATATACAGAACGTTCTTAGACAAGTCCTCAAAAGGTCAGGCCCACCAGGAGGGTCCGGAGGAGGACCAGGAGGACCAGGAGGGCCAGGAGGACCAGGAGGACCACCAGGACCAGACCCAAATGCACCACAAATGCCGGTGGCCGCAGCCGCCGATGTAAAAACCATGGGGGCACTTCCACAAGTCTTCATGGGAGACAGATCCAAAGCCGATGACTTCATCGAAGAAGTAAAAGGGTACCTACGTCTGAATGCAGACGTAGCAGGATACAACTCCCCCTTCAAAAAGATCGCCTTCACCCTGACCCTCATTAAAGGCGAGAACACGGCCCAATGGGTCAGGGACATGGGCGAATGGATTGACAGGCTGCACATGCCTCAAGACAACATC
Organism: Russula compacta; assembly: GCA_022376555.1. Classification (NCBI taxonomy): domain Eukaryota; kingdom Fungi; phylum Basidiomycota; class Agaricomycetes; order Russulales; family Russulaceae; genus Russula; species Russula compacta. The sequence continues at coordinate 567,707 of WTXH01000007.1, read as the reverse complement.
CCAGCACTATGGGATCAATTTCTCCTGGAATTTAGCCAACAGTTCCAGGATACTCAGGCAGCCCAGCAGCCCGAAACAAATCAGAGATTGTCGGATGAAGGGATCCACTACGACGAATATATTACCAGGTTCGAAAGCCTGGCAAGGAAGGCCGATACACGTTGGGGAATGAAGAAACGTACAACATCTTCCTCCAAGGGATTCCCGCGTCGCTCTTACACGACACCCTGAAGCCGCCAATCCCTCTTAACTATTATGACCTCAAAGAAAAGGTCAAACCATCGCACAAGGGAAAACCATCATAGATGGCATCCTGAAAAAGACCCTGGGGGCGCAATCGCCATTTCAACGATTCAATAACCCACCCAGGCCACCGCCATTCCAACAAAGGAACTGGCAACCCAGATACAACCAAGGGAACCGCCCCCAATACAACTCAACGAACGCGCCCCCATCAATGAACAACACCCCAGTCCCCATGGACCTATCCAGAGGTCGTACCCCTAATAACTGGAGGGGACGAGGAAACTGGAGACAAAGAACGGGACCACCCGCCAGAGGAAACGTGTCTGCACCAGGATACGAGGCAATGCGGTGTTTCAACTGCGGCAGAGAGGGACATTTCGCCCGTGCCTGCCCCGAGAGGCGACAGCCACCCAGGAACCCCTACAGACAAGGGCCCAGACAGGCCAATCTCATCGACTTCCAAGAAGAGGAAGACCAAGACTACCCAATGGCAGAACCGTCAGAGGGACTTCGGTGGCCACCATGCGAGCGCAGTTGGAGGGGATGTCCCTCGACGACCAGATTAAGCTGGCCAAAGAAATGGGGGTCGCACAGGATTTTCCCTCTGCCTAATCAGATCGGCCCTGCTTAGGCGGATTCATAACGATAACGTGTATATATCAGCAAGAAAATCTATGACAGTCCGTTTCTATGCACGTTCAATTGCAAAAAGAGCCGAAGGAGTAGCCCTGGTAGACTCAGGGGCTACAGAGAACTTTATGAGCCTGGACTATGCCAAGTGGCTGCGACTTCCTATTAAGCAACTGGCAAACCCAAGGCCACTATTCAACGTCGATGGGACAGAAAACAAGAGCGGGGCTCTCAAATACTATACCGACCTACAATTCCGGACAGGGACACAAACCACGAACCAGCGGTTTTTCCTCTCAGACCTAGGAGACCACAAAGCAATCTTCGGATACCCGTGGTTCGCATCCGTCCAACCAAGAATCAACTGGAAGAAGGGGTGGATCGATTTCACTCACCTCCCTATTGTCCTTTCAGCCCCAAACGCTGCAAAAGCAGTATACGTACCCCGGACTAAAAACGTACCCCGACCACTCAGGAAACGAACCGACACATACCTCCTAGGAAGAGTAACAATAGGAGGCGCCACGAGTAACCCAGAACAAAACGACACGATACCAGCCGAATACAGACACACAAGAAGGTCTTCAGTGAAGAAGACTCGCAGCGAATGCCCAGCTCCACCATATGGGATCACACCATTGAACTACTACCCGGAGCACCTGACACAATGCCGGGCGATTACTACCCCTCACACAAGAAGAGAAGGCCGAGATGCACAAATTCGTCCAGGAGCACCTGAAAAGAGGAACCATCCGCATCTCGAAATCACCATACGCAGCCAACTTCTTCTTCGTAAAGAAGAAAGACGGAAAATTAAGACTGGTACAGGACTACCGGCCCGTCAACAAATGGACGAAGAGAAACAGAAACGTCTCACCCCTCATTCCACAAGTCGTAGATCGACTCAGTGGATGCACCAAGTTTACAGTAGTCGACGTACGATGGGGCTACAACAACATCAGAATAAAGGAAGGAGACGAGTGGAAAGCCGCTTTCCTCACCCACGAAGGACTGTTCGAACCAACGGTCATGTTCTTTGGCCTTACCAACTCCCCGGCCACCTTCCAAATGATGATGAACACTATCTTCCGACAGGAGGTAGGAGAAGGCTGGCTCTCCGTATACATGGATGACATCGCCATCCATACGGCTAAACGACCACACGAAACAGAGGAACAACACACGGCACGGCACCGAGAGTATGTCCATCGCATGTTGGACAAACTAGAAGAAAACGACCTCTACCTCAAACCCGAGAAATGCCAGTTCGAAAAAGAGGAAATCGAATACTTGGGGGTCATCGTAGGAAAAGGCCACCTCCGAATGAGCCCTAAAAAGCTACAGGGAATTGCGGACTGGTCCCCACCAAAGAACCCGACAGATGTCAGGAGCTTCCTAGGGTTCACAGGCTACTACCGATATTTCGTCCCAAACTACTCAAAGATTGCCCGACCCTTACTCGAACTGACAAAGAAAACCACACCCTGGCACTGGGGAGAGGCACAGATGAGGGCATTCGAAGAATTGAAGACAAGGATGTGCGGCAGCCCGGTACTAATTCAACCGGATATCGAGAAACAGTTCACGCTTCACGTCGACGCATCGGCATACGGCGTAGGCGCCGTACTCTCGCAGGAGGGACAGCACAACGACCTCACACCAACCTTGGCCCAGCGACACAAACCAGTACTACACCCAGTGGCATACTACTCAGCAACGTTCACGCCCACGGAACGAAACTACGACATCTATGAGCGAGAATTGCTAGCCGTCATGAAAGCCTTAGCCCACTGGAGACACTACTTAGGATGGACCAAATACCCTTCATCATCCGAACAGATCACGCCAATCTTCAATACTGGAAGTCGCCAAGGAATCTAAACCGACGAACCGCACGATGGCACGCGGACCTACAGGAATAGACTACATCCTGGAATACATCCCAGGCAAGTCGAACACGGCAGCGGATGCACTGTCCAGACCGTCAAACGCAGATCACGGCGAAGACGACAACAAAGACGTCACAATCATTCCATCCCACAGAATTCAAGCGGCACAAACAATCCACGGAAAAACCATCATACCGAACCTCAGAGAACTTAGGCGAGCCATGTCAGAAATGCCCACGACACGCCCACATCCGGCCATCCGGGAGAGACGAAACCCTGAGGAAAGTGCAAGAGCGATACTGGTGGCCAAAGATGAAAGAGTGGATTGCGGACTACGTCAAAGGATGTGCAACATGTCAACAGGCGAAAATCCTGACACACCGGCCTCGGTCCCACTTTACCGAATCCCCTCAGAACCAGGCACACTACCGTTCCAAACTATATCCATGGATCTGATCACTGGACTACCATTGAAGCGAGGACTAGACGCAATTCTCACCATTGTGGACCACGGATGCTCCCGCGCTGCCCTATTCCTCCCCTGCTCGACCAACATAACAGGACCGGGAATCGCCCAGCTTTACCTAGATCACCTCTATCCGTGGTATGGGTTGCCAAGAAAGATCATCAGCGACCGAGACCCACGGTTCACGTCGAGCTTCGGAAAGGCGCTCACCAAAAAGCTAGGGATACAGCAGAATCTGTCCACAGTGGCCCATCCCCAAACAGATGGCCTTTCTGAACGAAAGAATCAATGGATAGAGCAATATCTACGACTGGTGACCGGTGGACAGCCTGACGACTGGACGGAATGGGTGGCAGTTGCAACCGCGGTGCACAATAACCGAAGAAACAGCACGACTGGGCTATCGCCCAATCAAATCCTAATCGGTTACGAACCAACGCTGGGGCCCGGAGATTTAGGAGTCCGAACCAACAACGAGGCAGTGGAGCAACGAGTGCACAGAATGGAAGAAGCACGGAGCGAGCAATCGAAGCAATCAATAAAAAGGCGGCTGAAACACCAGCAGGACAATACAAAGCCGGAGACCAAGTATGGTTAGAAGGGACCCACCTGACCCTCCCACATCAAGGGTCCAAACTGAATCCAAAACGGTATGGCCCTTTCAAGATCCTCAAAGAGGTATCCCCGGTCGCCTTTATGCTGCAACTCCCCGCATCATGGTTGATCCACCCGGTATTCCACACCTCTCTCCTTACCCCATACAGAGAGACGGACTCTCACGGGCCCAATTACGCCCGACCTCCCCCTGAATTAATCGATAACGAAGAACAATACGAGGTGGAACAGATCAGAAACCATCGTCTTCAAGGGCGATCAAAGAAGCTGCACTACCTAATAAAGTGGTAGGGCTACCCCGAAAGCGACAACACCTGGGAACCAGCTGACCAGGTGCACGCCCCGGATCTCCTTCGGGAGTATCACAAACGCCGGCCCTTAGAAAGCATAAAAGGGAAGCAGAAACCCCCGGCACAAACAACAGCTTCCACATCTTCCACCTCTAACACCACGACTACTTCACAATGTCTTCCCCCGCTCCAGTCCCAGTTCCGCCCCCTTCCTCGAGCATCGAGGTTGAGGCCCCTGGCCAGTCTTCCGCCGCAACCGCCCGCACCGAACCGCCCGCTGCCACGCCCGCCTCTCGCTCCATCCGCCTCCCTGGCGCCTTCCCTGACCTCGAAACGAACGCTTTCTGGGAAGGCCCCCTCTCCCTGGGAACTGTGCGATCCGTCTTGGACGGATACGAAATCTCGGCCCAGTCCAGCTTCGACAGCTGGCCTCAGGTCTCGCTGCCACCCTCCAGCAACGCGAGGCGTTGTTCCAGGACGAGGCAAGATGCCTCAAACGGCAATTCGAGGAGGTCAATCGCGACAACCGGGAGCTCAAGGCCCGGATCCAGCAGATCGACGGGGAGCCCCTCTTGTGCCCTGACGGGTACGTCGACAACGAGGGAAGGCTCCCGGACTTCACCATCACCACCCCGACGGTGAGAAGCCCGCCGTATTTATCAAACAACTGGACGACGGACGAGTGGCCGGGCTGGCGGCCAATGCAACGGGCGACCACGACGCCCAGATCATCGACTTATACGCACGCCCCGACTTCGACGACTTCCCCCTTTCCCCACTCCCACCTTGGTTCCGCGCCCTTTATGGGGGACCGAGATCGACTACCATCCACTCCGAGAGGCCGTCATCGCCCTGGATGATTGGAACCTCCTCGCCGAGGTCTCGCGGTATCGCGTGCTGGACCGCGAGACCGACATTCTGTGCGCAGAGTTGCGCCTGGCTCAGGCGAACCTGGCAGCACCTGAAGCTGCCAAACAAGCGTGCGAGGATCGGCTCGTGGCAGCAAGAGCTGCGAGGAAGATTCCCATGGTCGGGGTCAAGCGACCGCAACTGGCCCGACGATCAGCATGGAGGAAGACAGGATGAGGGCATCCTGTCTAGCGGAGGAGTGGTGTAACCGGCCTGGGGTGATGGTTCAACACCATCACGCCCCTGTAAGTTGCGGAACCGGCCAAATAGAGGACTCGCGCCCTGTTTCATGTTCGTGCCCCGTTTCATGTAGATCAACCTGTGATTTCTTGAGTGGCTTACGCCATTGGTTGCTATTGTTCTGGTTTTAAAATAAGTAGCACTGCCCCCTTCAGGCCTTAGGCCTGCCCTCATGTACTATGTACTATAAATAGGGGACTCATTACGCCTGGTAGAGGCAAGTTGAGTCTCTTGTCTCAATCTTAGCAGTGTTCTACTTCATTACGGGTGGCTACTGAGTTGGAGCTCAGCAAGCGGTAACCTGGCATCGATCTCGACTCACAGGTCGACTTCTTCTCTATCAGTCTTCTAGGCCACTGAGAGGCCTAGCTCTTCGACTTAGTGTGTCTATTGTTGCTGTCAAACCCTTGGCGGTGACAGATGAAGTGCAGCTGAAGAGGGTGTTCACACAGAGAGAGAACTCTGTAGGAGATGAGATGTCTTGCTCACTCCCAAGGGTGTATTTATAGTCCCTATGGTCTACACATGTCCATAAACCCTTAAGGGGTGAGTACAGGCGTCCACTATATCACATAATTACAATATTCTACATATGGACAGTCCAATGAGTCCGCACATACCCTGAGCCCTCAGAAGGAGTACACGTAAGCATAGAACCATACTAAAAGGTCCATATGTGACTGTAACTAACTGATCGTAAAGACAGTAGGTAAAGTGTCAATCTGAAACAGTTCGATCATACAATAATCAGGTCAGATAACAAAAGAGAGTTCTTAGATTGGCCATAAGGGTGTAATCACATTGTTCTAGGGTATCGTACGTACGTAGGTGTCCATGCAGTCCATGTGCCAACATGTGCTCACTAAGTCTGTAATTGTCCTGGAGCATTAAGTGCCCCTTTGTAATGTCCGGGCCAGTTCTACTGAACCCCTGAGCATGAGACTGTCTGGTCCAGGCATAGCTGCACAGACATTCCATCTCAACAGTTGCATCACAGTCTGCAGTGGATGAGTGGCACTGGATGTGGGTGCCATCAATAGCACCCAATGCATGATCAAAAAAGGGGGAAAGCTTGGGGGAATGTTGTATTTCAGGGGGAGTGGGCAAATCAGCATCAGGGAGCTGTACATATGTTGTGTAGAATGGGGGTGTTGCAAGCATTCATAAAATCAGTCTAAAATACCTGGAAACTTGTTAGAGACAATTAAAGGATGTCATTAATACTCACTTTAGAACTGTGGATGATGACTGCTGAAAACACTCTCCAATGTGAGTGGAAGATAGCCCTGTGACTGCCATGTAAAGGAAGATCAAGAGTTGCTCTTGAATTGAAACATAGCACGACAACTGGATACCAAGCATTTGGATGGCCTTCACAAGGACAATAAATGTACTTCAATGTACACCAAGCTCGTTCCGAATGTGCTCTGGGTGCCCATTGAGTAGTTCTTGTACCCAGAGTTCTCCAGAGAGGGCTGATGTGTGATATGGAATGGGGACATCACACCAAGAGAAGTGATCAATTAGAAAACTATGGCTGGCTTGGACAAGTGTCACGTGGGATGGAGCGTGGCGGTTCTGTCGATGTTTCTGTCTGGCAGCCTCCTTGGCTGTTCATTCTCTTGCTATGAGGGGTAAGGCGTCGGGCCTGTCTCTGTCCTTCTGTTGTAAATGTAGGATGATATCTGCGTCAGTGACCGTCATCTTGGTCGTCTTCTGTGGAGTTCTAACGCCTTGTTAGAACGGCTGTGGGTAGTGGCAGTGCTGGCTGCTGTCGTTCCCTATCTCCTGAAGGAGGAAGGGGATCTAGATGTGAAGGAGTCATTTGGATACTCAAGATGAGTTTCCAAAGGAAGGGATGTCTGGAGTGCTGATACGCCTTGTATTGCACTTAGTTCATGGTATGCCACTAAGGTCGTGAATGGAAGGAGCTGCTCCTTCCTGCTGGGTGTTCTGATGCAGATAGGGTGATTCCATAGAGCACTGAGAGGTCCATTACTCAGTGACCTTCGTTTGTCTGAAGCGAAGAAAGGCAATGCCTTTCTGAGCGCTTATCATATGTGTCGGAGTTCGAAGAGTTCCCAATCAGGACTCAGTTTACTATATATGGTAGATTAAGTGAAACACGTCACTAAGTCGCTTAGCAGACCCTAGGGTACGTTCTAGGGCGCAAGTGGGAAGGGAAAAGGGAGGGGAAGCTTCGGATCACTCGGAGGATTGCTCTGAGAATGTCTAGGATTCACAAGAGACCAAGCTTAAGGCTTTGGTCCCCTTCTATGAGCGTATTTATACAGGACTATTTAAGCGGAGTCTTCGGCAGCATCTGACGTGTTTCAGTGGCAGTAAGGCCACGAAAACCATCAGCAGATTAGTGTAAGTACTTTAGTAACAAGCCGAGGCAACACAACAGTGGAAGGGATCAGCAGGAGTGTAATAGCAGTAGTGTAAGGTAAGGGGGGGGAAGTGATGACGACTCTAGCCGGACTGTGGGAAATATGTACATATAAGGCAAGGAGATTAGTAATCGTAAGCGTCCCAATAGTCCACCATGACAACAAGGGTGCCCATGGCATGAACGATCAGAGCATGTGGTGATACTACCACCTGCCCATCAGGTTGCTGGTCTTCTGACTGGTTGTCCTGTTCACATTGATCAGACACAGCTGGACAATCAGACATGGATAAGATGATAAGATAGCCAAGAAAAGTTTTTTCATGCACACCATGCATCAGACATCATCCATATGGATCTTGTGACTGTCTGGCAAATGCCGAAAGTGAAACTGTGATTATGTCATGTCACCTCGGACGTGCCTGTTACACTGAGTGACCCAGAAAATTGCAAAAGTCACAATACATATGTTCCTGGGACAATACGTATGTGCCTGTACAATATGTCGGTTGCTGTAGGGGGCCTAAATAATAAACAACTCGACTTGATTTCTGCCGCAAGGAATGCACGTGACTGCATCTGCATTCAGACTTCAAGGCAGAATAAGTAATATTTTTTATTCTTCATCGTTTGTCATTCGTGTTTAATAAATGACTTATCAAGAAAAATATCTGGAGCGATAAGACTTATTTCATGGCAGGTGCCGCGTTCAGCCAAACTGTAGGGCTTTCACGTGAGCATAATTGCTCGCTCGCTCGCAATTTATCGCCCACAGGGCTGAGAAAAACACGGTTCGAAATCAAATTCAAGAAATGGCAGGTGACGTTCCAAAGATTCGCCGTGGGTCGTGCATGCGACCCTCTATTCCTCCATAACTTCACATGTGCATCGCCAGCGCGACGTTACATATGCCTGTCTCTAAATTCATTGAGTTCCACCACCGTTGACGGCGCATTTCTCACTCGACCAAGGTTGCTTACAAATACTTCCGTTTCTCAAATCCCCTACAGATCGTCCATACGTTGCTCTCTCTCTCCATAACTTCTCATGCACATGGAGACTGCAATGCCACATATGATTGTAATAACTACAGCTTGTTTTCGACGCTGCGTTCAGCTGTGCTTTCGCTGCTCGTGCCCTGCTCGAACGCCTCACGCCCATTTGCTTACAAATCAGCGTGTCTTTTCGCTTACAAACGCGGCTTCCCGGGTCCCGTTACCAGCCCCTCCTGTCGGGCGCATGCGCTGGCAAAAAAATCACGAAATGTAATGTACAAATCAGGTGCTCTCTCTCCATAACTTCTCATGCACATGGAGACTGCAATGTCACATATGATTGTAACAACTACAGTTGGTTTTCGACACCGCGTTCAGAATCTATGTGTCAGCTACGACACTCCATGCTCAGCTGCTGCAGCTGCGGTTGGAAGACATAGCTCGTAGATACGAATGGGCTTAAGTTATGAATATACCAAGATATATGATTTGTGAATGGACCTGTCTATCGACCAAGCGAGCCCCCGCAGGCTTTGACTGCGTCCCTGGTATTATGTAATCGAGTGCGGAAAGTAGCCAACTACGGATGACGCCGTGACTAGGATGCATCTACAGTACTCGTGTATCGTCCGATGTCCCGCAAAGCAGAGACCGCATCAACTAAAGTTCTCAACATCTTCTGATACTAATCCTCAAGGTCGTATACACTGAATATGGAAATTGACCTGTACCTGCCTTCGTTCCGCACAATGCGCAAACGCTCACGCTCGCGCTCTCCAACTCCGTGTGAGCATGACCGTCCACTCGTACGTAGCTTCGTGCTCTGCTCCTTGTTCCACTTGAGCGTGTCTGATTCTGTAACAGAAGCGCTCGTCCGCGCCAACCACACTCGTCGTGGGTGATAGTGCCCGTGAACCCCCTCCGTCTTTTACGCCTCTACAATCGACAAGTCCTTCGTCGCCCGTACAGAGACAGACGTTATCTACTGCTTTCTTGTTCATCCCAGGGCCCGCCCAAGCAGCATTCACACCCTCTACGGATGTGGATGGGTGCATCCAGGATGAGTGGGTGGCCCTCACACGCAACCTGACACTCCTCCCGGCACCCTGCCCTACCGAACACGAGATTGTTGTAAATGGCAGTGGAGAGGAAACCATGATGGTGTGTATTTTGAATATGGATTTCCTTTTCTCGAAGAGTCCATGGCTCTGAGCTGATGATATCTCGTTATTGCCTTCACTCGTCTTGCAGAACCTCGACGAGCCTCCTCAACTATCAACCCTGCTCTACCCACACTCGCAAGTCTTCCAGCATGGGGTTCACGAGTCACCATGGTCTTACATCGACCGCATGGCTCCGCAGCTCTTGAATCACCACACCGATGTGCCCACGCTAGGCCCTCCGTCTTCCCGGGTAGCCACCCCTGCACTCCTTCGGGCGCCTAGCCCTCCCGCAATGCCTACGCCTCCTTTGTCCCCATTCCCGTCGCATTCGCCCTTCATCGGTGCTGCCCGTATAGGTTCTCCCCACTCGGTCGACAGGGGCCACAACAACCACAGCAGCCACAACCGGGTTCCACGCGTCGCACCCGGTTTACGATGGGCCCAAGACCTGACTGTGACAAGTGTCGGCTGGGCGTGCCAGGCCATTATGCTCATTTCGACTAATTTACACCAATCCGGCTAGAGAGTACCTAGATGAGATCGGCACTTTTGTCTAAGCCTCACTTCAATTGGTTTACCCGTTTTGGTTTGAAAGTGCACCTGCGGTGATCCGAATCATCACATCCCACGAGACTGGTACATACTCATACTTTCATATAAATTGTAATTAACAGAATAGGCAATGGTGTCAGTTGTCAAGCGAGCGCGAGGCCAACCTGCTATATACTACATTCTGTGTGTGCTGACTCTAGAATCGTTGCTAGCCAAGTGGCATTTTTAAGTACCACTCATAGCATCTTCCGTGAATGCCTGGCAATGAAAACGCGCAATGTCGATACGAACCCCACGACGCCATTCATGCCGAGAATCGTAATCCTGATGCTCATCTCAGGAAGTTACACCTACACAGCGGCCACTTCCCTTTCACTTCGTTAGATGATATCATATACAAATAATACAGAATAAAAATAAAGAAACAAAAATACCCAGCGTTCAACACTTGACATTCAACCATCGTGTATCAACCATCAAGCAGCAAGCCATATAAATGGGCTGTGCGAAACTTCACGGAACCAAGACCTTTCCGCTTCACAAGCTCCTCGTGCGCGATCAGATCACCATCGAGCAAGAGCTCGTCATCGCTGTTTGTCCACTCTTCGTCCAGTAAAGACAAAATATCGAGGGCGGCGCAGGACAGAGATGAGATTGTTTGTGCCCCGTGCTCCCTGCCCAGGGGTGAATTATATCGTCTGATTCCTTCTGGTAGTTCGTCTCCCTCTGGAGTTTGATGTTCGTTTGTAGCGCTTGTCTCATAGTCTACAGGCGACAACGTTTGATGATCGCCGTCATCATCGACTTCGACTTCCACATCCGCAGTGTCAGCGTCTTCGTCTTCCAACTCTGACATCCGGTGGGAGAGTTTTGTGGCTCTGGTTTCGTCAAGTGGATCCCCGTTGATATATCCCCTACTGTTGTCTAAGTCTTGACCAAGCGGGCTGGTGGAGTCATTATCATGTACATGATCTGGCGTTCCCAGGTCACACCTAAGGTCGGTAGCCATGTTGGCTTGGGCCTCGTCGCCTTTAGCGAGCCCATCTCCTAGGAATTGCCCAGTGACCGCATCTGCGTGCTTTTCTTCCAGCCCAGGTGAGATTGAGGATCTTACGCCTCCCTCATTTTCCTGCATTTCATCGTCTCCATTCCGTTCTCCTAGGAACCCAATGCCCTTAATGTCCCATGGCTTCTTGGGGGAAATTCCATCCATGTCATCATCCTCTTGTAGTTGCAACAAATATGCCATAATTCTGCGTTCGTCGACCTCAGGGCTAGCCTCTGCACTAACCAGCTGAAGACTACGGCGCACACGGCGAGCCTCACGGAGCCTGGCCTCTTCAAGGCGGCCTTGGCGCTCGAGCCTCCGGAACCCGTGCGCCCGTGTCGGCGTTGGTGGGGAGTAGTGAGGTGGCTGTGCGAGGGAAGGTTCTGGAGATTCCGTGGTAATTTGAAGTGTTAGTTGTCTCGTACGTCCCTGTGGAATAAGCGATGTGGGTGGATGGTTCGAGCCAAGGGGAGCCTGAGAGGGTCGCACACGCTGACTATTATCCTCTTCGTCTCCTGACTTGTCAGTATTATCCTCATTATCCTCTTCGCTTGCCTCGGTCTCGTATTTGACTGTCGAATAAGCGGCTTGCCTCACCAAGCGCGCATATTCGCGCCCTGCCGCTTCCCGCATGTTACGTAAGACCCGATCTGCATCTTCAAGGCTTCGCTGCCTTGTAGCGACCTCACGGACGACATCGATGTGGAACTTATGGTTTTCAGCCATGCGTGTATATACCGCCTCCAGTCCAAGTGTTAGCACAAGCTCCTTGTTTGACTCCGAGAGATTTGGTGGTGTGGATGATTTGGGTGGCCTACGAGGTCGTTTCTTCTTCACTACGCTGCTGCCGTTGCTGCGGCCGAGCGACATGGTGCTGCCTGTCAGGGATGTCCCCACACTTCTGCCTGAGTGTAACGCGCGTAAATCGATGTGCTGCACCGATGCTCGCCGAAGCAGTTTCTCCCTACGAGCGTCGGTCCGCGGAACCTCGCTGTCACCCCCAAGCGTCCGCCTGCGTCCTTGATGATTGACAAGCGGCACCGTGAGGGGATGGTTTACAGAGTCATCGTGCGCGGGAGGATTCGGGAATCCCAGAGAGGGACGTTTGACCGGAGGACCAGGAACAGGAGGTGCAAATTCATGCGCAGAAACAACCGGAAATAAGAGGTAGTTGTGATTTGCCAACGGCGCCGGACCCTTTGATTGGATGGGACCATGTCGGGAGAGGTCTCGCTCTGGGCTGGGCAGTTGATCCTCTAAGATATCAGTAACTGCCGAAGCCACCCCCTGAGTGACTTGCGATGGGCTTTTCATTTCACTTATCGGGGGAATAGAGTCCTGCGCGTTCTTGTTAGTTAGTGCAGGTTCGATGGCCGATACCACCCTTTCAGTTGGCCTCGACTCTTCCAATGGAACGGCCTCGCGGGCGTAGAGTGCACCGGACGGGGGAGTGTGTTGTTGTGCTTTCACAATTGACTGCTCGCGTTCTCGTAGGTTTGAGTCTCCTTTGATCGACCCCTCCGAGGATATTGGTGATTTTCGTTTCCCCCTCCTGGGAGGCCACTCGTCCTCGCCATCAGTCTCTACCTCGTCGTCCATTCCACTTACACGTCGGCCACGTAACATGAGCCGGAACGCTCCGTTCGCATTATTGTATGTGCTACGGAACGGACCTTCAACTAGGCGGGGAGCTTCCCTTCCACGGGCACGTGCAGGGGGATTTGCCCGAACTGCTTGAGGAGGTGAGGTGCAGAAGATATCGTCTTCTTCTCCAGGTACGACAGTCCGCTTCCGCGGCGATGAAGGAATGCGTCTCTGCTTCAAATAAGCGGAGGGTAGATGCTGTGGAACTATTCCAAGTTGCGATGAAGTACCAATCGTAGGCGATGGTTGACGTAGGGGAGGGCTACACAGGGAGCTGATAGCACTCGTGTGGGGCCGAGTTGGCTCTTGCATGAGCTGCAACGGTGCAGCTGCGGATTTACCTACCGACCTTGAAGCTTCGGCTTCAGTAACAATGGTTCGGGGAGAGCAATCCTGCCGTTCGTATGGGGGTGCCAGCTCCTTAGGTACTGGGGTGGTTCCAATATGACTTGGATTCGTAGATCTAATTGAGTCACTAAACTATCAATCACACGGATTATACAGAGAAGAACGTACATCCTCGGAGCCACAGGTGGTTTTAATTTATCCTTGCTGGCGAGACTCGATGGACACGACGGCCTGAGAGATGGACTGACCCCCTCCCCTTCGGACTGGCTCTCTACTTCCCGATCGCTCTCTCCTGAGCCAGATAGTGCACCTTTATAATCATCGGGTCCGATAGTTGGTGCTGCTTCATCCTCTCGGCCTGCGTCTGCCTTTCCCCCATTTTGAAGTTCCACAGATGAGGCACTTGTGGGCGATGGAGAGTCGTTTGGTCGGTCTCTTTGAACGGACACATTTTCTCGACGCATCTTCTTCAAGACACCAGAATCGAGACGCCTTTCCTTGGAATCCACCTCTCGCGGTCGCTTCTTAGCACCACTCCCACTGAAAGGTGCCATTGGACTACTCATGATATCGGAATGCGGTCTCGAGCTAGACAGGAGTGTCCTCTCATTACTTCTCTGCACAGTAGCATGGGAAGAAGAGTTATCAGAGGAGTTGGCAGTAATTCCATGCTTTTTTTGGTATTTAAGTATTTGGGCGTCGAATCGTAGCTGATTGTTCTTGTAGCGCTCGCGCCATGACTGGGCTGAGTGGCGGGACGAGAAAGACCACTTCCGCTCTGCCTGAATCAGATGTCAATTGTACTACATCGCATAAAGCACCGCGCATACATTCTCTACAAGTCTCTCATATAACTTCTTGCCTAACCGCCCTCTAAGTTGCGGATTATACGTTGCAATATATTTCATGAGCAGGGCATCGTCTTCCTCAGTAAATGCAACTTTGTACCTAAGATTAAGCTGAGAACAGAGGCGACAGAAGGTAATCGCCGATACCTACATTCTGGCGTGGGCTTTGTCGGGTCAGGCCGGTCAGGGCTTACAGCGTGAAGTGGATGTGTTTGAAGAAGCCCAGCTCGGCCCAACACGAAGGGTCACAATGGAGTGACATTACGTGACAAGTCGCGTCTGAGTTGTCACACATCGTTACGTAAACAACCCTAACCCAAGATATAAACAACAGGTACCACACCACATCTCGATTGCCTCGTTCAGCTTCTCCCGTCCAGCCAGTTCTCGGCCTTGAACTCCTCAAGAGTGTGGCTGTGGAAGTAGCAGGAGAAAGGAAATATACTTTGGAGATTCTCGTGGTAAAGCTCTGGGTAATGTTGAGTTATCGCCTCTTGAAGGGCGGCAAACACGACCTGTGGGACTAATGTCACCGTACAAGAATACAATCCCACTGCTAGAACACACCTCATATCCAGCTTTGCCCAGGTGCAATCCATCCGTCAAGAATGCCTTCACAGCATCTTTATCTTCTCCTGCTGCCTCCCACATTCTTGTCCATACATCGACTACTGGGACTTTCTCTGCTTCGCCAACTTTTTTCACTTCCTCGGCATAAGCCTTCGTGACATCAAATGTCCTTGTTGGTTGCATGTCTGCCCGCATGCTGGGGACATGAATAGGTGGCGGGGTGATCAGGAGGATCCTTGTCTCTGGCGAGTACCATGATGACTCGGGCGCCCGGATAGTTCGCACCATTGTCGCTAGGTTTTCTGAAAACCGGGAAAGCGGAACGTGTTGCCTGAACCCCGGTAAACATGCGTCATTCCCTCCGAACCAGATTGTAAGGAGTCGCACGTGTGGGGTGTGAGGCTGCACATCCTCAGTCTTTGCAATGATCTAGTCAAGTCTTGCTCTAAACGATGACCTCAATAACCAACGTCATATTGACACACCTGCCTCCAGACTGGCAGTGCCCAATCTGTGTTGTACCCTGAGAAGCCGCGATTTAGAACATCAAGCCTGCGCGCATATAGATCTGCAACATTGCAGGATCTTTAGTTCAACTACCCGGGCATCGAAATCGACGTACCAGCAAGGCGAGCACCAATACCCCCATGCTCTGGGTCCCAGCTCATCTGCGTGAGTGAATCTCCAAAAAGGACAATCAAGTCATGGTAGTTTACTGCCATGACTGTTAGGTTAGCTGAGCGCGCGCACTGGGCTGGCACCTAATGTCATGGGTGGGCAGTTGGGACACTTCTATTCACTAGTGCACTTACCATATATGTATGTGTTTCTCACGGTCCAGCTGGAGTTGTCACCACTTCCTCCCCCCTACTTTACCTACACTTTATTACACTCCTGCCACCCCCTTCTGCTTGTGTTGCCTTGGCTCCTTACTACATTACTGTTGAGATGGATGTCTGTGCAGCTATGCCCAGACTGGACAGTCTCATGCTCAGGGGTTCAGTAGAACCAGCCCAGACATTTTAGGGGCACTTATTAAACATCATGCTAAGGTAAATGCTCAAGGCCAAACATCCATTGCTGTATGGGGCCTAAGCACATATTAAAGGGCCTCTGCAGGCATGGGAAATCCAGCATCATACCCTCATTTCTCTCCCCTGTGAGTGTGCTCACTCTTCCCCCTTCAAGACCGACTCTAAGATCACTAATCCAATTCCAACATCAAATACTGAGGCCCAAGCAATGGGAATCAATAAATAGAATAGATGCGGAACAGATGGACGACAACATTGAAGGTATTAAACCGCTACGTGCATGGTAGCACATCCCGCTCTCGCGTGGAGATAAGGAGCGACTGAAACTGGTTCTTATCCTCAACCTCATACGGAAGGGTTGTACACCGTAGCTGTTAGCTGTTCCACGGCAACCATAGCATCGACGATAGAGCCATTCAAGCAAGTGCCCAGCAACTTCGAAGCCTTTTGTACTCTTTCCCTCCTGTCAGCCAACGAGTAACCACGAGGTGATTGTACAAAACATACCTGCTGCGCCTAGTCTTCTCTTCAACGGAGACACGCATCTTGTCTGCTTGCTGCGTAGCTGTCTCCAGCACATCCTCCGCAATTCCCGCGAGCCGTGCACACTCGATCCCAAACGACTCGGTGGCCAGACCCCTGGTGAGACGATACAGAAAAGTGATCTCCCGCATTCCATTGATTCGCACGTCCTCAGTGAAACCCATGTGAAGGTTTTCAACATCTACAGGAAACTGTCGCGCCAGGTCTGCAGCAACAAGCGGGTAGTGGGTAATGAAGAGGGTCTTGCAACGCTTCGTGCGCATGAGGTAGTGAAGAACGGCGTGGGCGATCGCCATCTAGAAAACATGTCAGAAACATGTGTGGTTGGGCCTTTCTGGGCACGGAAAAAGTCATACACCATCAAAAGTTGATGTACCTCGGCCGAGCTCATCGAGAATGACAAGACTCTTGTTTGTGGCATGAAGCAGAATGTCGCTCGTTTCCGACATCTCGATCATAAATGTCGAGCGTCCTCGCGCGAGCTCGTCTGAGGCTGCCAAGCACAATTAAGCCCATTCCCAAGTCGACTTATTGCAAGTGATATGCGTACCACCCATGCGCGTCAGAACACCATCCAGCATGCTCAGCCTCACAGCTGTCGCAGGTACATAGGACCCGATCTGCGCCATAATTGCGATGAGTGCAATCATGCGTACCGCTGAACTCTTGCCGCCCATATTTGGGCCCGTAATGATCTTACTACGGGGTTCACCCTCGCCAAGAACGACGCTATTGGGCACAAACGGATCCGCGCGCAGCGCCTCTACCATCGGGTGTCGTCCGTCAATGATCTCGAGGATATCCTGTTCGGCCGTGAAATGTGGCTTGACATAGTCGTTACGCATGGCAACGAGGGCGAGGCTGAGTAGACAGTCGATGGTGGCGAGCTTATTCACCGCGTCACGCAAGATTGCGTATTGAGTGTGTGCGATATCTTCGAGGAAGGAGAGGAATGCCTTGTTGGCAGCTGCATCACGCGTCTCTCTGAATTGTTCTCGCAGGGCGAGCTTTTCTTTAACCGCAGGTGTATAATACCTACGCACTTTCTTCGTGCTGCTTTGAATGAGTGGACGACTGTGTTAGAATAAGATGAATTTCACCTGCTGTGCATGAACCATGTGTACGGAATCTTGCTTAAGTCTTCAGATCGACTGACTTCCACCAGATACTACGTACTCATTCAGAAGACTAGAATGCATGTTCAACATCTCCTACCTCATCGCCCGAAACGGTAGTCCACTGAAGCGCAGGTTTCTTCAATTGTCCCCTGACTTAGAACTAATCAGATGTTGGCCACAACAAACATTAACTGCATACTGATTTTCAGCTGATCGTCGAGTTCCTTTTCCACCAACATTATTGCCTTCACAAATGAGAAAAGGCCCAGATTTAAGATAGGTTTACGAATGCTTACTCCAACAGCATCTGCGATTTCTGAGTATTGCTCAGGGTCGACCCACATTTCAACCTTGTTCCCAGCTGCTGCCTTCTTTAACACAACAGCATCGATGAGCTGTTGGACTGGTTCTCGCAGTAGAGGTAGCGCAAAGAAGATACTGTTGAGGAGAGCTGACTTAAACCCCACTGCGGCCGGATTTTCGAAGGATGGAAAGGCAGTGGCGATTTTGCTGAATGCTGGCAGTAAAATAGCTAGTTCTTTAGGAGTACACTAAAGAGTCTCATTTCAGCACGGTGACCAGCACAGATGAATGACCATATACTTTTCCGTATTGAATTCGGCACAAGCCCTTAGCCAGATCCGGTAGACCCCTTAAAACTGGGCGTAGCGTATGTACATGTTGCGATGAAGTTGAAATAATCTCCTCGACAGCGTCAATTCGCTCTTGCAACACTCTGCGTTATCATAAACATGAGCTATGTCAGAAGTAGTGAACCAACTCACGGCGTGTCCATCAGAGGCCTTCCAACCCAACTATGTAACAATCTTGATCCAAACTTTGTGACAGTCTTGTTCAAAATCCACATTAAAGATCCTTTACTTGTGAAATCCGTGTCATTATGATAAATCTCTCTGGTTTAAAATCTTTAGTTTTCGTTATCTCACGATTTGTGCCAATTACGCACAAACTTGTGAGGGTGTTACCATTGAGAAGCATGTGCGCCCTAGTTGTAAACTTGGCGAAGAATTTCGTTGCCAGTAATGCATCAGCAACACGAAAGGCTGACAAGTATTCGATTGACTGGGCCAGAGCCAGGATAACTTGTTTTGGATAATCAGCCACTTCAGCCATCAACTTCCCTGCTGCATGTCAGTGACCAAAGCACGTGGGTGAGAGCAAGCACAGACCTGACGTGAAACTTGCCGATGCTTTTCCACAATGGGTCTTCTGCGTGTAGAACTGAGACACGAAGTCGAACGCATCGGTATATGACATCTGGTTCTTGTACCTTTCTACTCGAATCCTGCGTTCTGTTGTAGCGCTCCTGTTATGGGAGATTGATGTAAACCTTTGTACACCGGCAGAGCCCAAAGTACACACCCAGTGAAATGCTCGAGCATTCGCTCAGTAGGCTTCGTCAGCCCCTGCTCAGCCAACAGTAGCTCCGCAGGTTTGCAATGTACCATCCTCGTCTGAGAAAGGTATATGAACTGCGATAACATGACGCAAAAGAAATAAATGCACCTCCAGTTCTGTCCGCATGTGGCCATCTGAAGGTAACTTAGAAGCTCAGAAGAGAACAAGTGCCCGAAAAGTAACTCACCTTCAAACTCATCCCATACCACATCGCCTGTGCTAGGGCAGATGGCAATCATCCCGATGTTGACCCTCTCGTCGGCCCCCATGCCGCCGCGTAGTTGTTCGACTAGGCACATTAGTAATGGCGCATCATTTGCGTCCACATCGTCAACGGAGTCGATGTCGTCAACGTATCTAAGGACAATCAGCAGGTGGAAGCACTGCGTGAAGTACAGTGGCAGGCCAACGTTACGGCGGTGTAAAGATGTGTGAGTTCTCGCTCGAACGGAGCATTACGGTTCTCGCCAACTTTCTTTAGCGCAGCAGTCTCTGTCTGGGCTACTATGCCGACTTTGTGACCTCGAGACAATAGCCTTTGGGAAGAGTGTCAGACAAAAGAATCCATGGAATGCCAAAGTGGTTACTTTCTGAGATGAATATCACGTCGGTGCGTAGGTATCGATGCGACGATAAAGTTGCGATCCGGGTAGGCAACAATTCCGAGTTCTTTGGCGGCAGTCTGGCCACAAATAAATATGATCGAATAACAACATAGTGACCCAGGTCCAGCAAACCTTTGCGTCCTCTCCAAAAAATCTGTACTTATAACCAACTTCTATCATTAGAAGTACGCCTTCATGCTTAGCTTTAAGTTGAAGGACCTATCCTTTATGAGCACTTACTGCCAATAAGCGAGGAACTCCATACCTGCAGCTCCAGCGCAGTATACGGCTCACCGCTCGGGCCAACTTCTGCTCGCTTTTTTAAGGACCTTTCTTGAGTCGCCTTTCCCTGTGTCTTCTGCTCTGTCCTACGCGCGAACAACTCTTGCAATTGTTTAAACTTGCTGTCGGACTCAGCTCCAGAAGAGTGTGGTTCCCCGTCCGCGTGGTCGATCGAAACACCGTGCCCATCCAACATCCCAGTCGTATCGACGAATGAGCAGTTCTCTGCCAAGAGTTGCCTTGCGAATAGCTCACGCCGCTTCTTGGCCTCTGGGTCCACAGAGCGTTTCTCCGGTGATGGTGAAGGGTCATAACGCCATCGAGAAGCAGGGGTAGGCAGACTTTGAGGTAGGCGTTGAGGAGTAGCACAACCCAAAATTGGCTCCTGTGCTATCTTTTGTTTCTTTGCAGGTGGACCCTCGTCGTCTGAGATGGTGAGGTCTATTGGCGAGCTGGAACCTGAGAGGGGTTCAGATCCACTAGCAGCATCAGTACCCTTTGCTGTCTGCGAGAAGAAGCTGGAGATCATTGGTTGCCTCATTGCAGCACTGCCACTTTTATGAGTGGCTTTAGAATCGGGCTGTCGCATCGCATCCAGCGACGACGTTTACGGTGTCAGCCGTGTGAGTGCAGTCACGGCAAAGAAATTGAATGAACGCGTCGCGTCTGGCCGCGCTGGTGGCACCTCAGCGACTGCACGTGATGTGGGGAAGTGGAGCCGGGAAAACGCGGTCTGTCGTTCGATCCCTCTCGTACGCACTCGGCTCGAACACCAGTGGAAATGACATGGCAGCGATAATGCTAGGCCACACTTTCTCGCAGGCTCGCATATTAACACACACTACTCAGCGAGTTATATGGAGCTGCCGCAGGCTAGCCTCATCAGTTGGCAGCACACCAGCCACCGTAACAAATCGTATGTGCCTGTTCTTCCATTTTATGGTTTGGCGACTCACACATGCCAGGCGCAGAGGCAACGCTAACACGCTTTTGGAAAACCGTTGACCTCAAAGAGCGAGGAGACACTCTTGCTATCATGCTTGACTCTCGCCCCCTCAAGACGCCCGCGGGAAAGTCTCTACTCCTGCCTCGTTCCAAGCGTCTCGCTGCAACACTTATTGTAACTGAGTGGGAGAATCAACGCAACGTGCTCAAATCACACGCGCTCCCCATGGTATGTCATCTGTGTCGTTGCTTGTCAAATAGTGGTTTGTCCGTCAATTAAATGCCCGAGTAGACCTCACTGGCAGCACGAGCGTTAGACGCGATGAATGAGACCACAACGCGGGACGATGTTCGCCACGCCTTGCTTAAGTACCTCGACACCGACACTATCTGGTATGGTTCTACCTTCCTCATCAATTCATACTCATTCGTGCGGCACACGGTGGCATTAGCTTTCACCAGGACCATCCCGAGCCCCTCGTGCGTCTACAAGATGACCATTGGAATCCTCTGCTCACTTGGGCACGTGATACCTTCGACGTCGAGCTTCTCACCTCCGATTCCGTGCTATTCAATGCTGAACCAGAAGCGACGAAGAGGAAACTGGATAATATACTTCAGGGCTTTGATCTCTGGCAATTAGCCGGTTGCGTGTCTCTCGCTGTTCTTTGATATGGTTCACTCAACTGTGTGGTGGTCACAGCGATGGAGCGTGTGACTTTAACAACTAAGTCCTTCATTATAGCGCTAGCACTTGTACATGGTCGCATCACCGCTGAGCAGGCTGCACTAGCATCTCAAGTGGAGGTCGCAAGCCAGATCGAGCGCTGGGGAGAAGTAGAAGATTGTTCGTATTTCACCTTTTCGTACATCTGCCGAGTCTCACCTCAGACACTCAGCGCATGACGTTGACTACCACGACGTGCGACGACACATTGGGAGCGCAGCTTGTCTATTAGTTTCTTCTTAGGGTACACATTAAACTCTGCTCGTTGTGCGTTCTGCTTTTCTTCATCCCCCCTCTCAATGCTCTGTCCTATTTGAATCATGACAGTCAAACATTCGTCGCATAAACAAAGCAGGATCAGTCACACACGACGCTTGAGTAAGGCAGCGTAAAGTATTGCCCCGAACGGGCCTGTGTAGCGCGCAGCCCTAAGAAACTGAACGTTGATCAACCCAACTTGCTGCTATACCCAACACCAAAGTTCTCCATGGTCCTAAGTTTGTGTGGGGCCAGGGTTGAACCCCTTGGGAAACACTTGCCGCACGTTAATGTTAATTCGCGTCGTGTCCATGTATCGCGCATATGGTGCCCACGATCCACTCTCAGCATCGATACTGTCAAGATATGCTGGTAGCGTTCCCTCGAGGATGCGTGGCACGCCATGGTATGCACGCCTGCACCCAGGTCCAGACATGACAATGATGTCACCAGAGCGCAGCAAGATCGGGATTGGCACGACGTCGCGCGTGAGACCACCGATGAGGAAGATTGCGGCGTTTCCGAGGCTAATGGACCGCAGGTCAATAAAGATAATAGGAAGAGGGGGAGACTCACGAGACAGAGACGAGAGGGGAAGTGGCACAAATCTCGGATCGGTCAACATGGCCCATAAGGGTATCTTTTGTTTGATAAAAATTAACGATGCCAGCGTCAGGCTCTGGAGGCATACAACTTGAGCGCTACCCACAAACGTGGATGATGCGGGCGCGAGTGGCCCGCCTGGGATACTTACCGTACGTCTCCTCCCAAGCTTCCCACTCGGTACCATCGTCTCCCCAGCCATCAAGTAATTCTGCATCTGGGTGCCCGAATACGTCGTGCCAAAGGATATTGCGCACCACCTCAATACAGACATTTCGGAATGGCTCACCAACCGGCTGCACCTCGCGTGTGAAGTCGTACTGTTTCGCGCTCCAATGGTAAGACCAACCTATGTTTGCCCAGCGCAGGCGCGGAAGGAGCTCGGCGGCATTGTGTGGTTCTGCGTGTGGGGATGGTGAGGGCAGGGGCTTCGGTGTGCTCCTAAGGAGAGAGAAGTTTGCGGGTGAAGCAGGAGTATTGGAGATAAGGTGTCGCGGACCCGAGGAATATGGCAGGGGTGAGGTCGCCAAGGGGGGTGCACGAGGCTCGATGATCGTTTCGGGCGAGTGTAGGTATGTAGACCAAAGGCCGGATGGAGGGACGAGGTAGTGCGTGTCCAGGTTAGTTTCGTTCGGGTATCTGGCGTGTTCATGGAGGGACCATCTAATCAGGCTGCGTTGTGTGTCTTCCGAGACGAATGACGGTAGAATCACCAGACCTTTGCAGTACGTTGGGTGCGAGGCCAAATGTTAGAACAGGGACACCAAGGCTAGGCCATTCTGCGTACCAGGAATGCCAGTGATTGTATATGCCTTGCGCTTTTTCGCAGTGGCAGCCCGAGCATCTTTGAGACCAATCTGCCTAGTCTGGACGGCATCCGCGCGGCCTTTCCACCCTGCCCGCTCAATCTCTGATGATCTAGCGTTGTCCAGCAAGGCAAGGTCGAGCACGTCAGAAAGATCTGGAGGAGGAAATCGAGCTTTGTATTTTTTTTCTGCCGCCCTGAAAGGCGTCCAGTCTGTATCAATGCCCTCCGCGCGGTTCTTAGTAGTTTTATAGTGATGTCTTCTGGCGCGTTTGTACTCTTGGCTCGTCGGGTCGAGTAACGTAGCCGCAACCATGATGCCGACAGCGCCACCTTATGACCGCCGGTACGACGCGAAATGCTTCTGCCCTAGTTGGTCTTCGATTTCCTTCCGCGCCCGTGCTCTCTCGCTCAGTTCAACCTTTTCTTATGTCTCTATGGTCGCCTCGCTTCCCACCACTCGCACTCCTTGCTGTCGTCCGCCGCAACTATAGCATACGTCCTCATGTGATCACATATTTGCATGCACGACGTAGTCTGTCATTCCCCCTGCAATTTCCCCAGGCGGCGCCGCTACCTCGCTTTCAGTCGACCAAAGCCACCGCTGACTCTTCTTCCCCCTCTCCCTCCCCACAAGCAACAAAAGTTGCCAAACCAGCAGAGCCTGTGCTCTCGCGTGTATGGAATAAGATTAAGCACGAGGCGCAGCATTACTGGCACGGTACTCAACTCCTCGCAAAAGAGGTGCGCATCTCGGCGCGCCTGCAGAGAAAGGTTCTTCAAGGAGAGACCCTCACACGCCGTGAGCGGAGGCAGGTACGTAGTAACTATCTGGCAGGTCCGAGTGCTGACCATTGGGACTGAATGCTCCAGCTGCGACGGACGACTCAAGACCTGCTTCGAGTAATTCCGTTTGCAGTCTTCATCATAGT
Organism: Russula compacta; assembly: GCA_022376555.1. NCBI lineage: Eukaryota > Fungi > Basidiomycota > Agaricomycetes > Russulales > Russulaceae > Russula > Russula compacta. The sequence goes on along the minus strand of WTXH01000007.1, from coordinate 543,591 downwards.
TCCTTTTATGGAGTTTCTGCTACCGGTTGCCCTCAAGCTGTTCCCAAACATGCTTCCCTCTACGTTTGAGGACAAGTTTGCAGCTGTACGTGCTCGTTTCCCTTCCGCCGATTACGCCCTTTGATGCGTGCGCTATCTCTTAGGAGGAGAAGGCCCGCAAGCTCCTCCGCATAAGGCTTGAGATGGCCAAATTCCTTCAGGAGACGCTCCGTGAGTCTGGTCTCAAGGCGAACGCTCACATCCTGGGAAGCGATGCTTTCAAGGAGTTCTTCCGCAAGGTACGTCATGTACTTCGATATCCTTCCTTCAAGCCAACAAGTTACCGTCAAGGTGCGTTCGACGGGAGAATCACCGTCGACTGAAGACATCGTGAACGTCGCAAAGCTCTTTGACGACGACCTCACTCTCGACAACCTCTCGCGTCCGCAGCTGACCTCGATGAGTCGGTACATGGACCTTAATGCTTTCGGCACAGACAACTTCTTACGCGGTGCGATCCGGTCGCGACTGTTGCAAATTCGTCGGGATGACCAGGCAATTCTCGCTGAGGGCGTCGACGAACTGAGCACAGCCGAGCTACAGCATGCATCACAAAGTCGGGGTATCCGCACGTACGGTGTAAGCCCTGCGCGCCTGCGTGAGGATCTCAAGACGTGGATCTATCTGCACCTTAGTGAGCGCGTTTCGGGAGTGCTGCTCATCCTCGGGCGCGCGTTTGAATTTGACCGCAAGCCCGGAGAGGATGAGAGCAGCCGGGCGGGAGTCGTGCGAAGTCTCGAGTATGTGCTCAGTGGATTGCCAGACAACCTTGTACGTTCTTTCTCGTCATCTCATTTTCTGATTTCGTGGCTGATGAGAACCCAGTTGAACGAAGCGGAGCTAGAAGTTGACTCGGAAAGGGCGTCATACAAGCAACGACTTGAGGTGCTACAGCAGCAGGAAGAGCTCATAGAGGATGAGCAAGAGCAAGAACAGAAAGAGGAAGACGCGCGGCGGGCGAGACGTGAGGCCTCAGAACGTTCAAAGCGTGAGGAAGAGGCACGCATGGCTGAGTCATTACTCCCTGATTCTGAGGTACACTTCCTGTTGTCCTTTTGCCACTGGAGGAGACAGCTGATGAAGGTTTGATGGCAGCTGCGCTCTGAGCCGTTAGAAGAAGACACTCGCATGACGACAGAGCAATTGAAGGAGCTCGTCGAGGTGCTCTCAGTACTCTCCGCCAAGTCATCCGTTCTCAAGGAACGCGACGAGTTGCATAGCCTTATGGAAGAGAACCAGCAGGCGGCGAGTGAGGAAGCTGAAGTACTACTTTCCTTAACTTGACCATTGGAAACACCAACTGATAGCTGCCTTACTGATAGGACCCCAAAGCGGCGGCACTTGTGAAGCGTATCTGTAACATGTTAACTAAACTAGATAAGCAACTCGAAGCGTACGACGCGCGTGTGGGCAACTCGTTGCAGCTTATCGCGTGTGACGCGGCAGGCCGCATTCCGATACGGGACCTCGCGAAGGCACTATCAATGATCCGGCACCGACCAGAGGAGGACGTGGTCGAACATGTTGTTGACAAACTAGACGTTGATCACGACGGCTACGTCGAACTCGAGCATGTCCTTGGGCTCGCACGCGAGGAAGGACTGGGAATTGTGATCGAAAATGACGAGACGGACGCCCGGAGCTTGTTAGGTGAAATTAAGGAGTCGAAACCGCGCAAGGAGGACATCGTACAAGAGTAACATTCGTAGCCACGCTACATAATCTCCACTCTAATATATACACTCGTATATTTCCTATCCCCCCCCTCGATCCGTGAGTGACCCATTCTAAGTCAAAATTCTTTGCGCACGAGATGTTCTGGGTTTTTCGGAGAGAAACTTCACGTCCTGGGTAAGATATAACAAAGGGAAAAAAATGGATAATCCATGTATCAGTCCCTCAAGTTGAAGTACCCGCCGGCCCCACCGCGACTTCACCTTTTGAGGTGATTTTAGTTTCTGGTTTGCTGCCCTCCTTCTCACTGCCGCCACGGGCAGATGAGTTGAGCGTCACTCCAGCACTGGCATCATCGTCTGCACGCTCGGCCCACCACCTGCCCGTTTGCAGGGCGAGCACGCCGGTAAGAGCGACGCTGCAAATGAGGTGGCTCGATGCGAGTCCCAGCGTTGGGGTGCGCAGATCTGCGGGGAACTTGGCACCCGGGAGATCAGGTGGGAGCGCAACATAGTTGGTGAATATGCCTGGTAGCGGGGCAAGTACGCGGAGGGGCGATGTGAGCCGAGCGACGAGTACGAGCAGCTGGGTCAGGTAAAAACGTACTGGGAAGCACGGACTGTACGTAAACAGCGATGGCGGTGCTATACAGGACTAAATCGGGGCGAGTCAGCACGGGGAATGAAGAGGCAGAGGGCGAGGACGGTTGAAAGACTTGGGAAGTAACGCACAGATACTGCCACCGTCGAACATCAAGTTTCCCACCTCGCCGTCGCGCAAACTCCACAGGATCATCACGGCACCGAGCGTAGCAGTTGCGGCAACAACGTAGCCAACGCCAGGGGCTCCCTTTGTGAGCACATGGTAGTATCTAGCCGCGACCCATAAATGAGCGTCGGTGACGGGCGTCCTCCAGAGGGTAAGCGAATCTGCAATCCAGTGGGTGAAGAGCAGGCCTGTCCCATAAATGCATTTCGGCGGTTGAGTGGATCAGGAATATACAGGGTGCTGGACAGCCAGCCAACGAGCTCGTGCGGACATACCGAGGAGGATGGAAGTGGCAGATACGGTGATGGCAGCGCGAATGGCCATAGTTCCCTGCTACTCTTGGAGTAGGAACGTCACTGTTCTTGACGGTGAGATGGTGGACGATGGACGGGTGTCGAATGGAGCACGCGCAGCTTGGTCGCCCGGAAAGGGAACGTCACGGAAGTTTTTCACGGCATGCTCACGCGACCAATTCACCCTGTCGGGGACAGGGACAGCGTTTTTGCTTCCGAATTGGCTTGACAGTTTGACGCCTGAACGTCCTGGACGGGCGTAGTGTACAGTACCACAACGCGTTAGCTTTGGGGAGGTCGACACTGCCATTGTTGGCTATGATTCCGGTCCGACTCGAAACAGCCCGGAAACGGGTTCGGCGCATGTGTTAGGATGGCCCCACCACCGACTTGTCCATGCCCGTGACCGAGGTGATTACAAGGCTTCACCAAAGCCGTAATGCTGGCTACGCGCCTACTTGCTATCGATATATCGAAACTACCAAACCCGACATCTCATGTGTCCTGCCCCAAATGGGCCTCTGTCTCTACTCTACCCTGGTCCTCCCGTGGCAGCTCTCGGCGTCAGGTCCTATACATGCTTGGTCGCTGCCATGAATGTCCCTAGCCCTTCCCTACCTTGTTTAGTGCCAAAAATATGGAGAGGAATCTGAAGTTTTGTCTTGCGTGTACGCTGACATGGCGTGCAGGTGGGCCGAGTAAACGCTTGTGCCGTAAGTCAAGAAGCGCTAACGCCGCTAAGCTACGAGCTCTGACGAGTTGCCCAATCCAAGCCTCTTTAATAACAGCCATCACTAAGGTCCTGTTTATCACGCTTCATGCATGATTCGTGGTTACCGTCATTACGGCGAGTTTTAGATCATGATAAATACCGGTTCACAAGGTTGTCCGGTGATGGGCTAACTCGGGCTAACTCGAGTTGTCAGAAAGGACCTATCCTTTGAGGCCTTACAGTATGTCATAGTACATCGCATCCCAATCCCCAATATTACTGCTCAGGCATATGGACCTTCACCATCTTTCCTTGTGTTCCCTACTGTAGATTCTCCACAGAGCGGCCGAATGCTACCTACAGACTTCATTCATTATTCGGCCCGCGGCCAGGAATCCTGATAAGTACCGAAGCCATCCGCTAATCTCAACCTGCGTCCGAGGCGCATATATCCGAGCACGAGATACCTCACACCTCTGCCTAACCCCTCGCAACGCGCGTCTCCTACAGTCGGCGCTCGGACGTCGGCCTCATAATCCTTGCTGATCCTCATACTGTATCCTTCTCCGACGGTTCTTTCATCAAGAATCGGGATGGCCAACCATTATCTATCATGACCACCATCCGACGAACGTGGGCCTGGCAAATTCGTGAGCATCCAGGGATTCCCGTACGTTCTCGATAGACTGTGTACTTTCTGTGCAGAAATCTTTCCCCTGATCACAATTTGTTCTTGATTGCCTTCTACCAATAATTTTCGCCTAAGCACCCACTCCTACAGTGGAAGCGTAGTGGTCGCGGTTCGTCATTCGCAAATACTAAATCTCCTCTACGAAGTTCAGAAACGACGGCCTGGAATGAGTTAATGGTACCATCGGTTTCCCCCGGTTTCCCCGACGCCCTCCCGGAATGGTTATCCGGCAGATCATCTACCCACGAGTCGCCACGCCCAAGACGGGATCAATGTTATGACAGGCTGCGTCTGGCTTTGCGAAAACATCACACCTGGTCGTGGAACCCTGGCATGCAGTGCAAAACTGTGTCCATAGACTATGCACTAACGCTTCTATGGTTCCGCATCGGTCAAAATGCGAAGCAGGTGCGCAGCCCGACCCTGTGTCCTGGGTCAAAGTAATAGCCCCCAAGTCGACGAGAAGTTGGATCAGGTCTTGATTCCTGAAGCAACTGTTCACTCCGCGGCCCTGCCAGTGTTGCATTACGTTTATGAGAATACACAAGGCTGCGTAAATAAGTTTTTTTGGGTTTTCCTGATGTCCACGTGAACGCCCGGGTTCCAATATATGGTTTTTCCCAGCATGAACACTCTGTTGATGAGTCAAACATTGGGAGATTAGCGAACATCAGGTCTGAGGGGAATTCATTGTGAATAAGTGAATTCTATGTTTCATGGCATTAATATCTACGTATTACAAACGGCCATAATCCCGGAAGTACTCGATGACCGGAGCCAAGTCTTCTTCCGTAACATCACAATACCTATCGGGAACCTCGTTACGGAAAAGCATGATGTCCCCCACCCACTGCTGGTACGTTTTACCCTGCCCCCCGACCAGCTTCTCCACACATCGATTAGGGCGCTGGTTGTCAAAAAGCCCGAACTCGTGGAAGAACATCGACAACGAGTGGGCGAGTAGTGGCGCTGTCGGCGCAGGTGTTGCACGCCGTACGCCGACATACCCTAGCGCGGGCCATTGGGCATATTCCTTGAAATTAGGGCTATGCCACATGTAGTCGTCTTCCTCCGGCTCACGCAGCGTACAGGTGACTTGGACAATGCGTGGTGCATCTGCATCGACGCCGAACAAGTACGCTGCGACCGTGATGGTGTCACCTGGGCGAAGGCCCCTTGTGCGCTCCGCAGCATCTGGAGGAGGGCGCGTTCTTGAGGGTGAGCGACTACGGGACAGGCTGGGTAAACAGTGCGGTTTGTGCGTTCGCCAATCCTTCAAAGTTTCGTCGTCAGGCATCAGGTGCACAGCCTTTTGGTGAAAGCAGAAGCTGCAGAGACTTGCCTGTGTGCAGTGCTCTTTCGAGCAATAATATGCCGACTTACAGTGAATACAGCGCTTGGTGGAAGGTATTCCGCAAACACGGCAAGGATGACGTCTGGGTGGTGTACTGGGTCTAGGCTTGGCATAGGGATTACCCTCAACAAAGTGAAACGATGCCAACCCATCTACTGGAGCAGGACGCGAGCTCGACTCTGAGCTCTGCCTACGTGGGGAAGGTTGGGGAGATTGAAGTGGTTGTGGCTGTGCGGGTTTCTCGGGTTTCCCGCCTAGCATTCTGAAAAGGAAGAAAAAGGCAACGACAACGACGGCAACGGGAAGTAGAGACATGACGATTGTGAAGAAGCCTCCAGGGATTCTGGAAGCTATAAGCCAAAAAGAATGTCATCGACAGGCATTAACCACGAGGCTCTCGATCGGGGCACAGGGAAGCCCTCCTATAAACTGCGGGACGCAACCCACAAACGAGTGGCTTCTGATACTTACGCCACCCTCGAGGTAGAGTATACGCCAGGTCATTGCATTTCAGGTTGTGTTCATACATACATGCTGCATAACGTGATGCCTCATTGAAGCCTCGTGTGAAGAAATCCAGCTAGTCGGCAACTTTAATCAAAAGCTTTCCGGTCGTCTTACCCGACGTAAGGTCGATTTGCGCTTGACGAACACCATCTGCCGTAAATGGATACTCAGAGTGGATGTTGATCCTCAGGGCTCCACTAGACACCAAACTCCAGAGCTCCCTGCTGTAGTCGTTGCGTTCTTCGAGTGTTACCGTGTAAGTGTTCATCCTGCCAGTAGAACCACGCGGCGCGTGGGTGTGAGACAATACGCAACGTGTGGGAAACGCAAGGAACCCACGTGGGGCGAAGCAGCTTGACGTTCTTCTCGGTAAGTTTGAATAACGGCACGGGTGGAACCGGGCCAGATGCATTGCCAAAGGACACAATTGTCCCTTTACGCTTGATCATCTTGAAATCATCGTCAAACCTGCAAGCTTGTCAGGCAAATACCTAAGCTGCGGAGGCCTTTACCCACGTTGATTTCCCTACGCCGTCATATATTACGTTCACGCCTTCACCGTTCGTGATCTCGAGCACGCGTTCGACTATGTTCTCTTGTTTGTAGAGGATAACATGGTCAGCGCCGTGTGCCTTCGCGAGCTCTGCTTTCTCTGGGGTGGAGGTAGTGCCAATAACCGTGGCACCACGAGCCTTGGCTATCTGAGCGTGTAGCAGCCCAACACCACCAGCCACAGTGTGGATGAGGACTGTGTCTCCTTTCTTCACATAATAAGACTCGGTCACTTGTGCGAGTGTTGTGAGGCCTTGGATGATAGCAGCGGCAGCGACGCGAGTAGAGATACCGTCTGGTACAGCATAGACGGTGGTGTTCCAGTCAATCGCAACATACTCCTGGAGTGTGCCCACGCGACTCTTACAAAAGTGGGCGTCAATACATGTAGAGGCGGGGAACGAGGACTCACGATTGCAACGCGACCTCCTTTCTTAAACCCTCGGCTCTTGAAATCCAGACTCTCCAGGACAGATTGGTCCGAAGGCAACTCAAGAATGATTCCAGAAACTTCATTGGCAATAGGGAGGGGGCGTTGTTGAGTCGGATACAGGCCAGACCTGAGAACGTAGTCAGGAATGGGCATATGGAATGGACCCAGGGTACATTACCTGAAATAAGTATCGGCAAAGTTGACACCAGCCCACTCAACCTGCAGGAAAGCATTGAACGTTAAGCCTCAATTATTCTCGTCACTGACAGGTGACAGGGATGGAAGACGCACCCTTATGAGGAGGTCTGTTGGCTTCACTTCTGGGAAGGGTATCTCGAGGTTCTGAATGGCCTCAGGACCACCAGTCTCGTGGATACCTACGGCTTTGATTCTCGTGGGATAGGACATGGATTCGCTGAACTGCTAAAGTCTGAGGAATCGAAGGTATAGATTAATAATATTGCAGGAGAATCGACGGTGTTATTATACGGGTCGGGCACTCCGATTCGGATCCTCTTATCATGTACCATAGAATACTGTATTGCAGAGGAATCACAGAAAGTCGTGGCCGGGTGTGGCGGTCGGGCTTACTCGCCGCGAGCTCAAGCGTGCTTGAACGCCGACTCGGATTCTTACACCATGTGGCAGCGCGCAGCTACAGTTACGAGGTGCTCTACACGGTACCTATCTTCAGTCCCCCACTGGCAGTCACCTCCACTTCATACCCCCGCGTGCCATGGTTCATCGATTCCTCGGAAGTACCACTCACCCAACCAGCTTCTCAGAATGAATCGCTACCCCCTCTCCCATCTGGCGTACCCGCTGCGTTGCAAAGCTTACACGCGCAACTGATCCAATCCCCATACCTTGAACCCTCCAAGTTACTCGTTCGCGAACCTATCCCGCAACCACCCGGCCTCCACTTCCAATATCCACCCCGAGAGGTCGTCGCAAACGGGGCGCCACGTACGCGGGAGAAGGTCTCTCGAACCCGGGGGTTTGTGGAACTGGGTCGTTTTGGCGCAGGCACGATACTATCTCTTATCTCTAGTGTCATTGCTTACACATTTATGTCTTGTGTAGGTGAAAGAAGGGACAGAGAAACGCGGATCGATCGAGTCTCTTGTACGGCTCGTCCGAAAGACGGTTCGTGATAGAACACTGTCAGTCAACGGCAGTCCAAACTCAGGCATAGCGCAGCTGTTATCCATGGACCCGCGCCTCCAGCTCCCAAAGAAAACTCGGAAAGACATCCATGACGGTTGGACCATGGTGGACGCTGGCGAATTTGCTGTTCATGTCCTTAATGCAAAGGCACGAGAGCGATATTTTGGTGACCGTTCAATTTGGTAATTGTTTCACTCTGGGAAGTGAAACACTCAGGGAATGTGTGCCAGCATGTGCGGGTTACATTGGACGACGCCATTTTTACTTCCCAGAAATACGACCTCGCCAATCGCCAGTAATATTTAGATTTGAAGCCATCTGCGCATTCATCTGGAGCGCGGTCATAGCAGCCTGGATATGTCCCTTGTTCTTCGCAATTCATATCAAGCTTGCCTATACCTCCCCTGGCCGACATCAAAAATATTGTGCGGGCTGGCCTGGTTTCCTTAGCCTGTGAGGTAGCACTGACGCCTAACGAGATGGTGGACAGTGTTTGAGGGACACCCTAGAGTGATCGACGAATGGTGATTCTACGTGGCGGTCTATGGCGGTGTTTCTACTCCTCTGTGGCCCTGGACAATACCAATACACATTCGCATGCACCGTATTGTGGACGGAGATCAGGCGTCCAGTAAGACGGTTCTTAGGTAGCAGATACATTCATGGCAAGTAAAAACGCATCGGTCGCGTCAGGATATTGGAGGCGTGGTCGTGTAGGCAAGCTAGTCTGGACTGTCTCGTCTCGTCTGGGTTGAATATACCCTCTGCGGTGTCCCACCAGTGACCGAACAGCGGAAGATGTGGTGCCTTCAATGTGACATTCAGATGTGCCGAGGGACTGAATGGCCACCGCAGCTCGGTGCTTTGCCTCCGTGTGCTGTGCACTGCACGTATCTCAGATCCCCTATCCAATGATTCGTCCTTGTATTGCAGGTGTGGATGTCAAAGCCAGTGTGCTTGGCGGCACGTTTGCGGCGACTGCTTCATCAAACGTAGGGTAGTAAGGTTGGCATATTATGCCTCGCATATTTCCCTCAGCCTCATCATGACTTGGACCTTCGAAAGCCCCGACAATGTCAGCCGAATCTTCACTGCTTTTTAATGATTACTATTTCTTCCCTTCCTCCGGGAATGAGACTGTGATGGAATTTGTAATGAATATTCAAGCCAATGCAACGTATCGAGAATGGTGCTAGGAAAACTGGGATGTATTAGGATAATCTGGGTCTTGTGACTACATGAGACCTTGAGAAAAGTCGATCCTACTGCCAATGCAAAGACCTTGGACAACAATATAGCTTCAAAGGCGTGATAGCTCAATTCATTCGGTGCAGCAGCGAAGACGAAGATTGCTTAGCAGTTTCTGACCAAAGGGCAAAGGGGTTCACGGTGTACAGTGACTCGAATGCGAATGTTGGCCTCAGATGTGCATAGTTGACTCGATCGAGCGGGGTTGTGTGAGGAAGTAGAATAGAGTACCGCGGGTGGGAACGCATACGCATATATAGAGATGTAAAGCTGTCGTATCGTCAGGTGAGATATATATGCCGAGGCGGGCATGGCAAAGTCTGTCACCGTGTCCTGCACTGCGCACCATAGGCCTAGCGCCTGAAAAAATTGCTACGTCACTCTGATGCTGAGCGCTGAGCGCTGGCAGCGCCACGGGGATCCCTAGCCAATCAACGCAAGTCTGAGGGAAGGAGTCAATCATCATGCAATCGAATCGTGGCTCATCTAGCCATAGCAATTATCACACTGCCAGGTTGTTCTGGCACTGCCTAGCCCAAATGACGCATGGCAACGACTCGAACAAGTACTTGGCTCCCCTCTCCAAAGCATCGGGATCTGGACATTTCCGCGGGCAATGTCTCGCCTCCCTTCGCTTGACAGTCTCCGAAGCGACCGCCAATGAGGACCTGTGATCAATTCTGTTTGGGCATCTGCCTAGATTGTAGACTGCACGGTTTGCCTCGGTCCCGCCTTGGCCCTTGCTAGATCCGATGCACTGGCAACCCCCTTACCGAGACGGCCAATCATTTCAGCATCACTCGTACATAAAAAGTTTGCGTCTGTACGGTACCCACTGCGGTGCCAAAGACGGCTGCCCAGTCTTTCCATCTACTTCCCGCAATCTTGGCTCAATTTTTCGAGCATGTTTGCCGTCACAACCCCCAATTCTGCGCTGGAAGGGCCACGACACGGTGTAGGCCATTCTGTCTCAAGAGGATCGAGATATTCATGCTCGCGACCTCCCACCGTCTACCATTGTGCTCCTGCTTCCCGCTCCGAGTTATCACAAATTCGAAGCTCTCACAGATCGTTTCGACGTCTTCCCACACCCCCAATCTGTGTCTCAGCCTCGCCTTCCATCTCAACACCCCCTTCACCAATACCGTCGTCCTCAATTTCCAGCCCGTCACTGTCCCCTCAGCGTCCACCCCTCCGCTCGCGGTCCGTCTTCGTGCTTCGAGGATTAGTTGTACCACTGACCTTATCCATAATTTCTTATACAGTTCCCCCGCCCTCTTCCAAAAATACCAAAAACTGCAGCAGATCTTGTTGAGACTCCGAATCACGGACGTATTGACGAACGGTCGTCCCCTGCCGCGGGTCCAGCAACCTCCAAGGTACTATTTGTCTTACCACAACGCACGACTCATATCGAGGAAATCCAATGTGGAGATTTGACGGAGCTTCGACGTCACCTGGGAAACCCTATTGCGGCTGATTTCATTTCTCCAAGACTCGATCGAGACGAGACATTCGATAGTTCGAGCGACGATGAGGAAGATTACGATGACCTCCCGACAGTCCCAATGACACCCAAATGCCTCTCAAAGCTTACGGAGGCTATCTCTCCCATCCTGGATAAGACTGCAGATGATAAGCATGAGAAGATGATCAGAAGGTGTAGCAGTAGATGGCTACGGGAGAAGAAAGGGAGACGTTGGGTAGAAGACGATTACGATACAATCATCCAGAGTCTGAGGGAGCTTCGCTAGTTGTCGGAGCTTAAAAAGATGCGGGCACTGGCACTACGGCAAACTGTTTCTCTTTCTCTTGCAATCATGTCCATGTCCAGTAGAGCAGGCGGCCTCTATGGAGGCATCCAATTCTCTTCTGCCTCGCCCTTTCTCTCGTCCCTTCAACCAGAACAACCAACCCCTACAGCCCCTACTCAACAAGAAAGCCCTGCTGCCAGTGCTCCCGCACCACAGTCAGAGCCCGCACAGTCTGCCGATGACACGGACACTGCGAATCAAGAAGCTTCCACAGCTTCTGGCAAGGCAACAGCTGGTACCTAATCTCACTGCTGCCAAAGTTACCTTTAAGCATCATTATTGAAACTTTTGTTCCGCCTAATCCGAAGGATGGTCCGCGTCTCTTGCCTTCGCGCCTGTCAAGCGCAAACCCAAGCCCCCAACTAACAAACCATCCAATATTGCCGCACTTGCCGCATTCTCTCAGGCCGGTGCCACTAGCGCTCCCCCGACGTCCATTTCTGCTACCGCTGTCGTTGCTTCACCACCAACTCTCGCTAACGTGTCCACTCCAACCCTTCTAGAGCCAACCCCAGTTCCTGGTCCTGGCTCTAGCCATAAGTCAGGGTGGGGAAAGAAGGTTAAACCCCCATCGATGGTGTTGGATGACGATGTTAACGGGTTTCGAGGAAGCACAAAACGCAAAGGTGGTGGTGGCAAGAAAAACAAGAGGGTGCGTATAATCACTTTACCACGAATTCTATGAGCTCATCTCATCTAGAATAAGAATGTGCAACCAATGACAGTGTGGGATCCTTCCGAACCTTATGACCCAAGTCGACCGAATGATTATAATGAATACAAGGTTTGGAAGCATCGGGAACATGAAGAAAGAATCGAACGTCTTGCTAAAGAGCGCCGCATGGAAGCTCAGAAACGCCTCCGACGCAGCAGCTCTGGAGTGATTACACCGAAAGCGATCCAGAAGACATTCGACCCAAAAAGACAGGTACAGCACTTAGGGAAGCCATTCTTTTTGTAGAGCCTCACACTTTTCTTTATGAAGGACGATATGAGGGTCACGACGATTGTTGGTCTCGTGAAGATGACGAACATCCACAAGGTGGCATCGGCAGCGCGCCTGTCTCAAGGCCCGCTCCCCAAGATATGAACATGACTGGGGAGGAGGTTTACCAGCGCCGCTTTACCATGTCCACCAATTTCAACCCGGCCTCGCAAACTACGTCCTCGGCCTCCGCGACTATGGTGATCGATACCGCCAGTGCCGCCACCATAGGGTCTCCTGCTCCTCTTGCCAGGGCAGAAACAGGAGAAGAGGCCTACCTTCGGCGTGTTGCTATGTCGCAACGCCCGCCGCTGCCACCTTCTCAGGCGGCTCCTGCCCAACCACCCCTGAGCATGGGTGATGAAGAGTACCAACGTCACACAGCGCTCTCGAGACAGCAGACGCCCCTGTCTCCCCCGCAACCCCAACAGCCCGAACCATTGGACTCGTCGGGATATAACCCATTTTCTCCTCAGTCGGTGCCACCACCGCCACCTTCCTCTGTCCCCAGTGCTGCTTCGGCAGATAATGTCAGCCCGGAGTTCGAAGAACGCGTGCGCAGCAGCCGAAATGCAGCAGCGGCTATCGCCGCCAAGTTCAGTGCGTTGGTGCCCCCTGTGGAGGGTAAGGATTCATCAGACACAGCACCTGAGGAAAGTGGATCTGGACTCTCCACGCGGTATGCTTGATAAACCTCCTGTCTAATACTGCCGGTGACACCCAGATGCCCAGATCTGATCCTCATGGCTTCGCCGCCCGTCTCATGGCCAAATGGGGGCACAAAGAGGGGCAGGGCCTCGGTGCAGACGGTACTGGTATCGTACACGCGCTCTCAGTCGAGCAGGTGAAGGTCGGCAAGGGTACAGACAACAAGGGAAAGGGCATGGGGTCTGGCCGTGGCCGCATCATTGATGCGGGTGCCGATGCTCGTGCAAAAGCGGAAGCAGAAAGATTCGGTGAACCGAGTCGGGCGATCGTGCTCACGAACATGGTTGGGCCAGAGGACGCGAGTGATCCAGATCTTCCAGCGGACGTTGGTTCGTAACACTTCCGCCTCGCACTCGATCGTCATTTGCTGATGATCACGGATTATCCGAAGGCGATGAATGCTCGAAGAACGGCACGGTCGAGCGTGTTGTCGTTCACGTTGTGCAGCCTCCACCTCAGGATGAGACCGATGCGGTGCGCATTTTCGTGCTATTCGCCGGCCCCGCAGGCGCATGGAAGACGGTGCGCGAACTCGACGGGCGGTTCTTTGGTGGCCGCACTGCGCGTGCTCGATATTTCCCAGAGTCGTTATACAACCGATTTGCTTTTGACGAACCATTGTCATAAACGGTTTTCTTCCGTGCGAGGTCAGTATTAGTAAATCTCGCTCGACGCTTTCGTACTTGGCCCATGTCCTGTCGGTTTGGTTAGTTGTCCCCCCAGAATTTTCCAATCTGATGTTCCAACATTTCGACCTGAAATTTGGTCAGATCGAGCTCAGTTACTCGGCAATGTCCAGGACAAATAAGCAGCCACAGGATTGCTGGTGTTGATAAATGAAATGGGAAATAGCACGCGAGCAAAAGTTCAAAGCCGTCGATGACTAGTATCGAACTCGAGCTATTGAACATTGAACCACAGTATTTATGTAGCGAGATTATCTTAGCTGTGAATAATCTTCCCTTGCAACTCATCGCCTTTAGGTCGTGTTTCTTTTATAAGATAAAAGTACTGTAGGTGAGACAGGAAAAAATTTAATCGGTTGAAGAAATTTGAGACTTACACAACAATTCAGGCACTGTTTCATCATTGACTCGGGAAAACGGAGGAAACTTATTTTTTTCTGCCCCCTTCATTGGTTCTAATATTTTAAATTATAAGGTTCCAGATGGTGGTACGTAGCGCATTGGGGCGAATATCGCTTACAGTGATGTGATACTCACCAGAATCACACTGAAACTTACTCGGTATAGCATCGGTGACGGTGATGGTTTACTTTACTGGCTGAGGCATTGCTCCTGAAGGAATTAGTATTCTTCTTCATGGGTGATTTTTGGCTCAACTTATCTCACACAGGCCTATTCCCGACCGTCCCCCAAGCTATCGTGGGCCTTTGCATGGTGATCCACCGAGAAAGAAATATCGGTCTAGCTATTCACAGTACCTTTTGTCTCCCTTGGGTGAACTGCGGGCGGCCATGCTACTATACTAGTAGTCCGCGGCCTCCGAAGGGGTCTCATTTTCCTAAGCTACTACGGTAAGCTAGGACACAGCTGAAACGTAGAGTCGACTACTGTCAATGTGGCTCCCTCGATCGTGGAAGCACAACATTCCGGCTGGCGTTGAGCCAGCTCTTTTTTTGTTTTGAAAAAAAAAGTTCAGATTTCTGTACTCGCTCTGCCCGTATATACAAAACAAGGAAGATGCCACTGTATAGCAGTCACTAACTTCACGATTCGCGCAAAGGAAATCTTCACCCGTCAGATAATACGCGGCAAAGCAGTGGTCTTTGGGCGGCGAATCCACCGAAAGGGGGGGGGGTTTTGACCCACCTGGAAAGTTATCAACTTTTCGAACAGGCATCTCTGCTTTGCATTTTATCGGTTGATCCTCAGCTGCTAACATATCCAATGAAAGGGCGACACCTAGAGCCGCCTATAGGGCGAAAACTATATCTAGGTGTACAGCGCATAAAGGACCAATTTCTGCCACGCAACGCAAGTAATTTAGGGGCTAAGTTTCAAGCCTGCCTGCCTGCCTGCCTTTGAATTTTCAACTTTTTTAAGTATCATTCGCGCGGCTGCGAAGCTTGAGGGCCGTGCTGTTCTGTTTTGGTTTCGCTATACCATTTTGCTATGGTATGGTTATCCGGGCTTTGGCTTTGGCCAGTTCTGTCTTTTCGGATGAAACACGTACGGCGCTGTTCCCAGGTTCGTACAGAGGGGTTAACAAGTGCTCTTCGTCGGAGCCTGATAACGAGCTATGCATAGTTATGGCTATGGCATCACGCACGCGCACGGATCGCTACGTCTGGGAATTTCGGCTAGGGGTTGTCTCGGGTTGCTCGTATCAATATTTCCGAATTGAGCCCCGATCATGTGTGTGACTTGGAACCAAATCCTCAGCATTTTCTTTGCTAACGAATGACCTAGTAGTACTACAATGTCAGAAAAACATCGCGCCTCCGGGTCCTGTGTCTTTCTGCTCTCTTTTCAATAGACGCGCTTGAATGGCGGCACGGACTTGCACTCATTCTCATCGAGGGTGTTGGCAATGACATCGCGGTATTTGATATCAACATCTGGCGAGGCACCATCATGCTGCCACGTCAGTGTGTGTTTCATCCAATTATAGTCGTCGCGCTGTGGCCAACCACGTCACATCTACGAGTTGACGAATGACTAAGCGGGATAGCTTACTTCGGGGTAGTCCTCGCGGGCATGTGCACCACGCGATTCTTTGCGTGCGGCTGCAGCTGTGATAGTCTGAACTGCGTTCTGAAGAATGTTTCGTAGTTCAAGCGTCTCAACCAGGTCCCTGAGATGCCATTGCCGTCAGCCACCACACACTACGGAAGGGATGAGACGCACGAGTTCCAGATCATGCTGCGGTCCTTAATGCCAACTTCATCAAAGTTCTTGTAGATATCACGTATCTTCGTGACACCCTCATCGAGAGTGTTCTGGGTGCGGAACACGGCCGCGTCTGCTTGCATTGCCTTCTGCATCGCAAGCCTGATCTTAGCCGTTGGCTCAGGACCATCCGCGTTGCGAATCTTGTCAAGGAAGGCAATACTTTCCAGGCCAGATTCCTCGGGGATGGCCTTATGCGGTTTTCCGGGGTTGAGAGTCTCTTTGATGTGGTGAGCACATGCACGTCCGAAGACTACGATGTCGAGAAGCGAGTTAGCGCCAAGACGATTTGCTCCGTGCACGGAAACGCATGCGGCCTCGCCAGCGGCGTATAGGCCAGAAACAACCTTGTCGTTCCCATCTTTATCGGTGGTAATCACCTCACCGGTGTACCGAGTGGGGATACCGCCCACTACATGCGGTTGTTAGGAGGAAACTTCCCTGATAAATAGACACGTACTATTGTAGTGAACAGTAGGAAGCACGGGAATCGGCTCCTTAGTGACATCGACGCCTGAGAAGATAGCAGCAGTCTCCGATATACCAGGGAGGCGCTCGTGCAGGACCTCAGGAGGCAAGTGACTAAGTTGGAGGTAGAGATGGTCCTTCTCTGGACCAACACCACGACCCTCACGGATCTCAATGGTCATTGAACGCGAGACAACGTCGCGCGAGGCAAGGTCTTTCGCAGTAGGTGCGTAGCGCTCCATGAAGCGTTCACCCTCTGAGTTGAGGAGGTAGCCACCCTCACCACGGGAGCCTTCATTGCACTGAGTCACATAAACGGTGCGACATTACATGGGAGGCTCACCCTCAGTAATCAGGCACCCGGCACCATAAATGCCAGTTGGATGGAACTGCACGAATTCAAGATCTTGCAGCGGCAGTCCTGCACGCGCAACCATAGCATTACCATCTCCAGAGCACGTGTGTGCACTCGTGCAGCTAAAGTAAGCCCGTCCATACCCGCCAGTTGCGAGCACTGTTTTGTGCGCCCTGAAGCGGTGGAGGGTCCCATCTTCCAAGTTGAGTGCAATAACGCCCACACACTCGCCGTCTTGCATTATAAGGTCGAGCGCAAAATATTCGATGAAAAAATTGGTATTGTGACGCAATGATTGACCGTAGAGGGTGTGTAGCAGCGCATGACCGGTGCGGTCAGCAGCAGCAGCGCAACGATAAGCCTGTCCGCCCTTCCCGTACTTGAGTGACTGGCCGCCGAAGGCACGCTGATAGATCTTGCCCTCCTTGGTACGAGAAAATGGTACGCCAAAGTGCTCGAGCTAGAGGGAATAGTCGTGACAATCTATTTAGAGAGAAGGCCAAGGTGCAGCCTACTTCGATGACTGTCCTCGGAGCCTCGCGAGTCATATAGTGAATAGCGTCCTGGTCGCCTAGCCAATCCGAGCCTTTAACCTGTAAAAAATAAGTAAATACATGTGGGCGGATAGGTGTCTCCAAGCTGGTCTCACAGTGTCATACATATGCCAACGCCAGTCGTCCTCGGTCATGTTCTTGCAATAAGTGAGTGCGAGTCCTGCATATATTGTAAGGAATACGTACTCCTAGAGCAGCATTGATGCCGCCCTGCCCATCGTAATGAGCATATGGACGGGCACGAGCGAATAGGTGACTAGGAACTGACCTGAGCCGCGACTGTGTGACTCCTCGTTGGGAATAGTTTAGTGATACAGGCCGTATTAAAGCCTGCCTCTGCTAGACCAAAAGCAGCTCGTAGACCTGCACCTCCTGCACCACTGATCGGACAAGCGTTAGAACTGTAATAAAACACGCGCTGCGCAGAAATGCAACATAGAATATTCAAAACGACTCACACGACAATAGCATCATACTCATGCTCAATGAGCGGATATTTCCCAGAAGACCATGACTACCGCACACCCGAGACGGTCTCAGCCCTCGGAGTCCAAATATGGGGATGGGTTGCCCACCTTGACCTCCTGGGCCTTGACAGGGTTGGTTGCTACGACTCTACGCGCGGGGGCAGAAGAGTGGAACGTACGGCCCTGCTTAAATGATCTTGAGAGTGCTTTTCTGAGCATTCGAGGGAGAATCCGACTGCGACCAGAGGGGCGTTGCGGCAAAGCAAGCGGGTAAAGGAGGAGATGGGGTCGGCTTTTCGCGTGGGCAAAATCACCCGAGAGAGGCAATCACTTTGGCCAATCAGGGTGCGCATAATTCACCTCCTTTTATTTTACATCTTCCTACGCCCGGCAAACAAATTACAGTGATGGTACAACAACTCTTGCTCTACGGTAGTACACCCAATGGATCGTGCAGCCGCGATGCCGGTGTTTGGCTGGATGACGAGCTCTGCACCGTAGCTGTGGGTGGTGTTAACGCGGTGGATGCCCGTGGCAACGGAGCCAATGATGGTACCTCCGCTGAAAACCCACCCAGCGGAGAAGAAAAGGTTGACCGCGTATAATTCCACGGTGCTCGAGGGTTGACCTCTTGTCCTAATGTCACACCGAATGCCGACCCCCTAGAACCCTTTGATTTCGATGCACCAAGGCGGGGCGCGTCGAACGACGAGCTCGATGACGACAGCAGCGGGTCAGAGGCGACCGTCCTCGGTCGCGGTGCATTTGTGGCTTGTACTTCCGCTGCAAGCCTCGATGCCGGTGGCGGCGAGATGATAGCCTCACTGAGGGACGACCTTGGCTCTCCCGTTGAAGCAACAGCTTGTTCTTCCTGTTGCGCTTGTTGCGCTTTTCGCCGCCTCTTGAATTCCTCCTCGCTCATCAGCCTCTCTTCGTCTACTTCCATGTTCCCACCAAGGAGGACGTCACGTACATACGCCAGCGCCTCAAGCGCTTCGCGCTTACTCTCCTTCACTTTTTTGGTGCGCTCTTCCGACTGGTCGGCGTCTTCGTCGAGCAGCAAGGTATCCACAATCCAACTGACAGAAGCACCAAGCGTACGTTGTACCGCACGTAGCTGAGCAGCGTCGTGTTCCACCTCAAAACGTGTGCGCGGCTCCCATGGTGGACGTTCTTCGGGTGGACGTTCATCCACGAGTGGATACGCCGAGTATGCTTCCCCATGTGTCTGTGGCGCACGCACTAGGTTCACCGCAAGATCAGGTAAATTCTTCTATCGTTGTAAAAAGTCGTCAGCTGCCATCTCAGGAGGACGCCCAAGGCGTACCTTTATTTCAGATACAGCATTCATGAGCGTTTTGTTGATGCCCAGCGCTTCTCCACGGTCCAGCAAGCCCTTCGCAAACTCAGGTAGGTTCAACTGCCCGTGGGCTGCTCGCCCCAATGATCCACGGCTACTGTACCCCGACTCCGGTGGGGTTGAGCGGGTTTCAGACGCGCTCTTTCGTCGTCCACTGGGGCGTCCACTTCGCCTACGTGGCGCCGGGGGCGGTGGCTCCGGTACCTCGACGGGGAGATTGAGCAGGTTGCAATTCTCAAAAACTATAGACACGCCGGTAGCAGCTATGGGCGACATTTGAAGTGTCAAGGCTTGCCGTAGGAGTAATGCGGTGTGATAAGGTGTTGTTGAAGGCGTAGACTCTATGGGGAGGTTGGAAGAGTAGCGAAGTAGATAAGTCAGTTGTCCACTGTAGTCTGATGGTATTACTGTGCAATCGATGAGCTTTTGCCAACAGTTGTACGAATAACGCACATTGATTCCGTATCCGAATGAGCATTGCCACGCATACCCAGAGCGCGATCTCTAGAGAGGGGTCCACTGCAAAAATTCCATCCCATAACACCATGGCATCGTGCATGTTAAATTCTCTTGTAAATAACAACCGCAACCATCGACTTGCGTCCCGACAACCTGTCAGCCGACCACCGCTGGAAGATGGGAACATGAGACAGACTCACATTCCATACATTTGAGGTTCAATCCCCTCTGCCTGCAAGCGCCCCCACAGAACGGGGTCAACGGTCTTAAGCAATCCCTTCTGCACACGGTTGCATGCCTGAAGGATCGGGGTAACATACGGCTCTATGCCGCGTTGCCCGTCCAGGTGCACCAGGCCCGCCATTGCGGGCACCGGCCGTTGCGGAGCTTCACGCCACTCATACCACTGCCCTGCGCCTTCCATGACACGGTCAAAGAGCACCCATGCATCAGCCGCGACCCATTTACGCGCACAGAATTCTGCGAGCTCGTCAGGGTCGGACGTGTCCGGTAACGAGTCATAATCCACGGCGTAGTAGAGCGGCGCGAGGAGTTCGTGCATGCCTTGTCGGTAGCCAACATCCGGGTGCAGCACAGCATAGAGAAAGAGAATCGATGCAAGCTGGTATTGAACTGTGGGCGCGCGGTAGTAGTCAATATCGGGAAAGCTGAGGGATCGGGGGTCGATGAACCGGACATCATGAGATGTGAGCGAACGGAAGGAAGGAAATGTGTAGGTCCAGCGGGACTTACGTACGCTCCACGTCCTGGGCAATTGTCCTACGCAGCTCGACTGCTGCAAACCACTCCTTCCATGGATTCTAAAGGGGAGGCAGAGTCAACATGATTAGAATTCCCACAGCGCTTTCATCTGAATGATCGAATGGTGCACGAACCTCGTCATGCAGACTAAGGGGATTATTTCGCTCCAAATTACCAGTTTGCACTGCGCGCGCAGGTAGCTTCTCGCCTCCAGGTGCAATGAAACCATCTTCGTAGCTTCCGTCTGGAGCGCGCATTTTCTCAAGCAGCAATGTCGTAAACTGCTTCCGCGATTTGCTCAGGGCACGTCTGTATGCCGCTGGGTCTGGGCGAAGTTCTGGCCGAGGATTGATAGGATCAATGGGAGTAAGGAAGATCTATAAATCGAGGTGTCAGTGGGCGCTGGTTTTGGGGAGGGAGAAGGATGGGGAACAGTATACCTTCCATGCCAGACTGCGCCCTGGGACGTCCGCCGATGCAAAGTCGTCCGTTACATTGAAGTGAAACAACCTCCCTCCGAGAGCAGCGTCCTTGATCTTGGAAAGGCTTAAGCCAGAGTTGAAGAGACGGTCATATTCAGTCCTGCCATTATGTCAGCCAAGATTCAGGTGTACGGCAGGGCATTAACGGACTTGATGGCTGCAGGTGGTGGATGGGTATCTGCACCCTTATCCCGTGCTGCCATTCTGCTTCCGAGATGATAGGCGAGGCCACACACGTCGACGATGGACGTGACAAACTTGTTTAGACCAGATAGTTTTAGTTTGATAATGAACCACGTGATGTCCTCGCAAGGAGAAGGAGAAGGAGTTATGGGAGTAACGGAGATCAGAGTTCAAAGTTCAATTATAAAATTGATACCTCTCTAACTTTACACCTATACAACCTAACACTAATGGTTGATGGCCCGGAGGTCATCGTACCTATTATCAAGGGTACTGTATGATTGTCAAAACCATATCGACAAAGAGAAACTCAGCTCCTCGCTTCTCATGGCATGCCACCAACCTGGCGGAAAGAATAAAACATCACCCGGCTCAAGTGTCGCGCTCAACGCCTCAGGCACTGCGTCTTGCCAGAATAAGGGATACTTGTCCCCATTCTGATCACAGAATACGTCAACCTGGGCCGTATTGGTCATGGACGGCGCTAGTAAATTCGCGGCTGGATTGCGTGTGCGTTCGATGTCTGACGCTACTGATGGTGGAGGGTATGGATACATAGCTTTTGTGACGCTCAATGTCGGCGGCGCCAGCCAGATTGTCTTGCGACCAACGACCTGAGCTTTAATTATATGAACTCGGGAAAGAGCCAGTATCATAGAATACGGCGCTTACCGTAGAAGTTGAAAAATGGATCCTGGGCGCCACGCTGAGAACGAGTTCTTAATTTAGCGAAATAGGGCATACCGTGTGTGCCGGTGATACTGTCCCTGCCGGACCGAGCCACGCGTTCAGGGCCAGTTCTTCTTCGTTTCTTGGCGGTTTGTAAAAGGGATATGTAGCTGGTGCTGGTGGGGCAGTAAAAACGTAGTCAGGGATGAGAATGTCCTCTCTTAGTGCGTGAAATTGAGCAAGGAGGTTGTGTTGCGCCATATATACGATTGTTTGCGAATCAGTGGGTTCCTTCTCAAGAACATCCAAGAAATCATCCCAAGGCATCATACGTTGTGTCCAATCATCAGTGCGGTAGTCTTTCCCTACCTCCACTGGGACTACCCGGCCACGTCCAGCCACAGAACGCAGATAGTCGATCGAGCACCATGGATGTTCATTCATAGCAGGCCAATCTGATGCAAACCCGGTTAAGATAAATGGCTTCTTGAGGAGCTCGCAGCGAAAAACAGACAATGATGGCACGTCAATCAGTCGGGGGATAGCTCCGAATGAAGTTGTAAGGACTGGTATATGATGGGAAGGAGATCTAGTCGGGTGGATGGAAAGATTTGGAGTATACTTAAATGGCTCCCGAGGTAAGTACTTGGCTTGTGTTCTTAGTATAAGGTCCTGGATGAGTGTCTGCACGCCTTGGCCAGGGGCACCTGCAATGATCAAGGCATGGTCGAGGCGCGCAATGCAGGATATGACGGTTTTCTCGTCTAGCGCCTGTGGGGAAGTAAGATCCACCAAGGAACGTACTACGCTTGCGTCGGAATAGAATCTCCGCCATTGAAAGGGATCGGCACTGCAAGAAGCGAGCAGGCTGATGTAAGCTCGTTCAATGAGTTGCTCAAGCTGCCGAGAGGAGTCGGGTATGGGGCACAAGTCGATGATACTTTTGGCAGTGTTTTGAAGTTCATGGACATGTTCCTTTCCGCAGTTTGCCAGTTCTGAGGGGCAGTTACGTTGGTGAAGGAGGATAGCAAAGGGGAAAGGAAGAAGATTACCTTTTGTGTAAGAGTGAGTAAGAATGGAGTGGAGGAAATGGTCCGCAAGTTGGAGTGCCCAGTGGGAGTGCATACGGCACGGAGTTGCCCGCTGGCAGAGGAGTTGTTGGGGACGAACGGAAGTAGATGATGGGATGACCAAAACGGGAGCGAAGTCGGTCGACGAATTGAAGATTGACGGCTAAGACAAATAAGGAAAATGGCCTGTCACGCGATATTCACATTTTCGTCACACGAGTCAGTCAGCGGGAACTGATAAAAGGTCGCAGGCGGGTTCATGGGCCGTGAGAACCATCCCCAAAGCAAATCAATATTTTCTAGCCACAGCTCGGCGAACCGGCCCGGTCCGATTACCTTCCTTTTTACGTAATGTCTTCAAGGTTGACCCCAACTGCTTCTTTCTTTCGTTTGCTCGCTTTGCTGACTTGCTACTTTCTCAAGGTTGGACCGGCTCCTCCTTTTACTCGATACAGGTTCAACAACCTCAGTGAGGACAACGGCCGCTAAGCAACTAGCCCAACTTGCAGCCAAGAGCGTAATCTCGGATGTCGCTCTTGAGGACGACGTCAAAGCGCACCGCTATCACCAACCTCTTGGGGACCCATCCGGATGGACAGAGCTCATGGCGGTCATAGCGAGGGTTTGTGGACATCGTCATACTACATATTTTCTTCTGACGTTCGTGTTTCCTTCATAGGTTCTCCCTTATCTTCATTCTCGATCGCATGAAACTCGGTCAGCCGCATCTAATGCGCTGTCTCAGATATTCACTCTGGTCCCTCTCTGGCACCCCTTCCAGGATGGTTTTACCGATTCTGCTGTTTCTCTTTTCCCTTTTTCACCCCCTGAGTTTCCTATGCTCACTGTCGAAGAACTCGTGCAAAAAGGAACTCTCCTTCTTGCGTCTTCCGGCAAGGAATTTACGAAGCCAAATGGCATCCTTTCGTCATCTAGTGAAGTCAAGAAGGCACGCAAGGAAGCCATAGGTCGTCTTGGACTTGATTTCCTCTATAGCTTCAGTGCAAATGATGACATGGACTTGGATAAAGAGTTTGCAGCCGGAAGCGAACCAGATACTCAGGTACCGGGGGAGAATGAGAACAACATGGATATAGACCCAGCACCTGCATCAACAGACCTCTCCCTCGACATCAGTACGAAAGTGAAGAAGAGGTCACCCTCTCCGCGCTCCAAATCAACGACCCCTGTCGCCCCCTCGCCATCTGCGCCATGCGGTCCCCAGCCAGATGAAGACTTGAGTGGGCTTTCCGCTCGTGAGCGCAATCGATTAAAGCGCAAGCGCAAGCAAGGTAATACTGCGTTCGTGCAAGCGCCTCCACCGACCTCAAGTTCCAAGTTTCAAGCCACCACCGCCGGGGCTGCTAACAAGTGGGTTCCGTCACAACTAAATACTCTCGTACCGCTCATTGTATCGCAGGGCACGCCTCGTCTCTGCAGAGGACAAACCACCACCGCCTTCGAGAGTCGAAAGTCCAACGGCACCTGAGAAAGTCATCATTGACCCCTCCAAGGGAGGTGCCGTTTCTCCTAAGACGTCTCAGCAGTCTCAGGCTCTTGAGGTTGAACAAGGGCACTGGGTATGGGACGGCCTAGTCAAGATTCTGGAGGTCGATTTGTTTAGTCCGGCCTGGGAAGTTCGACATGGGGCCGCGATGGCTCTGCGCGAGCTCCTCAAAGCTCAGGGTAAATATAGTGGCACAAAAGGTTTAAACCCTCTTTTGATTCTGCACATGCTGGCGCTTACCCTACACCAGTCGGCGCTTCACATACCGAAAACGATGAATGCCACGAGCGATGGTGCAACGCCCTTGCTGCGAAACTTCTTTGTGTCTTTATTCTTGATAGGTTCGGGGACTTTGTATCGGACCAGGTTGTCGCGCCTGTACGCGAAACTGTTTCCCAGACAATTGCTTCGTTACTTCTGCACATGCCCCGCCGCTCAGTTCTGCATGTGCACTCGGTTCTACTCCAGATGATACGTCAAGATTTCACTACTTCCGCGAATGGCCTATGGAAGGAAAAGAGTCATATTTGGGAAGTGCGACATGCTGGTCTACTGGGTATCAAGTACGAGGTCGCTGTTCGAAGCGATGTGGTCGAGGCAGGGGCGACTGGCGAAGAAGTTAAAGCAGAGCGTAACGGTACAGCTGAGACCAAGTACGGGACAGGGCCTGGTACCAAGACGAAGGGTCAGGGGCAGGGTGTAGGCCCAGAAGAAGGTATAGACGTGAAGATGGAGGATACCCAAGAGAGAAACGGTGTCAAAACGGAAACTCTTCTCCCTGAAGCGGGACCACAGCAAATTTTACAAGATGTGGTTGACGCTGCAGTCCTAGGGCAAGTGTGGCTTCTGTTTCAAGTCCATTATCTCAATATTTACGGATACTTAGGCTCGGTGACCGCGATGATGATGTCCGTTCTGTCGCTGCGTCTTGTCTAATTCCTGTGGCTACTCATCTCGTCAGACAATTACCAGCATGCCTAAGTCTCGTACTAGCCGTTCTTTGGGATTGCCTTGGTGGTATGAAAGACGACCTTAGTTCAAGTGTTGGCGCTGTGATGGATCTACTTGGTAGCCACTTTTTTTCTGGCAAGCTCTAAATATTAATACCTTTCAGGGAAACTTGTTTCCTACGACGAAGTGATTGAGATTCTAGGCAATAACTCAGCTTCGTGCGTCCTATTTTTTCCCATATGTACAGTCCCAAATTCAAGCTTGATTCCCAGGTTGCCACTCACCAATCTTGCTCCCAAGCTCTTCCCATTCTTCCGACATACGATACCGACAGTTCGCCTTGCCGTTGTCGAGACGCTTCACTCCTTTATGAACGTTGCCTCCCTCCCCAAGGACTGGGTTGCCACTCCGCTTCTTCGTCTTCTCTTCCAGAACCTCGTTGTCGAGGAACGCACGGATATACGTGATGCTACCGCCGCTGCCTGGATTACTGCAATTGACCTTTTGCATGGCCGGCCTGGTTGGATGGAGTCGGTCATCACTTCGCCACAATTGCTCGAGTGGTTTGAGACTATGATGACCCCGATGGGATTCCCGATAGACTCATCGGGGTTTTACGATCCATTGTCTTCTGAAAATGGCCCACAGGTCGCCGCAGAACGACATAATGTGGACAAAAACATGCTTGCCCAGGACCTTATTCTTGTTTCGCAGGATACTGTATGGAAGGCACGGATCGCCGCTGCCACTGCCATGGCTTATCTTGTTGCATCTTGGAACTCATCTGTACGCTCTGATACATATTTATTGCGAGATGATGCCTTACAGGAATCACAGGCGCATGACGTGGACAGCGTTTTCCAATCGATCCTTCTTCACTACGTGGATTCCAGCAGTATGGTGCAGAAAGTCCTTGCTGCTATTGTCATCGAAGAGTGGGCAAAGCATTATGATGCCGGGTCTATCACCTCCACGCGACCGCCGCTCATTGAAGTGTCCGCCCTGGCCCGTGAAATGAGTAGTCGTACACTGGCATGGTTGCAAAGCGAGCCCCCTACCGCATATCATGAGATGGCTTTCACCCTTGCGCGTATCCATGGAGAGTGTACAAATCTTCTCCATGGCTTTGCCTTCGACTGCAAGGTTCCTTGGACCGAGATTCCTACTCTCGGTACGGAGATAGATCTCACGGGTTCTAAGCAGGGTGGCTTCTCGCTTGCATCTGCCGAAGCGGCTGTGGAACAGGACTACGTTAAGCTCAGGGATCGAGTAGGCAAGACAAAGAAGCGGGAACTTGCTGTGATAGCAGAGAAGCGCAAAACAGTCATTTCTAGCATCGAACGGTATAAGGAAGTCAAGACACAGCATGACATCCGTGTCTGTGCAGCCTTTGCTGCCGCGTATGTTGCGCTTAAGAACACCCCGGATAAAGTCAGTCCAATTGTAAAGGGCGTAATGAACGGAATCAAGGTATGTAATGTCTCAACTTATTGCACTATTTTGAAATTGTTCCGATCTTTCCAGAATGAGGAGAACTTGGATCTTCAAACACGTTCAGCAGTTGCCGTCTCATCCTTCATTGACTTCTGCGCACTTCATGGTCTTGCTCAGCCTCCAGATAAGATTGTAAAGAATCTTTGCACCTTTTTATGCCAGGATATTGAGCGGACGCCGACCTTTGCTTACCACAAGAAGCACCTTTCTGCTATCCTGTCCTTCCAGAATACCTCGAAGGCAGCGGAGAGTAGTGCATCGGAAGACGACAAAGTAGAGAGCAAGGAAAAGGCGCGCTTATCACGGCGTGGTGCTGGGTTGGCCTTCATTGAGCTATCAACAAGGTTTGGGGAGAAGCTCCTGGAGACCATTCCAAAGATGTGGCAATCGATGGCGGGGGGTATCCTCATTGCTTGTCCAACTGGTACGCATACCGTAAATCATTGATGTGCTACTCAGTCTCATGGTTCACAGATGCACCCAATTCCGCGGACGATCTAATCAGTCGACAGCACGGGCAGGATGTCATTGACTCTCTTAGCGTCCTAGAGGCTGTGGTGCCTACCCTTCATCAAGAGTTGTGGCCGAAAATACAGGAGCTCTTCCCCATGATCGTCATGGCTCTGAGAAGCCGCTTTGCCATCATTCGGCAATCTGCTGCACGGTGTTTCGCTGCTATCTGCGATGTGATGACGGTAGACGCTATGCGCTTCGTCATCGAGACGATTCTACCGTTCCTTGGTGACACCCTCATAAACTCGAACCGACAAGGAGCTACGGAACTTGTATTCAGTACGTGTGTCTACCGTTTGACGACCATTACTGAATGGTGCTCTGCCAAGCAGACGTCATTCAGAGGTTGGATCATAAAGCACTACCCTACGTTATCTTTCTTGTGGTTCCGGTTTTGGGGCGCATGAGCGACCCAGATGACGACATCCGCTCAACAGCCACGAACACGTTTGCTTCTCTGGTGAAGATGGTCCCTCTCGAGGTGCGGCGGACGTCATCACAGTACGCATGTTTTAGTTAATTCCTTGTAGGCTGGTCTGCCAGACCCTCCTGGCTTCCCGGAAGAGCTCCTAAAGCGACGAGATGAAGAGCGACAGTTCTTGACACAACTCCTTGATGGCAGCAAGGTTGAGACCTACCATATTCCTGTTAATATCAAGGCAGAGCTACGGAAATACCAGCAAGAAGGTGTAAATTGGCTCGCATTTCTTGCTAAATACCAGCTTCACGGCATTCTTTGCGATGGTGAGTTGACCAGTCGGACGATCTTGTCAGACTGACCTCGATATTAGATATGGGCCTTGGGAAGACACTCCAGTCGATTTGTATCCTCGCCAGCAAGCACTTCGAGCGAACAAAGAAGTACAAAGAAGCACAATCGCCAGATGCCGTTCACTTACCTTCACTTATTATTTGTCCTCCCACATTGACCGGTCACTGGTACTACGAGATCCTTAAGTATGCCGACAACCTGAAGCCGATCATGTTTGTCGGGAATGCCCGAGAGCGACAGCGACTTGTGCCCAAGCTGAAGAGACATGATATTGTCATCACGTCGTATGAAGTCGTGCGCAATGAGGTTGCCACTCTGGAGGGGTTTAACTGGCATTATTGTATCCTCGATGAAGGTCATGTCATTAAGAACGCGAAGACCAAACTTACCAAGGCTGTGAAGTGCATTCGTGCGAACCATCGCCTCATACTCTCCGGTACACCGATCCAAAACAATGTTTTGGAGCTCTGGAGTTTGTTTGACTTCCTGATGCCGGGTTTCCTGGGATCCGAATCCTCGTTTAACGAACGCTTTGGCAAGCCTATCCTATCTAATCGAGACGGCAAGTCGAAGAATAGCGAAGCTGGTATGTACCCGTTCAAATACCCCTGTGTCTCGTATTAAGATATGTTGGCCGTCAGCTGCGTTGGCTTTGGAGGCCCTACATAAACAAGTCCTACCTTTCCTTCTGCGACGATTGAAAGAGGACGTCCTGAATGATCTCCCCCCTAAGATCATCCAGGACTACTTCTGCGAGCTGTCTGAGATGCAAAAGTACCTTTATGACGATTTCTCGAAATCACAGGCAAAATTGACGGCAGAAGATGCCGTTAGGAGTGCAAAGCCTGGTGAACAGCAGCACATCTTCCAATCGTTGCAGTATCTGCGGAAATTGTGCAATCATCCAGCCATGGTCCTCAAGAGCGATGATGACATCAATTTAGCGTTGCAAAGAGTCAGACAGAAGCCAGACAAGGCAAACCTGTTTGACATCAACCATGCCCCCAAGTTGCTCGCCCTGAGGTTCGTCACCACCACGACGCTAATAGATGCGAGATCACTTATTGTGTTGCATTTTATAACTATAGACAACTTCTCATCGACTGCGGCATAGGCGGGACACCGGCACTTTCCAACACAAGTGACCTTGGGAAGAGTGAGCTTGCCGATGCTGAACCGACGTCATCATCCCCAGGGGCCTTCTCACAACATCGAGTCCTAATATTCTGCCAGATGAAGCGAATGCTGGATATTGTTGAGGATGTTCTTTTCAAGAAACACATGCCTTCTGTTACTTACATGCGTCTGGATGGGGGCACGGATGCGAACAAACGCCATGCCGTTGTCCAAACGTTCAACTCTGACCCTAGCATCGACTGTCTTCTCCTCACGACCCATGTTGGAGGGCTTGGGTTGACACTCACGGGTGCGGACACGGTAATTTTTGTAGAGCATGACTGGAACCCAATGAAGGATCTCCAAGCCATGGACCGCGCTCATCGCATAGGTCAGAAGAAGGTGGTTAATGTGTACCGATTAATCACAAAAGGGACCTTGGAAGAGAAGATCATGGGGTATAGTGAACAATCTTTTTCGTCGGCGTGGGAAACTCACGTTGCTCCAGTCTGCAGCGTTTCAAACTCAATATTGCAAATTCTGTCGTTACACAACAGAACTCGGGTCTGGCATCAATGGACACAGACTTAGTTTTAGACCTTTTCAGGCATACGACCGCAGAGGAAGATGGGCCCAGCACAAAAAAGGACATTGACCAGCATGGTACAGTCAGTCCTCACAAAAACATTCTTAGCGGGTTGGAGGACTTGCCCGCGGAAGAGGAGTACCAAGATTTAGATCTTTCTTCCTACATGGCCTCCATCGGTCGTTAACGTTCCATGTACTTTTTGTCACTATGTTTATTCGGTTGCATTTCCATGAGAACATTGGCTGACCAGTAGATACCAACTCTTGTATTGCTACGCACATTCTTAATTCATGCAGAGTAGTGTATGCAAAGCAAAATCTGTACTGACAAGTAGACCGTTCTGTATCTGGTATCTCCGAGTCCACCCTGGTTCAGAATAAGTAACTGAATGCCAGGCTGCCGACATACTGTTGGCCCAACTTTGATTGTTTCACACGTCAGTGACCCGCATTACTGAGAATAACCACACCCGCTATTCTTCGGCCTTTGGTTGGCATTTGCGAATCCAAGGGCTGTCTCAGGCTCGTCCCGCCTTGAAGCAGTAACCATATCCGGTGATTAGGCACTAAAGTCACATGATTTGATCCGAAAGCTCAAGCTCTGCGCGAACTGCAAACAAACTGCAGGGCCCATATGAGTGTACATGTCAGCGCAAACATACCGCCCTGCAGTGCCCATTGCCCGACATGACGGATTTTCCCAAGTTATCACTGCCCTTTCGTTTGACCCCACATCTGACACACTTTGGTCAGGAGCTAATTCCGGGAATGTCACGGCATATTACACTCCCCAGGGGATGCGGGGGGTCTCATTTCCTGTTGGAGGAGGCTTGGCAGTGAACAAAATCGTCGCAGATGAGACCCAAGTACGGGCTCAGGGTGTAGCAGGAGAAGGAGTTGGTGCATGGAGCAAGGGAGGGGCCAATAAGTGGTATTATCGGTGTGTTCTAAACTTTCCGCATTGTCAGAGGCAGTGAATAACCCCTTGCAGCCCTTCTGCGTCTGTCACGACATTTTCCAGTACATTAAGCTCCTCGAAGACGCTCGCCGTTTCAACCTCAACTCCAGAGATCGCGCTGCTAAATACCATCACCGGAAGCGTGATAAGACAAGCAGCCGTGCCATCCGTCATCCGGCAACTTCACTTCACCCATTCCTACCTCCTCTCCGGTGATTCAGATGGATATTTGCGTTGTCATGATCACAGGACAGGACTGAGAAGGGAAGGCAGTGCAGAAAACACTGTCAAGGCCCATGCTAGCGAAATGCAGGGCCTGCAGTCCAGTGGTAATTATGTCTATACCATTGGCTTGGGGCTGAGGTGAGCAGGGATCCTCACTTCATGTTCTCTGTTCTCAATGGACCCTAGGCAGTCACGGCCAGTCCCTGATCCTCTGGTCAAGATATATGATCTTCGGTCTCTGAAGTCCTTATCTCCAGTCCCATTTCCTGCAGGACCTGCTTTTATCAACCTACTGCCGATGCGTTCCTCGAGTTTGGTGATAACGTCAACTCAGGGACTTGTCAACATCGTAGACACATCCAACCCAACAAGTGCAAATGAGTTTTATCAGGTATTTACCACACCATGTCTTCGATCGTGGTATGCAATCTTCTTATCCGAAGTGACCAGCTGGACACACCTGCCTTCATCAATTCTACAGCTATCTCCCCCACCGGGGCATATATGGCATTCGGAGACACGGATGGAGTAATTCATATAATGACAGCAGCTAATGAAGGTATGCCCTTTAATGGGTACGAAGGTCAGCCCGTCGAATGGGCAGACCCTCCTGAACCAATACTGGAAAATGAATGGACCGACAACAACACGTAAGTTTCGCGTGAGGGTTGTGTTAGTACCGTAACTCTCACCCAATCCTAGGCCGCTGAACAGCGTCGGTCTTCCTTACTATAATACTCTACTCCTCTCATCTTGGGCTCCGGAGCTGGAATCAGTAAAGGTTTCAACCGCCCCCATGAAAATTCCGCAGTCGGTGGTATCTGGCATCAAGACGAATGATGGCATCGCATATGCTCCCCTTCCACGTGAGCTCAAGGGACGTAGAAACATGATCACAATCCCAACACCAAAGGATCAAGGTCGGTTCAGGAGTGGAAAGCAGAGGAGTGACGTGAGTGGTGTGACTATACTGGTTTCTCTACTACTGACGGTATTTCTTGCAGCCGCAGGTCGAACTGGTTGGAGCTAATGATAGTCCAGACGAAGCCTCCCCTCGATATCGCAAGGTAGAGATCGAATATTCGAAGTTTGGTGTGGAGGACTTTGACTTCGCGTGAGACGGTTTTCTGTGTTGCCCAAATGTTTTGACTTCACTTCTACTCCCCAGCTTCTTCAACAAAACTGAATTCAGCGGCCTGGAGACCCATATATTGAATTCATACACGAATTCCCTTCTGCAAGTTTTACATTACTGTCACCCGATTAGAAGGGTCGCGAAGTCACACACCACCACACGCTGTCCGAATGAGCATTGTCTCCTTTGTGAGCTTGGATTTGTCAGTCGCATGCTAGAGGACGCGAAGGGAATAAACTGCCAGTCAAGCAATTTTTGTAAGACCGTTGGTGTTCTCGCTCAATGTAAGTCCTTACCTCGATCGAACCTTGCATCTTCCTGAATCTCGCTCTGGCAGCTGTCAATGCCATCGAGCTCATTGATTATGGCGGGGATTTGGCTGAGACGAACTACGCGCGGATGATACAAATGTTCCATCGGTTCCTGTTAGACCATTTGACTGTCGAGGTGTCTTCTCCGAACAATCTCCCTCTGCTGCCTC
The DNA here is from genome assembly GCA_022376555.1 of Russula compacta. Taxonomy (NCBI): domain Eukaryota; kingdom Fungi; phylum Basidiomycota; class Agaricomycetes; order Russulales; family Russulaceae; genus Russula; species Russula compacta. The sequence goes on along the minus strand of WTXH01000007.1, from coordinate 511,165 downwards.
CTGATCCATCTTTCCCACAACACACCGCAACTTCACCGCCCATTACTCAGCTCCTTGGCATGTACAGCCGGAATGCTTTTACATGCACATATTGCAAAGCTATGAGGGAGAAAGAACAGGTTACGTTCGTTATCGATCTCATTTACCCTCGAAAGGTTGATTGTGAACTTCATCTCATCTATTCTCACTCACGCAAACCCTAGGGTCTGGCTGGTCCCGAGAACGACCTCACTTCGATCCTACAAGCATCACTTCTCAGACAAATGAGCCACAAGGCAAGTTGTCCGAATTGCAAGCTAGTAAGAACGTTCGATTCCAACCGCTTTGTCGCCCCAACGGATTTGCCACCGATTTTGGCCGTGAATGCAAATGTGTATAGCGAAGAAAATCTCGAATTCTGGCTGGATACTCGCAAACAGAGGTTCTTGACACCATTTATTGAGCTTGATGGCCAACTCGGAGAGGGTGGAGAACCATTATCTGTGTCATACAGCTTAAATGTCAGTGCTTCTTGTTTGTGATGGGCTGTTATGTTGATAATTTTTCAAGGCTATAATAATCCAAGTAATCAGTAAGGAGAGGCGTTCTCATCTTGTGGCTATCGTTAAAGGTTAGCACTTCATATGCTCCTTGAGTTCCTACTTGAACCAGTTACAGTCCCAGAAGCAGAAGACCTAGAAGGCTTGCTAAGTCCGTGGTTCGTCTTCAACGACTTTTCGGTGCAGAACATCTCCGAAGAAGAGGCTTTGAGTTTCCCCGGAAAATGGAAGGTGCGACGTCTCCACATGCTGAAAACCACTCGCACTTATTATGCTATAGGTCCCTGCCATCTTGTATCTAGAGCGGGCGGACTGTCAGGGACGATTTGATTACTCTGGGTTGTCTGCTACCATCGATCCTTCAATTCTCAGCCAAGATACATCAATTTCAGTGTTTGTATCTCTTGTCATTTCTTCAAGTGGTATTTTCATACAATCACGGTCTCTAGGCACCGAGACGCGAGTCTAATTAAGCATGAGCCGCTGGGACTGAAAGAACTGCCCAGCCCTGGAACTCTTGTCTCAATCGACGCAGAATTTGTCCAGATGCAGCAAGAAGAGACGGAGTATCGGTCAGATGGGACCAAGAAAGTCTTTCGCCCTGCTCGACTCAGCCTTGCCCGCGTCTCTGTCCTGCGGGGCGACGGTCCAAAACAAGGCGTTCCCTTCATCGATGATCATATACACACGAGCGAGATCATTGTAGATTACTTGACGGAGTTCTCGGGGATCAGATGTGAGCCCACTTTCACTAGGATCTGACCTCTGCTTACAACCCCTCGAAGATGGTGATCTCGAGCCGCACACGTCGCCGTACACATTAACACCGCTAAAGGTGGTATACAAGAAGCTACGGCTACTAGTTGATCTAGGTTGCATTTTTATTGGGCACGGCCTTTCCAAAGATTTCAGAATTATCAGTGAGTTCTCGTTACGTTTGGCATTCTCTTGCCGACAGATTGGTCGTTCCTAGATATCTATGTTCCTCCAGAGCAAGTGATAGATACGGTGGATCTTTACTTCTTGAAAGAGCGCCAACGTCGCCTTTCACTCCGTTTCCTTTCATGGTTTGTGCTCCATGAGAACATCCAGACGGATACGCACGACTCGATCGAGGACGCGCGCTCTGCTCTGATGCTTTACAAGGCTTACCATGACTTTGAGGAGCAGGGGATTTTTGATGACAAGCTGGAAGAGCTTTACAGAGAGGGACCTAAACATGTATGTTCTCCTCCCCGCGGTCGTAGTCGCATCACTCACACCGTGCAGAACTGGAAACCGCCAGCCTCGCTTCGGACGGAGACTGCATCACCCGCGGTGCCTCCCCCTGCTCAGGGTGCATCACAACCGAATGTCCTCCCTATCATGCGTAGTAGCATGACACCCGCTCCTTTTGTCCCGAGCGGTTTCCAAGGTGGTGCATTTGCGGGGTTCCAACAAGGCGGCTCATCGAGTCGTAGCCACTGGCGCTCCGGATAAGCAATCCTGCTTGTTTCGGCGGTTCGGTTTGATTGTCTCCGTCTTGACTCGCCAGCTAGTTGTATTGCCTATCCTTCTGTATATGAGAGAAGACAAACTAACCCAGAATTGGGCACTGTACCGGATGTTTTTTTCTCTTGAAGTAGTACTCAATTCAATACGTTCTAAACTAAGTGCTAGGTAGCCGGAAATTTACCTTCATTCCTATTCACTCCTGTCATGATCTCTAGCCAAGTGACGAAAAATGCAGCCTATGTACTTGGGGTACGTGTCCCTCGGCTTATAATCACCTCCTACCCGCTGCTTAAGCCTCACGACTATGTATGTTCAAATGTTTGGGAGCTCCTTGTCTTTCCTCGGGACATGTTCCTTTTCACATTTGACTTTTGTGGCTATGATTTCAAGTTTGTGGTTGTCATTGGCAAGTTTATCTTATTTGTGTTATCTCTTTAGTGAGCTTTGCGTCGTAGCGTGCACTGTACAATACAAGACACGTGGGTGGGACATCAACGTATATCAAAGTCAAAGCTGATGCGCTGATGTCCAGCCATCCCTGACCAGCACTATTCGGATGTGCTATGTAGGCTGAGCTGACTGGTGTGGGGAACACCTCCATCGGAGGCTAGGCTACGTCACGGTGTTCACAATCTCCATCTCAGGCAGGGGATGAGATACCTTGAACTCGCATAAAACTCCGGTACAAGTACAAGCTAAACTGCACTGAATACCATGGCGCCTGGGCACAGCAACTCATGATGATCAGATGTGTGGGTTCGAAGTTCTCTTCGCAAGGCAGAGAGAGTTCCCTCACATTTTCTGACTCGGAACAGGGTGACATCGACGTACCCTTCATTCCATCCGCTGACGCCAATGAGCTAGCTCTTCAAGCAAATCAGTCTGGCACGCAACACCCGGCAACTGGCTGCCGTCTAACATCGCGACTATGATCATGCCATGCCGCGGCCAAGTTACCTCATGTTGTCATGTCCAGTCCGGATCTCGTCACCGTCCCGCTCAAAAACGCACTTCCGAACGCGACCCAAGCCCTTGGCTATCATCATCTTATCCACGAGGTGCCCGATGACAACCTTTTAGCAGCCGGGCGGGCACACGACACGGACACGGTGGACACAAAATGGGACGATGGCCAGCCACGAATCGCGTTGGCTCAGGCTCAGAACCTCCGATCCGCTCGCCCGCACACTACGGAGGGGCGTGAGAGATCAGCCAGGTGACGGGTATTTCCCCTGTCTCCCGGCGGTCCAGTCCAGCGTACGCGCGTCGCGTCGGGATACCGTGGCTGGGGCTGACTCGGAGGGCTCTCGGGGCTGCACTGCACGTGCAGTGGTTCGCACACACACACACACAGAGAGAGAGAGAGAGAGAGAGAGAGAGAGAGAGAGAACGATCGAAGAGCCGCGCCGGAACTGCGCTGGGCATGGAGTTCGACGAGGAGGCTTCGCTGCGATGGGAGCACATGCAGATAGCGTAGCTCGGGCAAGTGCGGCGGGCAAAATGGGGTACGGGGGGTGATAAGCTCGTTCGTTGTCTGGACGCATCGGTCTCTCCCCCTCGGTCGGCCACTGGCGTGTGGTGACGATTCGGATCGTGTTGTATGGCACCCCCTTTCACTACCACGTTACCCATGCCCCCGTCGAGTCCATACAAGACATTGTTTCAATTTTACATGTTCCTACAACTATATTTTTGCATTAATTTGAGGGCAGGTGGGGTGAGAGAGAGAGATGGTCCAAACTCACTGTGTGTTGTGTTGTGTAGTGTGTCCTTCCCAATCACCCTCCTGCTAGTAAATTTACATTCGCCTCAGCCTCGGAACCCAAGAGATACCCAAGAGATTGTTCCCGCTTCCGTTATCGTTGCCGTCGTTTTCCTGTCCAGGCCCGCTCGCGAACGTGAAAAAACTCTGTGCACGATAGATCCCTTGCGCACCTCAGCGAGCCTTCCTCCTGTTGCGCTGCCGTCTGCCCTTAGCGCCTGAGTGCGTCGCAGATCTTCCTGTGCCCAGCAACCCTGCGTGTGAGGTTGCCAACGACGCATGTCCATTCTGCAGCGTCTCCTGTACGCTCTGCACCAATGCCTGCATATGCTGCGATAATTCTTCTAGGCTTTGTTGCAACGCTGCAAACTGAAGTTTGGGGACGCGATAAATCTCTCCCCATATACGGCGGTTAGTTTGTCTTAGCTCACTGTGGCAGCCATGTCCTGTAAGGGAACTTGTGCATGATTACCTTGCAAAGGTGAAAAGGCGGGATTGTTCATCAACCTAGGAACAAGCGTCGGTGAGAGAAAGCCTGAGCGCCATGATCAACTTGAACTCAAAAATATGGATGGCAAAGGGTTGACGCCCCAACGGCCCGGGGGACGTGTGCTGCAGAGCCGAAGTTGTTGTTAAAGTCATCAAATAAATAGCACACCGTATTGAAGGAGAAAAGAATGAAGTCGTCGTGTTATGTTACTCTACGGATTATGGCATATCGTACCTATATCATACCTGTGACAACTAAAGCTACATCAAATCCGATAGAACAAGCCGAAACGAAACCTCATCGCGATCGTGAATGGCAGGGAGACTCGCATTTCACAACATGAGCCCCAAAAATACAGTCACAAAGCCGAGGATAATGCCAGGACCACCGAGACGAAGGGCGCCAGCGCCGTTCTGCTTCCCGGAGGCAGAGGCCGTCGAGTTTGATGAAGAGGACCCGTTGAGCTGCTGCGCGCGCGCGTCGAACGCTTCAAAGGTCTGCGCACTGGACTCGTTCACATTCGCCGCGAAGACCATACCCTGTCCACAGTGGCCGGTCTGACGACAGTACGCCCAGATCGGGGCGGTATTGTTCACCTGGATGGTATATGTAGGGAAGGTGGTAGCATTAGCAGCGACGGGCATGCTAGACGAGTTGTATCGTGTGAGCGATCGGAGGCGGCAGACCATGGAAGATGGGAATAGGACGTACAATCCCGAGTCAAAACCAACTTGGCCACTTGTGGAAGTGGATGCGAGCATTTGGCAAGGCGCCGAGAAGCTAGACTGCGTGACGGTGTGATTCTTCTGATGGAACTCAAAGGTGATGGTGTCGCCGGGCTGCGCGGTAATATTTGCGGGCTCGAAGGTCAAAGTGCTGCCACCAATGATGATCCTGTGGTCCTGAGAAGTGGAGGACGTAGAAGTCGAGGTGGCCGAAGCAGCTGCCGTGGAAGCAGAGGTGGTGGCGGTAGTATTTCCCATGGCGGCTGCCTGGAAGGCAGAGAATTTGTCTCCAGGGTTGACGGCGAAGACCATACCCTGCTGGCAGTGACCAGTCTGACGACAGTATACCCAGACCGGGTTGGTGTCGGTCACTTGGAACTGTGCCTGGGGGAAGGGTCCGTTGGTATTGTTTGCTGAAACGGGGACGCTGACAGAAGAAATGAAATGAGACTCGAGCAGACAGCAAGAAAGAAAATGAGGTGTACAAGCCAGAATCGAAGCCACCGGCAAGGGGAGAACAAGGGTTAGCGAAGGTGGACTGCGTCACTGTGTGATTCTTCTGCATGAAGTTGAACGTGACGACGTCTCCGACGTTGGCAGTCTAGTCATAGATGGTTTGTCTAGAGGCAAAAGACGGGAGATAGCATATAGGTAACCTACCACATTGTTAGGGCTGTATTGGACCACACCACCAGGGCCACCAACGGTTACTAGGATCTCCGCAGATTTCACGGGTAGGGTAGCCATGAGGCCGAGCAAGGCAGAGAGTGCGAGGAATTTAGAGAACGCCATTAGTGTATAGAAAACGTGAAAACAGTGCAGTGAAGTGTCAAGGAAGGAGAGAGATAGAGAGGAAATTTGAAGAGGGAAGGGGCGCCTGCGGCCGATATGGGTGACAACCAGGTCAGAAGAGAGAAGAGAAGAGATGGGTGAGCCATTGCCGAACAGGCGGTCTTTATACGCGGCGAGACAATAGCCACGAGAAAGACACAAGGAAACCGCGGGGGGGGGGACAAAGAGGAAGAGACAAAAGAACGTGCAGTGTGCCGTGCTCCGAAAGCGTGGCTCCGAACCAAGCGAGCATCGCAGTCACGCTCTCGTTATTGTACGCAAAATCAAGTCGGCTGGCTCTGACTCGGAACAAAATAAATGACCAGGGAATAATGCAGCACAGCACAGCAACGGGTTACAGGAGTATGTGTTACAGATAAGCCTCGACGAATCCACCCCACTTCTCTATCACTGGCTTGACGATATCCTCCCACTCTTTACCCTGATATCGGCCCTCCGCCACTCGCTCAAACGAGAAAATCTCTTGATGCTTCGTGTTACCTACAAAATTTTACGATATGAGCTCCTACCTCGTACTAAAGTACAAGAGAGGATTGACGTACAATCCGGACATCGTTTTACGTCTTTCTTCCTTCCCTTCTTGACCTCGTTGCTGGCATCAACGTTCGGGTATCCGTCCTCGAGATAGGGCGTATATTCGACCAGGTCTGCCAGCTCAATATGCACGAGGCGCTCGACGCGATGGCACCACGGGCCTTTAGGCCCAGCCTGCACGAGCCCTTTCATCGGCACGCCAGCTTTTTCCATGCCACCCGGCCAGAACCCGCGGAGGATCTGCTCCTTCGAGCCACACTGCTTGCCCCACTGGTCCATACGCCGATTCAAGTTCGTCGCACGCCCGACCTTCAGATGTATGGTCTTGTCAGCGGGATCTGTGCGCAGGTTCCGATGAGCAAGTAGGATGAGGTGGCTCGGCGGATAGGAAGGGGGTCTGACCGAGGATCTCAAAGGTGTAGATGTAGCCCTCGACGTCGCTCTGCGCGCGAGCCTTCTGCATCTCCACACGGAGTGCGTTTTTCGTCGCTGGCTGTAAATACTCGGGGATCCAGTCTGCGTGTGTGATCCTCATTCATGAGAAGCTGCAAAGCACGTGCGAACGCGCGCGTATGGGAAGGAAGGAGAGAGAAAACACACATATATATGGTTTGAATCATGAGCACTCACCATCGAACTTGATGAACGTCTGCCCCGTCTTGCGATCGTAAAACCCGCTCACCTCGCCCACCTTGTTCCCGTGCACACGGCAGAATACGTCGCCGCCCGCGAGCGCCTGCGCGTCAGACACCTTCACCTGATTGCGGCATTGCTTCCCCGCCGTCGTCACTCCGCTACATTGTCTCGTTCCCCCAGCAGCAGCTACAGCAGCGCTATCCAAGGGAGGGACGGGTGAGAGCGGCTCCGATCGTGCGCGACGGTGGAACTGTGGGGGTTGGAGTTTTGGTGGCTGAGGTGTCCTGGAGTGATCCCGCGGGGGCGGTGGGGACAAGGACGGCTCAGATACCGGGTGTGGAACAGGCATATCGGCGTAGAGTCCCGCTGGAGTGTGCGAGGGACCGACGACCGGGCGCGGAGCGGCGGGTGCGCGCGGCGGTGTGGTGGGCGCGCCGTCCGGCCAAGACCCGGCCATGCCCATGGCGTGAAGCATCGTCCGCGATGTGTGCTGGGGAACTGCCCCGTTCGGGTTCGAGTACAGGATCGGCGGCGGGGGTATCCCGGCTGCGTTGTTATCGTTGGGATAAGAAGTCGACCGTGGAGCGGGAGAGGGCACCGGAATCGGCATCGACAGCGGGACTGGCATCTGGAGATGGGGCGAGGACGTGATGTCATTGGGAACGTTGGAGGAGGCGGCCGGGCGTGGCCTCCTAAGGCTCGCCAGCGACAGTGCCTTGAACGACTCGATAAAGTTGTGCGCGCGTTTCTCGTCAGCTTTGTCCTTCCTGCTGGTCATGGTGGCGATTTCGGACTCTGCGGAGTGTCTATTTCAAGGAAGAACAATGCAAGTGGGTACTTAAACAGTGGGACGACGAGCGCCTCCAGGACAAAAGGGAAGACAAGAAGGGAGGTGTGATGGGAAGCGAGCACGGACATCGCGGAGCAATATCATTGGGCGAGAACCACAGCATGCCAGCATCGCCTCGAGGCTCCTCGTTAGGCAACAAAAGAGTCCGAGTCATTGCCGCCAACGTGAGGCAGTCGTGACTTTTATTTTGCAATACGGGACCTTGACTAGCTTGACTAGTGCCCTGCTGGCACAGCCACTGAGGAGGCAAACTTCAGTGAACCGGGAAAATTAACGCTTGCCTCCCGTAACAACAAACTCTCACAGCCCCCATTCGGTCAAGCCCTAGGGACAAGAAAAAGATTGGTGCGTACGTCTGCACTTTTCCGATCAAGAAAGATGAAACGCACTGGGCTCTGAGAAAAGCTCTGCTGCCATGCACTACGCCTCACGAGGCGGCGGCCTAGAAAACCGTGAACTGACCTCTTCATCCCCATCTACATGAGTCGTCACAGAATTGAATGTTGACATTCTATATTCCTGGCAGAGCTTGGATACTGCAATGTCAGAGGAACTCATCGATGCAAGTCGACAGAATTTTTGCAATGTCGCAGAAGAGATGACGAAAAGCATGGGCTCTGTACGCGAGCTAATCCAGACCTTGCGCGAAAAGTACGGTTTTTGCATTCACTCCATGTACCATACGAGCATATTGAACCTTACAACCCATCGGCGCAGGCAAGACCAGACATCTGATCTTGGCTTCGAGGACGGCATTTCTCTCCTCTCCCTGAAGCACCATCTACTCCTTTCGTACATGCAATCTATGGTGCTCCTTCACTCGCGTCGCATCCTCGGACACTCGCTCACAGCCCGCTCGCCGCCCTCGGAACCATTCAATTCTCCGGAGCGCGACAGCCGAGGTGCGGATGCGGGGGACCTAGTCGATTCAATGATCGAGAGCCGCATCGTGCTCGAGAAAATCAAATTACTGGAGAGCAAGATGCGATACCAGATTGAAAAGCTCATCCAGCTCGCCGCGGAGGATCCCTCCGATGACAAACAAGTCCTTACCGGTCAGCTTTTTGTCCCACGCATTCAGTCTATGTACTTTTTTTTGTGGGCGCTGATCCTCAAGCCCGTCCATAGACCCGCTCGCGTTTCGCCCAAATCCCGAAGCCCTCATGGGTGGGGGCTCCGACGATGAGCACGACGATGAGCAGGGCGCCGACGCAGCATCCCAGGATGGCATTTATCGCCCTCCGAGGCTGGCACCGATGCCGTACGTTGAACCCACTTCAAAGGATGCTCGTGCGCGCCGTCCTCCACCAGCTCCGCATGCGCTCGCCTCGCTCGCGTACCTCGATCCCGAGCGACCGTTCGTAGAGTCTGCCACGGGGCTGGGCATCGTTCCCTCCATGCAGAGTGCTCGCGCGCGAGAGTTACGACGTATGGAGGAGTTTGAGGAGGAGAACATGATGCGGCTAGTCTTCAAGAAGAGGGACGAGCGGCGACGGAGGAAGGATGAAGAGGACATTGCACTGGGAGGCGCGGGGGGTATTACAGGCAAGAGAAGAGGCGGGGGATTGGAGGATGAATTCGCCGACATCCTAAAGGAGGGGCGCAGAAGCAGGGCTCTTGCTGGCGATGGCTACGAGGAATTGAGGATGAAGGGGCGCAAAGAAGGCGCCCTTGCGCGGTCCAGAGTCAGGCTGCGGGAAGACACTGATGTGTCCGGGGACAGAGGCAAAAGAAGGGGCGGTTCGAGAGAGATGTGAAAGCGGCGAAGAAGAGATGGTCGAGGAAACGAAAACAAAAGTAGGCCTTTTATTGATAGTAACATAACGAGTAACTGGAGCGTTGAGAGGGAATAGACGATACATGACAGTGATATTCAGATATCGAAATCATCATCATCCAAGTCCACCCGTCGCTGGAACTGATCGCAGTGGGTCAGCAGGGACAGCACCGGACGGAACTTATCAGCGACGAGTACATACCACGATAGCACCCTGGCCGGAAGCCTTCTTCTGTGCTTCGTCCGCCTGTAGTTATGATTGACGGACACATCAATAGAACTACCAAAGGGTGCACGACACAAACCTGTTCGAGCAGATCAATGAGCTGTTGCTCGCTGACACGTCCTTGAAGCTGTCCAGTTTGTGCCATCCGCAGGAGAATAGACTCGATCTGATTTGACCTCGTAGGTGACACGAGTGCAATGCGGGACACTGTGAACGCGCCGTCCATCCCAGCAGAGGATAAGCGAATTCGAAAAGGAAGGACAATAGATAGAATACATACGACGTTCACGAGCAGCAGGTTCGAGGGCTGTTGCAAGGAGGTCGCGCCTCATCTGTTCCTCCGCTCGTCTCTTTTCAGCCTCTTCGCTCCTGGCTCCTCCGCTCTGAGCATTGTCATCGGTCCCGGATTGCTGTAGTTGATGTAAACGTGCGGCACGAAGCGCGGCGAGCTCAGAATCAGCCATAGACAGATATGATAGCAGGGGAATGAGGGGTGACCGGGGGACTGAGCGAGCCACAGATTAGAGCGTGGGAAAAGAGTGCACCGCACCGCCGCGCCTCGTTGTCGCGGTCGCTCCTGCTTTCTTCGTCTCTTTTACGATCTCGACACTCGACAATCTCCCCCGTCTCATCATCTCCACCGCGTTCCCTGTTCAATGTCTTCTCTCAAACTTCATTCCTCTCTTCCCGCACCCGTATTACACGCGGGTTCAACACTTCAAGCAAAGTCCTCCGTCCTCACGGGCGTACAGGACGCGTACTGGAGCGATGAAGAGGTTCGGTCTTTTCCCAAAAACTCGTCTACAGCCATCGCATATCCGTATACTTCATCTCTTTCAGGAAGCAAAGGAGTGTCCTCTTTGTCTCGAGGAAATGGATATTTCAGATCTGAATTTCAAGCCATGCCAGTGCGAATACCAAGTGAGCACTAAATGCCTAGTTCCCTTTTTCCTCCACTCACTTCTCCGATGATCTTGATACCATCCCGTGCAATAGATTTGCCGATTCTGCTGGAATCACATCAGAAGAAATCTCAACAATAAGTGTCCCGCGTGTAGGAGGGATTACTCCGACGAAATTGGCGAATTCAAGCCCATCAATAAGGAAGAGTCTGTGCTTCTACCTTATTTATTGGAATCTTTGGACTCAGCTATTATCCCTTTATCTGTAGCCAACGACGTTTGACGCAGCAGAAAAAGCAGCGCGAACGTGAAAGGAGGGATCTTGACGCCCTCGGTCGTCGTCACCTGGCCAATGTTAGGGTAGTACAACGCAGCGTGGTGTACGTCGTGGGCATCGGTCCCCGCTTTGCCAAGGAAGAGGTATGTCTTTCAATGCAGCGTTCGACATGAATTCCAATCTCAACATCACTCTTGCTCTCTAGCTGATATCTACCTTGCGCTCCAACGATTATTTTGGCCAGTATGGCCGCATTTCTAAGATTATATTGGTGAAGCGCACGCCGCCAGGCTCACAAGCACCGGTCGTCGGGCTGTACATAACATATCACCGTCGGGAAGATGCCGCGCGCTGTATTGCCGTTGTTGATGGTTCCGCGTCTCCCGGTGGTGGGAGCGAGATCATGCGTGCGAGTTACGGTACGACCAAGTACTGCATGTCTTTCTTGCGCGGCGCCAATTGCCCGGATCACAACTGCATGAACCTGCATGAATGGGGAGACGAGAAGGATTGCTTCACGAAGGAAGACCTTACAACTTTGTACATTTCTTGGCAGCGCCTTTCTCCGTTACAAACTGATGACTGTATGACAGGCAACATACCATCAAGGGTACAGAGGTGACGAGAAAACACATTGTCCTGGGCAAGAAGGTGGACGATTCGTCAGGTGGGCAGATTGCCTGTCTGATAAGATCAATGTCTTATTTCACACCTGCATAGCTCGGCTGCCTCGTTCTGCCTCGTGGGCGAAGTCGACTCATGATCGCCCTCCTACTACAACATCCTCGAACAATAATACCAATGTGGCATCAACAGCGACAGGAACCGCGGCAGGTCGGTCTACACGACGAGGGGACAAAGGCACTCGTCCTCGTCCCGTTACCCCTGCAACCCCTGAGATTTCAGAGGTGCTGGCAACATCCTGGAAGACCAGGGACGGGAAGGGTCCCTCTGCAAAGTCTTCTTCAAATCCTTCTTCCTCTCGTCCATCGACCCCTGCAAACAGCAAGGTTACAAAGCAAAAACATGCGTCGCCGTCTTTTCCTGTCCCGCCAAGATCTCCAACTTCTTCAATCACTGTCGAATCCGATCCAGGTTCTGGGTCCCAAGATGCACCATCTCTTTCGCCAGCCCCCTCTACACCAGCAATCCCTCCAGGTCTTGCTGTTCCCCCAGGTCTCGCCGCTCCTCCAGGCCTTCCTCCTCCTGGTAGCCGCGGCCCTTCAGGCGCCCCTTCCTATCAAATGTCAAGTCAAGTCCAGGCTCTTCTTAACGACGTCAAAGCACGCCGCGAATCATCTCTTCCTTCTGTTGGCACGAGTCCCTTCCCTGATTTTGATCGCACATTGCAAAACCTGGCGGAGGTGGATGGCAAGTTTGGTGGTTTCAGCTTCAATCTTGACCCGAAGCTCGCCGAGGAAGATATGGAAGGCCGCGCACCAGAGTTCCCAGAGGCTACTTCGCCATTCCACGGCTCCTTTATGGACGCATTTCCTGCCCTACGAACATCGACCCACCCTCCAGGATTAAACTTTCCACATTCCCAACATCCTATCTATGACCCACATAATTCACCTGTACCTAGCCAGGCATCACCTGCGCTCTCTTACATTGGTTCATTTAACCCGTTCGCAGAGAGCAGTGAGTCAGATCCTGCAGCAGCCGCGAGACGGCCGGCACTTGGTGATGACTCGCGGAAAATGTCAAGGTTTGGCTTTGCGAGGAATGCCCGACAAAACGGTAACCTCAGCTCAACTTCAAGCCCTCTGATCTCATCGACTCCGCTGAGCCCGAGTGAAAGTATTGGCCACGGACAGCAGAACCTTTTCGGTCCGGGCTCGGGCGAGCTTGGCTCTCCTTCACAGTCACAGTGGTCGTCCTACCAACAACATGCACATACCCTGCACTTGCACAATGTATCTACAGCAAGTTCTCCCTTGGTTCCCCAAGCCCAAGCACAAATTCAAAGCCCCGTTTACCAACATCTACCATCTACGAGTCGATTCCAACCGTTCGATCAGGGTACAGGTGTGAGCGAGGCCGCTCTTCGTGAGTTCATCCAGAACAGCAGGGAACGGCAACAGCGCGCGAATGCGGCAAGGAGTGCTGCGCTAGTTGGTAGGAGCCCACTTCTCGCATAATACTGTAGCAGCCATTGACAATTGGACTTGCTTTACCCCGTTCCATGTATTCTGTTGCCCATATGTAACATAACTTGCCTCCGGTTTCTATCGCAGAGCAAGAACAGCAACACGATCAGCAACAACAGCAGTACCGTTTCGCTCAGCAGCAGTCTCAGTTTAGTGACCCGGCGATTATGACGGCAAGCTTCGGTGTGCCACTTGTGTCAACCCAAGATCCGTTTGGACATACACAACCAGTATTTGGCCCACCGCCTGGCCTTGCGTATCCGCCGGGCCTGCAAAATAATGTGGTCAATGAGGGTGAGCATTCTTCTCTCCTGTTCTCGAGAGGGCGGTCTCGTACGGCGTACCGAGCGCCATGCCCTCCTAGGGCAGGAACTTCTCGATGCTTGCGTCGCCTGTGAATAACCCCATTTCCCCCATCTTTTCTTCTGGTTACCCCTATCCCTCATTTTTTTAGTACTTTCCTTGCTCGTTCTGGATGCTTGCCTACTGGCTGGACGCTGACATACACTCCCTTGTTCCTTTTCTCATCCCGAATGTCCGTACTCCTATGTATAGTGCCACCCACGCGTTCACCCTCGCCGCTGCTCTCGTCCTCCGATTTTCCCGCGCTGACGGCGCAGCCCCCACAGCCTCCCAGCGCTTCGTCAGAGCTTCCCGTTGAGGCCCCCGTGGATGCCCGTGGCACCGAGTTGGACGAAAAGGCGGCACGGCGCGCGGAAAAGGAAGCGGCAGCCGCCGGGCGTGCGGCAGAGCGTGCCAAGCGGCGTGCAGAGAAGGAACGTGAGAAGGCAGAAAGGAAAGCTGAGAAAGAGAAGACCGAGAGAGAACGGAAGGAGAAGGAGAGGTTGGAGAGAGACAGAGAGAGGTTGGAGAAGGAAAAGGCAGTGAAAGAGCAAGAGGAACGCGAGAAGGCAAGGGAATTGGCGACGGCCAAGGAAGAGGCTCAGAAGAAGGCGATCCCGTCCGTCAAGGCTCAGAAAGCAGAAATGGCCCCATCATCCATGTCCAAACGAAAGTCGAATCCTAAATCTGCACCAGCTGTCAAGACATCATCAACTTCTGCTCATCTACCCGTCCCTTCATCTTCCCTGCCTAGCCAAGGTCCGCTCCTGTCAAAATTGCCGAAGAAGAACCGTCCGGCTGCAAAGCCTATCAGGATCCCTAAGGAGGATGAGCTACTGGCGGAAGCCCCATCAGTCTTGACATCAGCCGCTACTTCAGAGGCACCGCAGCTTCCCCTCGAGAAAACCAGTGGCAGCGTACGGGATTCCAGCTCGACGAGTTCACGCGGACAATCCTTAGAAAGGACAACTAACGAGCCCACATCAGTCGGGGAGTTATTGGCGGAGATAGAGCGTCAGTACGCAACGATGGACCTCGCTCATCACCCCTTCTTCGACCCACAGAAGCTCAATCCAGCGTCCAAGATGACACTTGAATACGGTCCCTTAGCGCATGCGCTCTCAGCACTTTCCGTTGGTGGTGGCTCGTTCGCGAATAACATGCCTACTGGCTCGGTCGACAATGCAGTCTCGTCGTTCCAGCAACTCCTCGAGACACTCACCCAGACGATATCAGATCTACTCCGACTGCTGCCCCGTACCACATGGGACGACAGTTCGTCTTTCGACGGTGTTTTGCGGGACATGCTGAAGGGTGACGACTTTTTCGATGACGGTAGCGAAGATAGATCGCATGCTGGTGCAGGCAAGGACGAAGTCGCCGCTCTTACACTTGCACTCGAGCGCCGCGCACGCTGGATGGAGGTTCAGCTTTCCAAACTCGAGGAGCTTCATCGCGATATCAATACTGCTGCCGTTCGCGCTGTGCTCGCCTTCAATGACTCGGGCTGGGATCTCCACGGCTTTGCGCCGCGTTCAGGCGGAACCCTAGAAAAGTTCGACGCGCTGGGTATGGTACAGACTGATGGGGGCGAGCTGCGTCCGATGACTGCCGATGAACTCGAGAAAAAGCTCATCGTTGCCAAAGAGGCTGCAGTTTTTGCGGAGACAGAGGTGCGTGAGATTATGGGGCGCATTCAAGCAGCTGGATTACCGGTCGGTGGAGAGTTTTGAACGGAGGCTTCGAGGTCTGGTTGCCCGATCTGAGCCTGAGATGCGATCAATTGTAGCCTACCACACTTTCTTTCGGAACATGCATTTCCTTGATCCACACCTGGCACGCATGAAAAGGGGCTCATCTCCATCCAAGTACCGTCGTAAGTGCTCTTCAACCTTTGCGTCATCATGTCAGGTTCCGGCAACGTTCCGTGGTGGGACTCGGGAATAATTACGTCCCGTAGTTCGATTGGAACCCATCAGTTGACTTCACATGCGGGTCGGACAGCGCCTGGCCGAGCCCAACGTCCGAACGATACATAAATGGGCGATGCTGAACAGGACGGGAACCATTCACTCCATCAACATGCCCACTTCCATCACAGATGACCAGCTCTTCAATTATGCTAAGCGCGTCAAGGGCAAAGTCGTCGTCATTACTGGTGCGTCCTGATCCCAAATAACCCAGAGAACCGGTCAATCCACGAGCGGTAAACGAACTCGCTCCATCTATCTATGGTTTAGGTGCCGCAAGTGGCATTGGCAGAGAAGCAGCGCTGACCTTTGCTAGGCATGGGTAAGCTCTTTCTTTTGAGGAATCGCAGAACCACTGGTGCCCACGTGGTGGTGATTGCTCATCGACTTGCTTGACGCTACTTGCTTTATCCAATTGGACACAGGCCCAAAGTCGTGATTGGAGACCTGGATGCGGCGGGCGGGGAAGCTGTCGTCAACACCATCAGGAGAGAAGGCGGGTACGTATCGCGATCTCTATCCTGCCTGTCTCGATCGATCAATGCTCATCTGCCCCGCAGGGAAGCGGCCTTTATCAAGTGTGATGTCACACAGTGGGGCGAACAGGTTGCGCTGTTCGAGCTCGCGATCGCGCGGTCCGGCGCCGTCGACATTGTGGTGAGTCTGGCGATTTTTGCTGGAACCCCCCCAGCGAAAATAGTACCCTGAGGTTTACACACCCATATCTCATCCCATATAGATCCCAAACGCGGGTATCAACGAAAGCGAAGATATCTGTTGGGGCAATCTCAAGTTTGTCGATGGCAAGCCGGCAAAGCCAGAGCTATTGACGTTGAAGGTGAACCTGACGGCTGTGCTTTACAGCGAGTGGTTTTTCTCTGTCCTGTAGGTGGTAGAAACTCCCCCCCTTGACGTTCGTATTCTGGTTAGCCGCTCACCTCGGGATGTACTACATGAAGGGTAACCGTGCAGGCGAATGGAAATCGCTCGTCTTGATCGGATCCATGGGTACGCACGGGCAAAGTTCGCAGATTCCCTCCGTACATGCAGGGATTTACTCTCCTGCAGCCTCCTGGGTCGGCCTCTTTACCGCCCGGCAGTACACCGCGGCGAAGCATGGGGTGTTGGGTCTTATGCGCTCCCTAGATCCAGTCGTGGCAGGCGAAAACATCCGCACGGCGTGCATCCATCCATGGTTTACGGGCAAGCACTGTTTTTCCCCCTTCTTCCCTCCTGCCATTTCTCATCAAAACGTGTTTTTTTTTATGCAGATACCAATGTTATCGACCGGAAGACGAGGACCATCATCACAGGCATGCCGATGACACCTGTTGCGCGCGTCGCAGGCGCCATCTTCCGCGCTGCGACGGACCCGGACCCGACCACGAGTGGATGTCCATGGATGCTGCCGGACCACGGCCCAGTCCTCCTCCTCCAGAAGGAGGAGTTGCGCGAGGGCGTGTACGAGATACTAAACGACAGCGTTGGCCGCATTTTGAGGTGAATTTTTTTTATGCCCTCTAAATTGATCCAATCTCCTCGACCAAACCACTGACGGACCGCTGACCGCGCTGTTATTGTCGTTCTTCTCCTCTTTTTATTATTATTACTAGCTTCAGATCCAGTGTGCTATTTTGGCTGGACGTGTTCCGCGACTTGAGCCGCGCTTTCCGCCCCGTGCTCACGCTGGGCGGCGTCGCTGGGCTGGTGACGGTGTTGTTGAACCGGTACGGTTATCCATAGGGCCGGGATAAGCCACAAGTCGACCCTGTTGTACTTTACTCCCAAAGTTATTTTTGCAAAATTCCAAACGCCGCCCCGCCTATCAACGTCAACGACGCATCGCGTGATGATATCTTCGTCTGAATACCGGTGGCTCGGGTGGCCAACTGCCGCCATCGGCCTCGTCGGCGCGAACAACACGCCATCAGTGCGGACCTGCATTACCGTACGGCGACGATGCCCCTCTCCCCCATGTGTGAGGGCAAATCCACGGACAAATATGTCACCGTGACAGCCACAACCGACACGTACCTGCGCTTGCATGCTGTATTGGTTCGGGCGGCGTTGGTCTCGTATGTCTGTCTTCCCTACGTGTCCAGTTTTCGACATGATCCTTTGTCGAATTTGCACGTTACTTGGGGCCTAAACTTTCCTGCACAGCCGCGCTGCACTGATCTGCACTACACTGCGGCGTCAATCGGACACGTCGCGTGTCCGAAGGCTAGGCTAGGATCTCCGCGGTCGTCGTGAGGGCTACCAGGACTGGTTGTGGCCACGTTGCGGTGCCCGCTCAGCATGGCAAGGTAGGCAGGGCCGACATGCGACTCCCTGCTACAGGCACTGACCTCCGGACTCAGTGGACACCGACCGGTTACGCCGTAGCGCGAAAGTTCCGGCGCCCGTCTCCTAGTGAAAAGGTACAATATTGTAATTGTAAATATGGCACACAACACTCGAGATCTCAACACCACATCGGGCTCACTTGGCTCGCCTATCAATATCAAGAGTCAGCTGTCATGAGAACGCAAGACATGTGGCTCGAGTCCTCCAAGTGCAGCGATACCTTTACTAGGCGGCTGTGCTTCGCATATGGGTACAGCCCGAAAGGTGCACAGACGAGACAAGTACAGGATGGATAAATATGGAACAAAGTAGATTGTCGTGAACCAAACATAGTCGAAACATGCGTGACGTGCGTAGTGAAACGAAACGAAACGATAATTATGTGCTAAGAGTGTCAAGGGACGCCAGGCTCTAAGCATCGCCGACCGAAGTCTCTACTAACTGGTTGGCGGTCTGGGCATTTTTCCATCGCACAAAGTCGTCTATGATGGTTGGCCAGGCCTGAAGTGTGCAAGAACTTTAGCGAAGGTAACTTTGGTGTGATGGACACAACTGACCCCATCGGCCTCAAAGTTAGACAGGTCTTTCCGCGTGTCCCTGCAAAACTCGAGTATCTGCATGTGGTATTGCCAGTCATGTGGACATCTCCGGCTACAGCAGTGGGCCCATCACGTACCATGCTCCACAGGTCCTTGTTAACTCCTTTGTAAGTTCCTGTAACCTGTAAGGCATATCAATATACGTTTACCGCCATACCTGAATACGATACCTACGCTGATGAACTCGGTGACATCTGTTATTAGCGGGAACTGTGGTGCTAGCACAACCGACCAGAGAGCACATGCGGTTTCCATGTCGATGTTTCTTGAGCTCCTTGAGGGTTCACATGAGCCTTGTATTCTAAAGGAGAAAGTATGTCACGTACTCAGGCTTGGCAAGTGCGAAGCAAAAGTTGTAGAAGGACGAAAAGGCCTTCCTTCTATCCCCGGCGTAACTCTCGTAACGTGTCTTGTCGTATACTGCGCCCTTTTGGGACTTCACATGTGATAACGGAGGTCGTGATTGGGCAGCGGGTTTCCCCAGCACGACGAGATTATTCAAGTCATTCAAGACTATTGCGAATGATGCTAGCGATGACACGCTGAGTCCAAGCCTATAAGGGATAAGTCGCCTTATGAATGAGATCGCTCACCGCAGGGCGGCAGTACCTCCCATCCATTCTTGCTTTGCGATCTTACCCATCTCGTGCGCATCGCATTGCCATGCGAGCAGTAATGGCAAGGCACCGTCGAGTGGAATCTGCGCCTCGTTACACAATCGTTCGAACCCCTCGGCGCCAATAACATCCGGAATATCCTCGTCAGCAAATTGAGAAAACAGAGCCTCAGCTCGCTGTTCAGAGTACACGTCGAGTTTCTAGCGCGCGCTTATATCAGCAATTGATGTGGCTGCGACCGAGGGATCAACCAACCACGGCATCCGAGACGCCTCTCTTCGCATCACTGCTTGGAGCAACGACATCAGCAAAGTTATCTCCGTCTGCACAGCATAAGAGAGATCGAATATGCATTTGGCGACTTGTCGCCCGGGAGAAACGCCACGGAACGACGGGTATGATTAGGTCGCCAGCGCGGAGATGGTGGGAAGAAAGAAAGCGAAAACGGCGACAGATATATGGGCGGCGCGGAATAGAAAAAAGAGAAGGCAGCACGCGAGACAGCACACGAGGAGATATACCTTTTAAGACGGGCGGGTTCCTGTCCTCGGAAGTCCGGCGCCATCAGATGCCGCCGAACAGCAAACAGAAATGCATTGCTTACGTCATCAACCCTACCACGAAGCACGAAGCAAGTATTGAGGTCGGCAAAGCAACAACCACGGATAAAAGGACCAAAAAAATGGCGTACTCATCTCCCTGAGACTTCCGTCCCCGAGGCTTTCTGTCACGACATCCAGAGTCCTGAACTCTCGTATATCAGAAGAGAAAGTGTGGATCACAGGGGGAAGCTTACAGCTTGTGATCCGTGATATTAGAGTTCCATGAAACAGGACTCACTTTGTACCCCTGGCCTTGGTTGCCTTGGGCTTGGAAGCATCACCCGATTTTGATGCCTTGTTCGGAGGTATGGAAATTTCCTGAAAGTGTGTTGGTCAGTGAACGACTCGTAGGATGTCAAGAAGCATGTCTACATACATCATCGTCATCACCAGATATATCATCTAGCCTGCTGAAGCACCACCAGGTTAGCCTTGTTCTAGAATATATATATATATTCTGGCGGCCGTAACTGCATCCTACCTTGATGAGGTGCTCCAAGGAGCATTCGCTAGTTGAGGTTGTCACTACCCCTACCAATACAATCATTATGTGGTACTTACTTCCCTGCCCATCTTTCTTTGTACCGCGCGTAGAACTACGTGTCGTTCTTGGTGCGGATGCCTCAGCGTCGGGCTGGGCGCGTTTCCTCTTTTAGGCATCGTGGAGCGCGTCCGAGTCGCGTCAAAATGGGTCAGCGTCGTATGAGAAAAAAACAGGGGGCACCTTCGGAGGCATCTCAGCGCTCTTTGTGCGTATGAGATGGCAAGTTAGTAGACTGAATATGTTGGCAAAAGGGGTCAATGCGTGGCTCGTGCCAGTTAAGCACCAAGGCATGACAGGGCCAATCCCAGGCTGTATCGGAGCTCCCGGTCCGCTCACCTGCAACTTTTGCAACTTTCTTCCACGCCCCCACTTTCCACGCCTCGGCTCCCGTGATAAGTACAGTAGTTCCCTTGCCCATGGCGTCTGAAGTCTTCAATCCGAACCCGACGATCATCGCAACCGCGGGCCCAACAACTAGGAGGAGAGCAGCTCAAGCGTGTCATTCTCTGTGGCTTTCAGATGACGAAGACTCTACCGTCTACGACTCAGACGACGAGCCCGAGCCGATTGATGCAGACGAGATTTTTGGTGTGATCACCTTTCTGTGCTCTCTACCCTGTTCGACCCAAGGCTTAAATTTTTTTTTTTCCCCTCTTCTTCCTAAGACTTGATTCGTTCCATCAGCGACCCAGAGCACCGCTCGATGACATTAGAGCAGCTGGCCGTCGTTTCTGCGCCCCAAATCACGGTAGCTCCCGGCCGCGTACTTGTCGAGTTCACCCCGACCGTACCCCATTGTGGCATGTCCACCCTCATCGGGCTGTCTATCCGTGTTCGTCTGCTTCGCGCATTACCGGCCCGTTTCAAGGTCGATATCAGTGTCAAACCCGGTTCCCACCAGAGTGAGCACGCAGGCCAGTGTGGTTTCAGTATGTCCAGGTGGTTATGACCATAACTGAACATCACACATGCACCCATAGTCAACAAGCAGCTAAATGACAAAGAACGCGTTGCCGCAGCACTTGAGAATCCGTCTCTTGTGGAAGTGCTAGAGACATGCCTGCAGAGTGCGGAACGGCGTGGATTATAGCATATGTTCGCAGCTTTGTATCCATAGCGCATAGGTGTAATACATAAGGGTGTGAAGACGGAGCAAGGCTGATGGTTGTATTATGCTACGACGTAAGCTATGTAGCCGAGATGTAAAATGTAAAGGGTATCCTTTATGGGTGTATCTGGTCTGGCCAGAGACGGTGATTTACGTAGGGACAAAGCATCGTCACGTTGAAAAGGAGGGGGAGGGTGAGTACATAATTGAGCGATATGGTGCGATGATACAGAATGATGTGGGCAAGAGTGGGTGCTACATGTGAATAAGCACTATTGCTAAAACGAAAAGTGCGACAAAATAGTTCATCTTAAGGTGAAGGGCCATTATTAAGTCATAGGATGGCAAAAGAAGAGAGAAAGGAGATAATACGATCAATCATCGAGGAGAAAATCCCAGTCAATAGTTTGCCGGGTTCGTTGCTCTGTTCGCAACTGCTTGGAGCTAGTAGCACGACGGACCATCTTGCGCCACGCTTCACGCGCACCACTCTCTGGTGCACCCTCCACGACGTCCCACATGCGAAGCGTGATATGGCCAGTGCCATGGATCTCAACTTCATCGGGACCATCTTGAGTAAATTGACCCATGTCCTTGTCCTGCGAGCTGGATATGCGCGCGAAACGAACTCGAGGGACGACAAGGTTCGTGAAGCCTGCTGATAAAGATATCTTCGGCTGGGATGACGAGAGGGAGATCCTCCCACTGAAGTCTGACGGAAGGTAGAGCGTGACAGGAGCGGCGCTCAATGAATGCACACGCAAGAGGAAGGGAGTACGAGAGGATTGGCGACACTGCATGAAGGACTTAGTGGTGACGCTATTGGATTCATAAACGGTACTTACGACCATGGTCTTGATTTCGCCTCTACCATGAACGAACATACTCATCCGATGTCCGGCAGGCTGGTTGCGCGCACGGTAGTGGGGCAGAACAAGGGAAAGATCCACGGGATTTTCATCTGCATCCGTAACAAAGTCCCATTGTTGCTGTGGTTGATAGTGGACCTTGTGTGTACCGGAGCGGAGGCTGCCGAGCTGAAAGAAGTGATCAACGCAATACTCTGTGGGAAAATGCAAATGATATTTACATGTCTTGGAGAGTCATCTGAGGAAAGCGAAGACGACTGTTTGTGGAAAGGACTGTCAATAGGTGGTAAATAACAAGAGCTCGTCACTCACAGAAGATTGGCATGGCACTGAACGGAACATCATGCAGAGGGCAGAAAAGAGGACTGTGAGCTTATTGCGAGGGAGGAGGGCAGAAGTACAGAACATACGTTAAGGATAGTGGGCCTGCTCTATAAAGCCAGGGCGAGGGCCCGTTTAGGGTCTCCTTGTACTTGAACAACAAGAGGAACACCACAAGGTCAGGTCCGATTACATCCTCTTCCAACTTCCAAAAACTTTGTTTCAAAAAACTCCGGCACCACGGCTCATTGACTAAAAGACGGAGCCCTCGGACTGTCCGTAACCCATCCAGTGTACAGTATACGCTCTCCACTCATTTTTGATTGATATGTTATCATCGTACCCCAGATATGTATCGCTTCCCTATTCTCCGTATTACTATCATCTGATCCGGAACTCTCCGCTCATCGCATTTCGCGTGCAACTGGCAACTTGCTTCCCCTTCCTCCTTCCCATCATACCTAGGAATTGCCACTCCGCCGTCCTCCACATATCACATTGTACTGCTAGCTTACTACTGCGCGCATGCGGCCACCGGGCCCTCATAGAAGTGTTTTCCGGACCCGGTGCCACATCGCGCCGAACTCACCGGCCTTCTGCCTCGTGCGCCCATGACCGTGCTACTTGCACCCTCGTTCCCGCCCATTCTGTGTATGAGTATGGAGAAGTACGGGTATGGGCGCTGGGCGACGTGTGACCGCCCCATGCGGCATGGTCGCCGTTTCCAGGTTGGGTTACTGGTGAATCTAATAGACCAGCAAGGTTGGAACACCCAACGCCCCGACATGAGGTACCAAGATCGGCTTGTTCATCGCGCCCCCCTCCCAACAGTATCTCAGTATCTCTCGATGTGCAACAACTGTCGGTTTTCTCGGTATCGTGGGTGCATTGTTCCGATCTCGTGTCGTGTAGCCATCTGGCTGGTTTGCATAACATCAATACCAATACTTGTTCCCAAAGTGGCGGAATTCTGCTTGTAGCCTGACCACTGGCTGTTCCCACTAGCCTGCACAGCCTGTACTCAATCAGCATGCCCAAACATCCCTCAGGTCCTATACATATACAGCCATCTATTCAAGCTACCCTTCAGTACCCCATCACGAGCGCTAGGCAACGTGGTTACATATCAGGCATTCTAGCGATCACGAGGGGGAGGGACTGTCGGCGGTGGACTGACCCTGGCTCGTCCTCGGTGTTTAAGATACCCCATTTGGCTGCCAGTGGTGGTTCTGTGAAAGGTTTCGTCCCCTTCTGTGATATCTGGTCGAAGTAGTAGGCCGCCTGTGCTCTCTCTTCTGGGCGTTGCGTGGCGATCGCTGCCCCCTAGGAGACCCGGAGATCCATGGCCCTGAGCGGCCTTACTCACCCCTTACTCATTCCGACATTACAACTTTTAGCTTCCGAGACTAATGTGGGGGCCTAGCCGCCTAGATGTCTTGCCACTTCCGTAGCTGAGGGTGGTTTGGCCCTGGGCCAGATATTGGCGCGCGGCCCGACCTGGAGTTGAGCGTTCTTGTGGCATTCCATGTGGAACGCCCAGCTTGATGGAAGATGTTCTTCCTGTTCCCCACGTTCTTGAGGCGGCGATACTAAGGTGCTATCTTAGAGCTAGAGATCTTCTTCAGATATGATACGAAATACAGCCATGCCCGACGCGGCGATTCGTGACAAAGTGCAGCAACTACCCGATGCCAGACGTATCGCCCATCATCTCCGGGTATCATATTTGTCCCAGCTAGAGTGAGTGCCATACTCGGTTCCAGAAGTCGGAAACTCGAAGGAAATGCCCTGATGATAGCTGCAATCTGGCACGTTTATGAGCGTCCGTGAGTCATGCACCACCGATCTGGCTGCGTCTTTGGACTTTGGGCATTATACTTACATTAGGGAGCCGCAGAATCAGCATTCTGTTTGGTCTAGAAGACGCTCCACATGTAATATTACAAACCCAGGCGAACTCTACATCCTCGGCGCTTGCATTCGCCTCGCCACCAGACGAGCGGGCAACCATAATACGACAGATACCAAGAGCACCCGACCTCCGCACTCTCGGTTACGTGTAAGACGACGAACTAAAAAAAATTGCTCGAGGTTGAATGTGGGTCGGCTCTGAGCCCTGAGCCCTGAGGAGGGGCCCGGGGAGGCAGAACGGCGCAAGGAATGGCGGTGCAACTGACAACATCAGATGAAATGTGACCACTTCATGTATGATAGACCAATTGACCCACACGTCGTATGCTATCGGTAAATGGGATAATACCCGCCACAAAAAAAAAACTCTTTTATTTTTGCAACATCGAGATCCATGACAGCACACCAGTGCCTCGGACAAAGGCATCGGCGCACAAACTACTGTATTGATTTTTATTTTATTCCTTGGAAAACGATGTATTCTCGGCTGATCAGACGTCCAGCGACGTCCAGCCATTTTACCGCGAGACTAAAGTTGTTTTAGGTAGCCCGCTGGTGGGATGAGCAATGGCGGAACCTTTGCACCCACTCCGGGTCCAAATGAGAAAAAAAACTTCATCCATGACATACTCCCTAGACGTTCCAGTCGAATGGATGGGCGACGATCTCGTCTTCGTCTTCATCCCCGAGCGCGCAATCTGATCCAGGCGCAAGCGCGACACCACGAGGATGAGGCGAGGGGAACAAGCAGCCGCCGATCCTGGGAGATCCTCGCACTTCCAACAATGAGGGCACCCGCCGCACTGACACGACCCGCGCGACGACGTCCCTGTCTCTGACTCCGGAGGGAAGCCTCTATCTGGAGCTGAGCTCCCGCGACACATGCATCACGATTAGCGCCCTGCGATTAAGCAGGTCATTCATCCATGGGGAGAGAGAGGGAGAGGCTTGGGCCGCCTTCTCGACGCATCTCATACTCATGCCATATTTTACCACGATGCGTGCGGGGGCAAGGCGGCGAAAGACTACCGACATTCATTCATGTGGATCCCACAGACGATTACCACGCAAGTGCCACCGCCGTCGTTGGCTCAAACAGGGTGCACTTTTCCCCGAGTCTACGGGGAGGAGGCTGGCTTGGACTTTGGGCGTTTCCAGGCCCGACCCGGGCTATGACGGGAACGTTTGCGGCGTACGCACCCCTGTTGGCACTGAACCAGGATTCTCACCACCACCGCCTCGGCGTTTTTTGATGGAATACTTCAAGGGCTCGCCGCCGACGTGTATGTGGCTTGAAAGGACTCGGAGATGGGGTTGGAAAGAGACAACGACTTGAAAGGTCGTCATTGTCCATCCGGAAAAACGACCACGGTAGAATCCACTTGGGCAACCATGAGAAAAAAAAAACCATGCAGGATGGTCACAGAAGCAACGTTGCTGAGGTCGCCATGTTGTGAACACAGAAGAAGTGAATGTCGCCATGGGACACAATATATGTCGACCATCAATTTGTGCAGGTCCGTGACTGATTCCCGAGTACGCTTACACATGCAGTGCCCAGGGCCCACGTAACTTCTGTGACTGACTTGGAGCTCCCCGCTGGGCAACGAGAAACGGGTTGTGGATAACCGTCCACCCCACGTCCAAAAAAGGCCCGGTTTGCAAGGAGTAAAACTTCCAGAGGCAGCAACGCCACCGATGTGCTGCTTTGGTAGCGAAAGTGACATAGAACATCTGTCAGTCGAACTTAACACTCTATCCTCACGGCCGTGGGAAGGTGGTGCCCTTAAAGTTTTGAAGACAGTCCAAGGCATCGTGCCGATGGTTTCTTGCGATTTGTTGCTCTGTCGACCCGAACGGATTACCGCGTGCTCGAGAAAGATAAGTCGACTGTACCGGCTACCGGCAAATGAAGTCGCCGGTGTACAACTGTAGTCGGAAAACGTGTTGTCCGAGAATACAATGTTAACTTTAACATAAGCAAAACGTTTAAGTGGTGCGTGTCATCTCATGAAACAAACATCCCGTCTGAAAATCAAAAACTAATAGGCCCCGCGTGTGCAAGGTTGCGCGCGGTGCAGTACTGGCACAGCCATAGCCCGTGTTCATGACAGCAACGCCAGACGCCGCCCGGTGCGGGCGAGGGGCGGGTCATCGCCCACGATGCAGACGTGCAGTATCTTCTCGGTGCGCACCAGGACCTGATCTTCCGACCAGTCAGCCTCGCCATCGAAGCGCAGACCGTTGGAGTCCTTGAGATACAACGCGGAGGCCGAGCACGAGATGCTGCTGCCCGAGTGTCCCACGCGCCCGACGATGCCGTGAAAGTCGTTCGGGAGGAAGATGGTGATCTTCGCGAACGACTCGTACATCTTCACTCGCAAGACTTCATCATCATCTTCGCTATTCGCTCGTGGTTGAGGACGACGCTGTGAACACGGGGAGATTGGGAAACGAAAAAAAAAAATCAGCGCCGAAAGCAAGCAAGGCCAAGTTGACCCGACGGGTGTGGGGGACTGTACACACAAGCATGGCAGCCTTGGACGCGCCATGGCTCCAAATCAACATCTCGACGCCCGCGTGTCCTTCGGCGTCACCAGGTGCAAACACCGTCCGGGGCTGGAAAACACAGCGGGGAGGCCCGAGAGTCGGCGTCGGTCCGTTAAACCGAGCACTGACCCGCCGAAGCATTGACAAGACATTGGGCGTTCTGGTAGTGACAGAAAAGCGAAGCCGGGATCTACGACGAGAATTGTCCAATACACGCGCGTTGGCACTGCCAACGCCATTTGTAAAAGAGATCTACGGGGAGTTGTGGTGTGGATGTGGGATCGGAGCGATAAACGCACTGTGTTGCTGCTTGACATGTCAAACTGAAATGAAGGGATTATCACAAAATAGATAGGGTCGAAACTGAGGTCTGCGGAGGGACATGGCGAGTTTTATACTGTTCGACTGTGAGCGTACGTAGCCAGAATGGCCTGCCGGCCACAAGCGGCGATGTGCAAGCGACAAAAGGGTTTGTCAAGCCACATCGGACCAAGTGCAACAAAGCAAACTGCCACACTGATGCCACCACACCATGACCTCACCACCCACGTGCCTTGGTCAGGGCCCAGGGTCAAGACACCTATTATTAGGGCAAAAGCCATTGTCAAGGCCTGTGCCCCTGTTTCTTCATAATTCGGACACGCAGAACGAAAACGTTATCCAGATGGAGCAGAGACCACGCCTCGGTGTATTTTGGAATGTGGATAAATGGTGTTCTCGCATGTTTTTCAGTCTATAAAAGGTCTAATGTGACAAGAAACAATGATAGGGAAGATCGAGCGCCCTTCATGGGCTAGGGACTAGTGGTAGTGCTTGAAATTTCACCGCGTTGAAGCACTGTGGTGTGCCCACCGGTTTGGCAACACGTTGGTCGGAGACCGGAGACGGGTCTAGTTCAAAATCTTCCTCCCCACTTACAAAATTTTCAGTTCGTTACAAGTTGATATAAGGTAAACTGAGATGACTCACGGCTTGGGGAAGGTGTCGTTCTGGTATATCCTTTCCCAGCACCCGCAACCCGTGCAGCTAATTCCTTCTCAAGCTCCTCCCCTTCGCTAGTGGTGAGTACTGGTATGGGCACATTCGTCACCATTCCCGTGAGGGGTGGGTTAGATTTTGCTATTCCGGAGCCAAATGTGCGCACGGCACGCAGACCGAACAACACGGACAGCACGAGAACGCACACAGCGCGGGCATCGCTGGCTTCAAGAGGGACAACCATACCCTCTGCATCGGACTTGCTTGACATCGTATATTGGAGCGAGAGTTGCGCAAGCCCCAGGGGGGAGAAGAATGAGAAGAGGAGAGCGTGGAGACGGGCGAAGAACGGCTGAGCATGGGTCAGGGTAGCATACAAGCCAGTCACGAGGGGCATGGCCCATAAATCCGTCGCGGTCCAACCATAAGGCAGTAACTCAGGGGGAGTCGTGGTGGTTATCGGAGTGGGTCGAAGAAGGGAGAATGTGTTGACAAAGAAGGGGCCGGCATTGGCAGCGATCTATCTCTGGTCAGCGATTCGGGAACCTGATATACAGCTCAGGGCTTACAAAGGCAGCCAAAAGCAGCGTATGCGGGGACGTTGACACCGCGAGGGAAGGATGGGCCGTAATCATTGGCGGGACGAAGTTGCATAAGAGAATCGCACGAGTCAGCGCGTCGAATACCGACAAAGGCAGCTCGGTGAACAGAGATAGCTCTGGAACGGTGGGTAGCGATTCCACCAGCGCACATGCACTCAGATACAACAGTGGAACACCGCTGGAGACGAAGAAACTGGGTTGCAGACCGAGCCACGGGGCTGTAAAGATGTTTTTTTGGAGCGGGCGAAGTCAGAGTGACGCAAGGGATGAGCTGATCAGACTCAAAGTCGGCATTTGGAGACACATATCTTCAACGTACCAAGAACTGCCTCCCCACTATAAACCATCACGAGAGTCGTCGCAAAGTCGCGGACACGACTCCGCTGCTCGGGCACTACCACCGTAACAGGGTCCTTGTCCGATCGCGCATTCTTCACCTGCCCAGACATCGACGACATCTTGGCAAGGTGTTCCTTATAGTATATCTCATGCTGCTGACGAAGAACCAAGGCAAGACGGAGGGCTGCTGCGATATCTAGAGCAGAAATAGGAGCGCCTACCCAGGCCAGAGCAGAGATTGGCTGAAGGGCATAATCATAAAAGGCGATGATGGGTGCGATAGCGGGGGACATAATGATCGCAGGTCGAGGGATATAGCGGCCTCGTGTTGTCGGCCAGCATGCTTACAGTAAGGATGACAACTTTTCCCACTGATTTCTCTAACACGGACATTCAAGTCACG
The DNA here is from genome assembly GCA_022376555.1 of Russula compacta. Classification (NCBI taxonomy): domain Eukaryota; kingdom Fungi; phylum Basidiomycota; class Agaricomycetes; order Russulales; family Russulaceae; genus Russula; species Russula compacta. The sequence goes on along the minus strand of WTXH01000007.1, from coordinate 481,850 downwards.
TACAAGCCACGTGACAGTATTTACGCGACGCGTGCGCTGGGCGGGTCTGCGGATTCCTCCAGAACATCATCCACGTTAGTTCGTTATCGCCCCAGCCATAGTTTTGTGAAATCTCATGCGGAAGGCCGACGTAAAAGAACTACTCGAAAGCACAGATGTGCAAGATCCAACAGATTTTCCGCCATCATCCACAGCTCCAGGTCTCAGAGCGCTTGACAGCGCACTCCGTTGTAACATTTGCCAAGAGCTCTACGAAGCCCCTGTAGTGCTTGCATGTGGACATTGCTTCTGCTCACTAGTACGCGTGATGATTACCACTTCAACGTCCCTTATCACTGGTCCGCTTCTTGCAGTGTGCTCGCAGTCAACTCAGTGAGAAGCCAACATGTCCCACATGTTGGAAAGAAACAACCATCAGCAACTTCAGGGTAAACCCGGCGATGGAAGAAGCCGTTACAGCATGGAAAGACGCAAGGCATGTTCCCAGGCATTGTCTGATAGTCATGCACGGGTCGTTTGATACGTGCGACTGTTTGCAGACGGTTCGTACTTCGAGTGGTCAACGAGGCCCTGTATGCGCAAACCACAGCATCAGAAACTTTGAGACCGAATAAGAGACATAAACCCAATTCCCATTCTCCGGGCGTCGTTCCGAGTCTAGCTTCGCCTCAGAGAAGATCTGGTCGATCAGGTATTCCTATCACTTCCAAGGAACACGCCAACCTCGACGTTGGTACATCCGATGATGACGTAGAGCAAAAGATAGTGTTGGGTTCTGACCCATTGACGGGTGAGGGCTTTCCACTGTCCACAGGGTGTTGGAGGCTTATTGTCTAACAAAGACAATTCAAATATTGAATGCCCAGTCTGCGCGAAGAGCGTTCTCCTGGCAAAGATAAACCATCACCTAGACAGCAATTGTAAATACTACCAATCGGATGGTAAAACAGCGTCTTCAAGTAAGTCTAGGCAGAAGGACGCGTGGTCAAAACTGCTGGATGGTAAGAAAGGTGGAAAAGAGAAGTACGGGTGTTGACATTTCATCCTCTTCATCTCTTATTCTTGGTGTTGATGTGGGGCTCTGCATCACAGGGAAAAATCCGACGCGGAACTTGATACCCCACTTCCTAAGGCTTCTTATACCGTCTTAAAGGACAAGCAAATCCGTGATCTCCTCGCCGCTCATGACGTCTCTACTGCCGGCGACCGAACCCAACTTATCGCGCGTCACGAGCGGTCAGTATGACGTCTCTTTCTGCGTAGATGGAATAAGACTATAATGCACTCCAGGTGGGTTGCGGTGTATAACGCAAACCTCGACCGTAGTCCTGCCCTGCGTAAACGACTAGCAGAACTCCGGGTTGAGATACGACGTTGGGAAGAAGACCGGAGAGGGTCGAGAAAGGAACCCTTGAAGACAGACATTAACGAGTACCGAGTGCGCACCTTCTTCTTTCTCTAAGTTGGCCCAGGCATAACCAAGCTCCTGTAGCGTGCAAACAAAGCAGAGTTTGACAAACTTGTGCAACTTGCTCGGCCGAAGTCTAGTCACCACAGCGAATTACCGATGTCACCTCATAGCTCAGCAGCACATACTGTGTCATCCTCCCATCCCGTTCTAGGCAAAGGTGACAACAGAGGTGAGAAGGGACCTGCGGTGGCAAATAGTGGCGAGATCGATGCAATTATGGTAGATTCAGACCCAGAAGGTTGATAATGTACATGTCTCGTCGTACGGCTCGGGTATGTATACATCCTCGCTGGCAGTGCTACTCGAGTTTGTCAGGAGAGCTTGAGAACAATGAGGTGAGTTCCCTTATTTGGAAGTTCCTGCCGTGCCTCCGAACAACGACACGACACGGGCCCACGCTGTCCCGCTTTATGGCCTTCTTCCTCGCGCCCGTCATCGCCTTTTACCACTACGCTCTCCAGCCGATTCCCGCGCTTGCGTGGCTAGGCCTACCCGTCTCTGTACTTGATGTCGCAGGTGCACTTCGCCTGGCGGTGGTTCTACGCCAACTGCGAGAATTGTATCACAACCAACACGTTGCCAAGTTGGCTGTAACTGGTCACAGGACCAAGAGCGGGGGAAAACCCCCCGGGAAAGCTCAACGCACGGCTGCCGACGAGCCTCCGGAGTCGCGCAGCCGCGCTCGTGATTTCCTTGCGACGCTCGTGATCGTTCACGGTGGAGAAGCTATTGTCGGTGCGTTGCTATTCCCATATCATCGCCTTCCGGAATGTTGTTTACTCGACTTTTGCCGGGGCTCCCTTTTCGTCCTCGTTCTCTCGCAGCACCCTGGCTTGGCCTTCAACCCTCGTTCTCCGTGTCGAGCACCTCCTCCATCATGTTCCTGGGCGCACAGGTGCTCGTCGACCTCTTGCCCACCTTACCAAGCCCGTCCCTACGCACCGAAGTTCCCCTGACCATAATCCACGCGTTATTTCGCACGATCCTGTTATGCAATGCAATCCCGAGAGTAGTCGCAGGACATGCCTCGCCTGCCATAGCAGCTTCTTCATACACCTTGTTGCTGACCGCCCTCGTGAGTGCCATGCAATCTCTCCGCATCGCCTGCTGATTGTAAGTCTAGGTGATGCCGAATGGTGGTCCTTTCCTCTCCAATCTTTTCTCTCTTTTGCGTCCGACCCCGATAGAGGTGACCACACCTCCGGAGCTACTCCCCTACGGTTGGACCGCAACGGATTTTTGGGCGGCTCCGCTCGTGACAGGATTATACGCAACGTTGACTCATGCCCAGCCTTTCTTTTCTAACATCCATACCCTCCTTTTTACCTTCTTCTGGCCCTTCGGGCTCGCTCGTCTCTCGACCAAGACGGATGGCTATCCTCAGGGTGTTGTTGCCCCGGTTGACCCTCAGACCGCTCGTGCCGTCTGCGCGATCGTACTTTGCGCACTGAACGTTAACCGCGTGTTGCGTGCGTACGGTCCTGGGTACACAGCAATAATCATGCAGGTCGCAAATGCTGCGAGTATAACGAAGCCCTTGAAAGCACCCAGCATAGTGGAGGAAGAAGAGAAGAGCGAGAACTCGCCAGATGAGGATATCGTCGAACCCAAGAAGAGGGGACGTGTCGAATCGTCATCGGCTACCTCTAAGGGTGAGTCTGTGGAGCGCGGAGCGTAGATAGATAAGATGAGAGCTGACGGTAACTTATCAGATGTGCCGAGGGAGACCAGATCATCGCGACATCTCCGTCGACGTCCCCCTACTTGAATTAGGCGTTGGTTTCTTACAGCGTTTTAAGCTCTAAGCGAATGCATTATCTACCTTGTACGATGTACGCCGGATCAGACGGGTCAGCTGGCGAGTTTTCAACTTCTCCGAAGGGTGCTTTATATAGATGCAGTAACTGCCAACTGGTTAAGCGGAATGTAGTCTAGTAGTCCAGGATTCGCTCGACTGCGCCTGGTGTATGGGTATCACAGTATAGTACGGAAGCTATCGTCCCGGTTCTGCCACACGAGATTTGGATCGTGCGGTGAGCGGGTGAGCGTGCGGCAAGGCCTGCCAAGACTCCATCCATGTCCATGCCCATTGCAGCACAGCCCGTACCTTGCTCCACCCGCTGCCCTGGTTCGGCTCCTCAAAAGCGGGACCTCCCGGTTCCCTGTGGGTACAATATCCTTGTTGCAACACCAACTTGACAATGCCCTCAACCTCCGAGGCCTACATCCTCGTCACGATCCCGAGCGTGACACTCACATCTTCCTCGAGCGGGACGCTCACCAACCAGCAGCTCGCGCTCGAGTACGTCACCTTCGATATCCCGGCCAGCGCGACCACTAGCGCGACAGCGTCTTCGGTGCAGCGCGACGTCCTGCTCATCCTGCGGATCGGCAATGGCACGTTCGAAGAGCCGCTCGACCCATCGCGCGCGCTCACCGCGTCAGTGCTGCCCTCCGGCGCACGACGCTACGTCTTCGATCCGACGCGGGACGACGTGGGATTCACCCTCGAGATCCCCGTGACGGCCGAAACCGCGGACGACGTCGAGCTCTTCCACAACGTGCTCGTCGGATATGCCGGTCGCGGCACCACGGACCACCTCCGCGCTCCGAGCCCGGGTCGCGGTGAGGCTCAGGTTGCTATAGTTCCTGGGGCTTGTGTGGAAGAAGTGGGAGAGGCGGAGGCGGCTGGGCCCGAAGAAGAGGACCTCCGCGGGCGGTTCGTGCTCATGAACGAAGATAATGGAGAGATCGTCGGCGCGCTGGACCGTTCGGTTAGGGTGCGTGAGGATCCGTCGATTGCGGAGAAAGGTCATGAGAGCGACCCGGTCGTTGTCGAGCTTCCCGAAGGGGCGGATACGGCGGATGGACTCCGGGATGTTGAGGTGCTCGTGCGCACCGTCCCACCCGAGGATCGTGACTGGATGTTGAAGGGGGCCGTCTTCGTGAGGCATGCCTTTCTTTTTCCCTTCCTAACATCCCTTTCTCACTGACACTCCCAACAATATAGACATGCGATCTCTGGCACGACTACTCTGCTCATGAGTGCGATGACCACCGCCTCGAACTATTACATCGCGCGTTCGACGCCATCCACTCTGCCAACATGACAGCGCCAGCGCCAGGCCGGCCCCATCCCCGCGTGCATCCTCCCCCGTTCGCGACACACAGCCGCCCTCGCGCACGCTTCTCCTCCTGCAATCCCCAACGACGCACAAACATCTCACTCGCATCCACGCCGTCAGCAGCGGCGCCGTAAAGCTAAGCAGCAAAGCTGCGACCACCGTCGAGAGCTTGATCCAGCGTGCTGGCGGCGGCAACGCGAGCGCTAGCGGTGACAGAGCCAAGGGCAAGGGCAAAAGTAGATTGCCCGCTTTCGCCGTCCCAACACCACAACCTGCGACGTCCACGACCGGGGTCAAGCCGCCGCTCCTACCGCGCAGCCGTGGACCCTCTCCCGCCCTGCCGGACAACAAACCACCACCCCAACCTCGCCACGGCAAGTCCCCACAGTCTCCCTCACCGTCCGACTCTCGCGCGCTATCCCCTACGTCTTTGGCGCAGCAGCCACCACCACCGCTGCGCGCGCGCATCGCGCTCTCTGCCGCAGTCATTCTCGCCTCGCTGGAGGCATCATCCATACAGCTTGTCGAGGCAGGCGGCACCGCTATCTCCGCCGCCGTCTCGCACAAGTATGGCGCTACGGCGGGCGAGAACGCCGTGCTAGCCGTGCGCACTGTACGCAATGTCGTCCTTGTGTACGTGGACATGCGCGGACTGGGCCGGCAGACGGTCATGAAGCGCGTGACGAAGTCGTGGGTCAAGGGACGTGTCCCGTCGGCGGCGAGGAGATGAGCGTTGTGGCGGCCTCTTTGTCGCGTGGGCCCTCAAGCCTCAAGGCGTAGGCGTATTGGTGAGTGGATCGAGTGGGACAAAGCAATAGGGCACAACGGAGAATAGACACGGCTGCTTGCTCCACCTGTAAATAAAGAAATAAATAAAAGTAAATAAGGCACTTTTAGTTGATTAAGTCCCGCCGGCTCGAAGGATTAGCGCAGCGCGTCGCGGTCGACGGTCATTACTTACTTTTTCTTCTCACCATCTCGTTAAATGTCGCGACCGCAGGATGACCGGAATCAAGAAGCCACAGTGTACCTCGTATGCTTTATACCTTTGACCCCCTTCTGATCTCCTGGCTCAACTCTGTCTAGGGTAACCTAGATGAAAGGTGCACTGATGCGCTCATATGGGAACTCATGCTCCAGGCCGGTCCAGTAGGTGCGATATTTATCTATGTTGACCCCTCATTCATCCCGCTCATGTAATTTCTCCTCTTAGTCAATGTGCACTTACCTAAAGACCGGATTTCGATGACTCACCAGGGGTTTGGGTTCTGCGAGTTTTTGACAGAAGAGGACGCGGAATATGCCTGTAAGATTATGAACCAGATAAAGTTATGGGGCAAACCTATAAGAGTTAACAAGGTGCGCAACAGATCTCCTATGGTGTGGGGTTTTGCTCAAACATCATCTCTTTTGCCGCATAATGTAGGCCTCCTCGGACAAGAAGCAACTTGACGTGGGTGCGAATCTTTTCATAGGCTCACTGGACGAAAACGTCGACGAACGGCTGCTTTACGACACGTTTAGCGCGTTTGGTATGATGGCGACAACAGCCAAGGTGCGCCGAACCATGTTCTTTGCCCCTCCCCCCATGCGGGATGTGCCCCATGGCCTTTTCGCGTACACCTCACTAACCCATCCAATCAGATTGCACGCGATACACAGACGGGACAGTCAAAGAGTTACGGATTCGTGTCCTACACGGACTTCGAATCCGCCGATGCCGCTATTGAGTCCATGAACGGGCAGTTCCTCATGAACAAGCCCATCACGGTCCAATACGCCTTCAAAAAGGACGGGAAGGGTGAACGTCACGGCACGGCCGCCGAGCGGCTCTTGGCATCGCAGGCCAGAAAGAACAACGCGCTCCCACTTGCCCCACGCCCGCCCCCTACAGCATATGGCGCTGTTCCACCCGTGCCCGGCTTTGCGGGTCCGTACCAGGGCCAATTCGCTGGTGCATTGGCCGCAGCACCTCCCCCGCCGCCCGGATTTACACCCATGTCCATGGCACCGATGCAACCCCAAGGACCCGTGCCAGGCGCTATCCCAGTACCACCTATGGGCATGGGCATGCCCGCGGGTATGCAACCGCAACCACCACCTGGTGGGGTACCCATGTTCAACCCGGCACAGGGATACCCGCCACCTCCTCCGCCTGGCTTTGCATCGATGGCTGGTGCGCCTATGATGCCTCCGCCTGCATCACCGGCTGGTATACCTCCCTATGTCGGCCAATGAGGTGCTAGTCCTTTTTACACTTAAATTACTTCATGAACATCATGGTACCTGCTCAGCTTTACTAATGTAGTAGATAGTCTCGTTTCGTTTGAGTATGAGACGGTTCTAGACTGTAAGCCCGTCCGGACAATGAAATAAAATCGAGCACGAGCACGAACATGTGCATGAGATGAAGTGAGGCGATTGTGGCACAAGAAGGGTCACTATCTTCCGTCTCTCCTGGTCCCATGAGCTCGAAGCTCAACAGAGACAGCATCCTAGGCTTACAAACAAGGTACAGTCTTTCACCGGTCCTTGTCTCACCAGATTGTATTTCATTTTACACAATTGCCACTGGCCCTCTTTGACTCATCTAGATGTACAGGTCCATACTCAAGTATATGAAGGGTAATATACCAGACTTATGGGTTAATCGGTGTAGATTTGACGAAGTTGCTCTATATGATACTTGAGAGGGTCGAATGTCACACAAAACCAGTCCTTGTCCTTAACTTGTGCTTTGATCTCCCCGGACCGTGCTAGCCGGGAGCGAGCAACCGCTCCAATTGTCACTAGCATTGTCACGCTCAACAAAAGGAGGATGCTAGAGAATGCAGTTTTACTTCAATCGTCTCCATTAATAGATGAAAATTATAGCCAAAGGTCACATCTATTTGGACAGAACAAAATGCAACCTTCTTTGGCCCTGTATTTAAAGCTTTTCAGAAAATAAAAGATGTCTCAGGTCAAATTCTGCAAATGTCGAACATGATAACACTCGATCGACAGGAAAAACTAGTCCAATTTCTCTGAAACTTGGCTAAAGGATGCCCTACATGGGGCCTATGATTATCCCAATTTACACTAATTTTAGAATAAAAACTAAGAGACTTTCTCTATTGGTGAGACAAGGAACGGTGAAAGACTGTAGGTTCATTTGAAGTCCTATATATTCGACCATAGGAACAAGGAGTCTGACACTTGGCTCGGAATCGCTACTCTTGTTGACTTGTCGCCCGAAATCCGACACTCAAAGGAGATGGTTTTCCCACTCTTTGTTATCGGCGGGCTTAATCCTCCTCAGCATTACGACTCCCTTCTTGTCCCAATGTTTGCCCATCTTGCAGCTTGTCAACAAAAAGGACTACACATCTGGGACTCTCTGACTGACACAGAATTTACGCCTTACCCTTCGCTTGGGTTCGGTATGGCAGATACCGTCGGCATGGCTGAGCTCAATGTACAAGATGATGCTGATGTCTGGGGGACATGGGACCCGAGGCTTAACGCGCTTCTCCCCCACAATATACAAGACCTCAAATCAGTTGTGAAGTTTGGATTAATGAACACCTGGTTCGAGATTGCAAAGTGGATGAGGGGCTTTTAGAGGGTACATGGCGAGTAAAGGGAAGCAAAGGTGTAGGGGGACGAAGAAAGTGGCTTAGAGCATGTAAATAGATGAATAGGCATCAGGTTTTCTGATGTTATTAGTTGTGACTACGGATCAGTTGAAATCGGATCGTGCCAGCTCACGCGCTCACGTCTTACGCCACCACCAACAATATGTCTCCACTTCCTGCCACGGTGACCCCACTCGACTACGCGTGTCTCGAGTCGTCAAATTCAAAGTAAGTGGTCTACAATTTCTTCAACGTTTCTCATCCTCTCGAGTACAGATGGAGCAAGCTTCCTCCTCCACCAGGTTTCCCCGAAACGTCAAAGGTGCGATAGATATGGCCGCGTGGTGCGAACACTTTAATTGACACAAAAATGCGCTGTGCAGGGTAGCAAAGCACCCAGCAAGTCCTCGGCGGCGGGGGCGCTGCGTTCGCACGAGGCCCTGAAGAAGAAGAGGGCTTGGGACTTTGCCATCTCCCCGCTCAAGTCGCTGCCCATGCAGGCGTTCATGCTGTACATGTCCGGCGGGGGAGTACAGGTTTTCAGCATGGGCATCGTCGCCATGCTCTTGCTCTCTCCATTCAAGAATCTGTCGGCCATGAACACCGGTGCGTCCCCGTTCGTTATGCTCCATAACTCCATCCATTTATATATATGTCCTCCTCTATGTCCCTTTCACCACCCACGCACCACCGCACAATGTATATTGTGTTTCGGTTTCTCACGTGTCACCCCTGCACCCCTCCCTCATTCCGGACGCCACCCGCCGAGCAGCCTTCGCGCCTTTTGCACCTGGCCCGCCGTCGTCCCCCGCAGCCAAGTCTCTCTTCACTCTCCCTCTGGAGAAGCTCGCTTATCTGGCATGCAACGTTCTCACCCTCGCGCTCGGTCTTTGGAAATGCCGGTCCATGGGCTTACTCCCGACGGGCACTGGGGACTGGTTGGCGTTCGAGAGCCGCGGACCCGCCCCGGAGATTTCGTTGTTTTAGACAGGTCTGGGCGCATTGAGATCATATTATTTTATCGTAATTACCCTCCCCATCTAGCTGATCGCAAGGGCTGTCGTCGTACCCAGCTTGTACGGAAGTGACGGATGTACGAACTACATGATAAATCACAGCTGGATCACATAGCGGGCTCGCATCGCATACACCTATTTTTGGTTTCTGGCTGCTGTGGGCTTTGCTGTGTGCAGGATTCAAATTCAGGTGGAACCAGTGCCAAGTCTACAGTGACAAGCGCACCAGAGGAAGGCCGGTGTGCCACGTTGAACCTCCAGCAGGGCTTTGCCCCAACTGATACTTTGGAGGTTCCACACGGACCAATAGGCCACCACAATGCTCGGATCTCATCTCCTCGGCGCCACGCCCTCACGGCAAGTCCTCCTGAACTCACGACTTTGCAACGCGAACGCGCTTCGCGACCACCTGCCGTAACGCCATCCTTGTGTGAGGTGGCCGGCTTTGTCGTTTAGCCTTACGATACCGACGATGACGGTGTGGGGATCCGAGTGAGGCATTTCCGTGCGTCGTTAGGGGCTGCCAGAAGGAGAGGCGTAAGCGTGCGCGAGGGCGACAGTGAGCCGCGACCCTGGGGAAGGGGGGGGTTACGCTCGAAGATGGTTGAGGGTGCGCCCGTTGCTGGCGTCGAATGCGCGGCGTACCAGTTCGACGCGGTGGTCCTCGTACTCCGCTCGTAAAAGCAGAGTGTTCGTGGTGCCAGAGATAAGCATGCCGGGGCTGCACAAGAAAGACTTTGTCAAGTGGTGGCGGTACTTCGTACCATGGACGCACAATATCTGGATCAGGGTCATGTTTTGTTGGACCTCGATCAGAGATGTGCTTGGAACACAAATGTTGCAAAGCTCGGCATAGCATTGGCCTGTGTGCGGTCAAAAAGTAAAGGTTCCGGGCAAGGTTGGGGCCAGGACCAGGTATGTGGTGGTCCTTCTGTTCCTTCGTTTAGGAGCCATGCCCGTGTTATGAGACAGGTCGAGAAAATCGAGATCACAGATATGACTCGTTGGCATCAACGGTCGACCAATATCGCCGCATCTGGAGCAGGAGGCATGGTCCGCGTCGAAGCCGTCGGGGAAAGGGTGAGGGCGTTAACTTCTATGCCCCTTAGCCCGACAGAGCAAGGAAACACTAGAGCAATCGACATGGTCATTGCCAACACCCTTTGTTTGATTGAGGCTCATCAGATACGGATTCAAGCATCACATCCTCCCACACACAGAATCACAGAGAGTTTGAGAAGGAATCCCAACGTAGGAGACAACAGGCGGGCGGGCAGGAACTGTCCCCAACAAACCAAACAGAGGTTGTGTTGTGGCATCACCAATGGAGTGCAAGGAAGACCTGCACTCACATGAGGGAGACACGCAGACTACATGGCCAGCACGCGGAGGAGCACTGGGGCGCAGAACCGGAGGGTGAGTAAAATCAAAAGTATTACCGCGAGCAAGAGAAGGTCCTGGAGGGGAGGATCGTGACAGTCAAGCGGGGTTACAGATGGGCCATCACGCAGTCAGACAAGGAGCAAGCCAAGAGATATGAGTGGAAGTTAGGAGAACAACAACTCCATCTAAACAGATACTGAGCACAAAGTCCCTCAGATATGGGGTGACCAGTCATGCAGCGGGAAAGGCACCGGCGACGTCAGAAAAAGAGCACACTCTATGTCATTTAGCACCAGAATATCGATGATGGCCCCCGCTCGTTGTGGTGGTCAAGCGCGAGTTTACAGTATATCTTCGCGCGGTCCATGCATGCCTCCGGCAACAGTCACCAACGCTCCGCAGACGGCGCTATGCAGCAGTCCTCTCGAGGTCTCTAAGTAGGGCGTTTCAAATAAAAGTCATTACGGATCTCGCCCCGCCGCGTGCCCAATTACTTCAGGGGTCTTTGTGAATGATACCAATGTCCTCTGTTGCAGCGATTGTGGACGAGCTTTATCGTGAGCGGAAAATGACCATGACCCAGAGTTCGTAGGCTGCGACTGCAAACAGCCTGGGGAAAGTTCAAATCTTAGATTTGAAGAGCGTTGGGAGCTATTCCACTATTACCGGACTGCTGGAGTTTTCTCGACAGGCAGTCTCTTTGTGAACCCTTACCAAAAGTGGTTCGTCTTATGCATTGGAAATGGGCCGAAATGAAATGTCTCTTATGATCAATTTAGCAGCCGTGGAACACTGGCACGTATCAGTTCACACGTCACTGGCCATACCTTGTGCTGCCAATAGACTCAGCACTATCACGGAACTTTTCTTGGAGTGATCACACTGGACTTTGTATGGTTTGCTGTACCTGCGGAATGACGCAGTGCTCACCACCGTCACTTGCTGTGAATATGATATTAATTTCCCTGCTTCTGCATGTGGTACTTGTGATGATGAATTAACAATTCTTGCAGCTCCAAGGACGAATAAAAACCCTTTAGCTTATATCAGCTTCTCCCCTCGCAGAGTCCTCCTTGTATGTTTCCAGTCTGTACTTGTTGTTTCCAAGTAGCATGTAAGTCCACATTTCTCCGAGGGTCAAGCTTCTAGAGTAGAGATCAATAATAAGAAATCAGGGAGGAGTGATGCCCCCTTATATCAACGTCGATAGAATCAAGGTCGGAAGTTCGGCATGGATGCCTATGTTGATCTGATCTTGTGCGCAGTGGGTACAGGCATGGATTTTGACAGGACATACCGCATAGTGCCGGGGGGATCCCGTGGAGCAGCGAGTGCGAGTGCCGTAACGTCCAACACAGCCTTGGCAGGGAACAACCATCCAGTGCACCGCTCACTGCGCAGTTTACTCACCACGCAACTCAAATTTCGTGTGGCAGAACCGAAATCGTAGCCACGGCACCGTGATATTTACTCCCTGGTGCAGCAAAAGCTGGATGACATCTTCAACCAGCTAGCGATTACTATATTGTAAACATGAACCCTCTTCAGAGAATCATTCCAACAAGTAATAAGAATGTGAAAACTCGCCAGCTCATCCACCATATGTCGTATAGGATAAATAATCCACTCGCTTAGAACGCTGTGAGAAGTTAATGCTAGTTCAAGCAGGGTGACATCGACGAAGATATCGCGATGACCTCGTCTCACTAAGCTCTGATCTTATCTTCGCCCTACGCTTCATACAATCGTGTGACTCACCCTTAGGGGTCAGCGATTCGTTCGACAATATCCTCATCTGGCGAGTTCTCGTTCTTCGCTCTTCTCTTCTTCCAGTGTGCTGGGTGCTTACAATGTCTTCGTCATACTCGCGGCGCGACCTGCGTGATGATGGTTGTGAACCCAAGACAGTACGCACGCATAGCGCGGTAAACATCCAGTAAGCGGAGTACAATTGCGTGGACGGCCTGGGCGGTCTCACGGTCAACAGGGACGACAGTGCTCTGGCGATAGCCAGGAAATGTATTTGACTTGGTAGCCAGGTCCAGGTCCAAGTCCAAAGAGACGAGCGATCCAGAAGAACTAGAGGAAGGCGAAAAGGGGTGATGAAGGTAGGGTGCGGGCAAATGCTACGTATAACCCCGTCACGAGCAGAGCCGCCGAAAATCCGTGGAGGTCAACCGTAAGGGTGTAGCTCCGGAGGGAGGGGGGAGACGGTCACATCTATCTAGGTCGAACGCACAAGAGAGAAAAAGTTGGAGACGAAAGGTTGGAGACGAAAGGACCCCCGTTCGGCATGATCTAAACTTGCTACCGGCGATTGCATGACACATACGAAAGCAGTCAGCAACAGGTTATAACAAAGAAGCCACCATGGCAATCCGATTGGATGGGTTAGTAAGGTGTACGAGAAAAAGCCATGAGGCACATCCGCATGGTGGGCAGGGGACATAGTCGGCACACCTTGTCCGTTGTCACCGTCATATCACAGACGAGTTACACGTGTCGTAAAGCAGCCGTTCATCGAGATTTTTGCCTAGGTTCACACTCACGTCAAGTTTCTTTTCCGAGGAGGCCCACATTACGCGGCGAAAGGGATGGTGTTTAAGCGATCCATAATCTTACAGGCATATTCCGCGTCCCTTTCTCATAGAACTTGCAGAACCCCGACACTTGGCATGCCATTAAGATACGGTATTTCCGTAGGTGTACATTGACTGTGAGGGAGTCATGAAATGAGCGGGATGCACGAGGAGTCAAGGTAGGTAGAGAAATATTGCACCGACTGGACCGGCCTGGGAGAAAAGACCAAGGCGTTCCCATATGGGTGCATAGGTGCACTGTTCATCAAATCTACCGTTGGAGATCCATCAACGGCATGACACGCGGAGTACACGGTGGCTTCTTTCCTGTCATCCCTGCAGTTGGTACATTTAACGAGAAAACGACGGGTGATCCTTTGAGCGTAGAGCGTAAACTGGTGTTTGTATTTGTCTTTATTTATTATATCGACCCACGACTACGCGTCGGCTCGTCGGCTCAGCGGGTGTTCTATCACCGATTAAACGCGAGCTGACCATAGCCATCCAGGGATGTTCTACGCCGCTCCACTACTTTATCAAAGGACGCAACTTTTTGGACCGCCTTCTGATGGATAGACATGCCTTGGGTCTGCGTGCTTGATTTTTCCCAAAGTTTTTGGTTAGATCTGGCCCTTGAACTATCGGCAGCAGTCTCAAGTCTCTTCTCTTCCTCGGCCTATTGCACCGTGGCGTGCCAGCTCATGCGTGTCGGTGATCCCAGGCGAACTGGAAGGTTTCTAGTTTGTTTGCCACTTCCAAGGGCTTCCTCTTTATCGCGCCGCGCTCTTTCCGCAAATGGCTGACAAGGCTGATAGTCCACGTCCACGACTCCACTGCCATCATGGAGTAATCTTCGCCATTCAATCAGGACTGCACCCCTGTAATGACTGATCCTCCTCTGGCGCTGATAACCAACGCCCCCAAGACTTGCCTTCACTATTGGACCGTCAAGACCTTCTCGTGGCGTGAACCGATTCCGCGGAGAAGAAGTTTTTGCTCGTGTCTCTGTGGTTGCGTAACACGGCCGACTCCTCCGAACACCCGCCCTCTAATCCCCATCGTCATCCCTTCCTTCCTTACCGATACGATGGAACCCCTTTCTCCTTGCGGCGACTATTATTTGCCCAAAATTACGGCATGATCCCTTTGCCCATGTCCGGGTTCTTCGTATATCAGAGATATCGAAATCGTATCGCCCCGCCTTTAAAAGCAGCCCGGTGCTCAGCCGTTGCTTTACCTCAGGAGCAGTCCGCACGACAGCACATACCTCACAGTCGCGCTCCGTTCCCACCTTCAGGTCCAACCTCCGTCACTACTATCCACCAGTACAATGATGTATAAGTTTAACCTGATCACCGTAACCCTCCTCATGTTCATCCTGACCGTGACTGCCGCCGCTCCGCGCGCTCTGAAGCAGGCGATGATCAAGCGCGGTGACAATGTCATCCAACCGAGATGGGGCGAGAACAAGCCATCCCCGACCCCGACGTAAGTGTTGGCCTAGTATACGCTGTCGATGGTCCTCACCCCTGGACAGTCCCTATTACCCATACTGGCCATCCAATTAGGTCGTGCCCGCTGCGCACTGGCATAGTCATTAATCGCCCCCTCCCCCCACAAAGATACATTGCCAACTTTTCATTACCTGAATTTTTCCCCTTCCTTGAACTGGACCGAGATTTTATCACATTACAATCCCTGATGGGTATCAGATACAACTTCTTCGCCGTGTCTTTCATTTCACAGCATACCCCGTAACCACATAATGCCCTCTCCAGTACAGTCCATCCTCTGCATCTTCAAAAGGGTAGTTACTTTGTCGTGGGAACTGTGGGTGGACCCTTTGGACGATTCAATTCTATGTTGTATGCTACTCTAAAGAGAGAGGGGCTTTGTGTATTCATGCGCCTCGGATCCATACGGGGCGGTAAGGTGGACCCCGAGTCGCGGTCGCAGATGAGTCCACGAGCGCTCGGGAGAAGTCAATAGGCCGTTCAAAAGTACCGGGTCCGGAAGAATTGGTGGTGTTTAGAAGATGAACGATCCCCCCCCTACCTTCCTTCTCATGAGTTCTGAGGCCTCTGGTATACTGGAGCCATGGGTCAAGTGCCAGCAGGCGTAGCACTAGTGGTGTTGCCTGGTCAGTACCGGTCAGTGCCCGTGAAGACAGTACAGTATAGCGATATTTAATAGCTGACAGTTATCCGCAATTAGTGTAGACCAATACACAGGCGGCCCGTGGTCCAAGGTGCAGACATATTTTCATGGCCAACAAAACTACCCAAACGATATCGCATATGAAGCTTTTATTTATCGATTCAGGGATGCCTTTCTCGGCTGCAACCGAAACGGGCAGCCATTGTGAACAAAACATCTTCAATGTGAGGTTGCATGAGCAAAAGCACTGTAAATAACCTAGAACCTGGAACCTTATGTATCCATCCAGGCCAATCATATATTGGTCCCACCAACAAGGGGGGGGGGAGCCATTGGGGCATTGCATCCCAAACCCCAAAGCATACGAACAGGACGTTGTTTGCGTGCAAGGGGTCACTTCTGCATCCGGGCCGGGCCAAGAGCAACCCACACAAGCATTCCACTGTCATCTAATTTCATCACCGAGGCAACCGTGCGATTGCGTCCCGGCCAGCCTCACCCGCTCATTATGCATTGCGGACAGGGAGAGAGTATATTTCATGAGTGAGGCCCGATGAGGGAGTGAATCGCACACATGCACAACGCATCTCACAACTCGAAAAAAAAAAAAAAAAGGAACAGGATCACCGGTGCACAGTACGGCGCCGGCATGTCCACTGCGCCGGTCGCAGGCACAACAAAAAATGGAAGGGGACTTGACTATTTCGGCGCGCTCAGCTATCGCCTCAGGAGTCCACAGTGCCTGCTCGTCCCTCGATGTCCTCCGAGGAAGAAAGAATAAAGCCTCGAGGGCACACCTCGATCGTACGCCCGTCTGATCCACCTCCCACTGCACCCCAACCGCACCCCTCCGGAGTTCTCAGTGCCTTCCCCTTCGGTGACAGATTGATGGGTTGTGATGGAAAAGAATAATAATTAAGCGAGTATCATGCAGCATGCCGAGTCTTGTATTGCTTGTACCGTATTACTGCACTGGCAAGGCAAAGCAGGCAAGGGACGTGTGCCCAAAATTCTTCCTCTGACGAAGGGGGAATCTAAGCCTGGCTCGTACGCAGGCATTCGACCACGTTGTTCGGCCGCGTGTTGACAGATAGTAATGAGGGCGCCAATTTCTCGGAGGTGGGTTTAAGGTATAAACGAACCATAGATGGATTGTGAGAGCGAGAGCGAGAGGTAGCAAAGGAACAGACAGGCACCGACGTCATCTTGTTTCGACTTGCGGACAGGCGTGATGTGATCAAATTGATAACGGATGAGCTAACAGCGCCCTCGACAACGTAATACAGAAACAAATTCGTGGTTTCGTGAAACCTTGAAGCCCGCGCCGCCGCTCAACGAGCTGAATTGTCGTGGCACGTAGCCCATAAGTGTATTGGCGGCACCTTCCTCTGCTCCCTTGACGACGGGTATTAGATTTGGCCCCCAGTACCGTCGCGAAACTAAGAACTACAGGACAGCAGACATAGGTGCCCGTGATAGGGGACAAGCGGCGGAGAAGAAGAACTATAGGTATTGGGTGGAAGAGCAGCCAAAGCAACGTACGGAAAGGGAGAAAGTAGATACGCGAAGTCGCGGATAGGTGGATCGGTGTCAAAGAGACTACTCGTGGAGGCAATCATCATGAAAGAGGAGGGTTGGAGGTAACGTAAATATGGGATGGTGAGCTCGGTACCGTATCCGGCCTTAGACAACGAGGCACTTGTTGAAATGTTGTTTCCTCTTGACGACAGGTGGCTCGAGAGCAGCCACAATAGCCTTTGTGGTTGTCAACGAAACAGAAAAAAAAAAAAACTGCGAAACCTCTGAGGGAAGCACTTACCTCATCGAAAACGTTCTTGAGACCCTTCTGAGTGAGTGCAGAGCACTCGACGTACTTGACCGCACCAAGCTCACGCGCGAGACGCTCTCCCTGTTCAGGGGCGACGGGCCGCTGCTTTTGTCGCTGGAGCTTTTCCATTACTTGCGGATCATCGCGTAGGTCCACCTGAGTGCCAACGATAAGGCATGGAACTCCGGGGCAGTGGTGATGCACTTCAGGGAACCACTTCTCCTTCACGTTCTCGAAGGACGCAGGCGAGGTGACGCTGAAGCAAACGAGGAAAACATCCGTCTGCGGGTACGATAGTGGACGTAGGCGGTCGTAATCCTCCTGGCCTAGATGTCGTGACGATGAATGAACAGGAAAAATGGAATGCCACTGCCACTGCCGCGGGACATGGCGAAAAATTGTGGCCACTCACCAGCGGTATCAAACAGGCCCAACGTGTAGGGGTCATCACCGATCATCACGGTGACCGCGTAGTTATCAAACACCTGGAAACGTTTGAGAATTTTTTTTCTACCCCAGTTAAACGGACCTCCTACCGTTGGGACATATTCGCTAGGGAACTTGTTTGTCGTATATGAAATTAGGAGACAGGTCTAGTGTACAGTATGATTTAGCTCGGGAGGCAGGGAGTGAAAAGTTCTCGGTGCATACCTTACCAACAGCACCGTCACCAACAACAACACACTTTATCGTCTGCATATTGCTCAGATATTTTCAAAAGATACGATAAAACTATTCTTTAGGTTGAGGATTGAGCGTTATGATGAAAGGGGGTATAAATTTCGGGCCAAGGTTGAAAGAAAGTGTGAGGAAGAAAGGCGGTATCCAGTGGCAAAGCAGAGGTGCACTCACAATGCTCTGGGCCAAAGACGAACAGGGACTGGCGCGAGAGTGTGAGGCTGTTAAGTTGGGAGACCTGATGACGGAGAGGCTTATGATCTCGAATGATGATCAGTCGGTGATAAAAGACTGAGATATGAGACGCGTGAATGACAAGTTGTATCAAGTAGAGGGGATGAGAAATAGGGAAAGAGAGAAAACTGACTTGAAGGCGGTGGCGAATGAACGCGAGCGTCGTGCGAGGCAACACAACAACCACAGTCGACCGTCGACAACTGGTCTTCCCCGTTCGGTCGGCCTTCCGGCCGGCTGCGCCCCGGCATCCGGCCAAGGTTTATTACCTCCTTCCCCGGCAAAATCATCTCATTGATGTAGCAATGTATGGTGTGCGCGTACAGCCTATCGTAATATACCGTACAGTATTATTAGAATACTAAAAATTTCAGGTGTTTATAAGTTAATTGAAAACAAAATGGCGTCGGTTGCACGATAGCCAGCATCGCAACCACTCTGGCCGGGTTAACTCGTTTTGATACGCTTGCCCGAAGGGTGTTCCTCCATAGCTAATGACATATCACTAATCAGATCTTAACAGTTCCAAAAAGAATAACGATGTCTTACATGCCGATCCCACAGGTTCTGCCCACCAGTTTAGCTTTCCGTCTCGACTTCCAGTAACCAAACAACTCTCCCCAGCAGTACTACCTCTTCGGTATGCCTGTGTCCAAAAGGACCCATTGTCAGTGCTTTCTCGGGCACACCAAACACTTCCTGGGACTCACCCCGATGGCTTGCACAACGCATCCTTCTCGGGATGAGGACGTCTGTTTAATATTTCACAAATAGGGACGTACCTTCTCCATGATCCAAGCCGCAAAGAATCCTAGCACTTGCTTTGTCCCATGCAAACAAATAACCACGCGCTGAGCCGTACAGCACAGCATCATCGCGACCCACGAACAACGCGTTCGCGTCGTAGATTGCATCAGCTTGTAGGCCAGGCTCCACTGTATAAACTTGCATCACTTTACCACGATTTTCGTCCTGAGTAATAGCGACGAGGTGCGTGCGTCCAACTTGTTGAGAAGCTACTTGTTGAGAAACCAAGGCATGTGTTCCGGTAGGGATAACATTTATACCATATCTAAGGGTTCATCAACACGCCCGGAACCGGGTGGACGTAAGAAAGAGAAAGGAAAACATACATCCTTTCCTTGAAAACATTGTACAACCGTGGCACAGTGTCAGACACTTGGCAATACCACCTATGAACGTGTTCACGACTTGGGTAAACCACCGATGTAAGTGAATACGTACAATACGCCATCCTTTGTTCCTCCAAGTAGCGCCGTACCGTCATCAATGAACTCTATTGCAGTGACGTTCTGCCTGTCGATTGACCGTTGAGGCTGTAATGAGTCTAGTCCCTGTCATTTTGCATACATCACGCAAACATGGGCGTCAAGCTTACCCTGTCTCATCACCCAAATACGCACCCCTGATTTCGGATATGATGCTGCAATGCGATCACCTTTGTACGCGAGCGCAGTTGGCGCATCCTCTGGCGTCGCTCCGACAATGGGATCAACAAGACGGCCCCGGTGCCATACTTCGTGTGCACGAGGGGGCGTACTACCTGCTGGCCGCGTCCAGCGCAGTAACGCACCGTCCATGCACAGGGCAAGCACGCCAGCATCGTCGTCCATCCATTGAGCAGAAACTACAGTAGACGAGTGTGGCAGGCGTGCTACTTCACTGTACGTCACGTTATCCCAGACACGAATTGTGCAATCGGCACCTAATAAGCGTCTTCAGCAGTCGTAACTCCCACAGATAGATGAACTAGTGCTTACAAGTTACGGCCATTAAGTTTCCGCTGCGGTTAAACGTGATACCTCGAATTGCAACGTGCTCACCCTGCACTGCAGCGCATCGGATTGGTGACATAGTTGGCCACGTAGATGGTGGTAAGCGCTTTGGTGGAACCTCGAACGACAGAGGGAGTTCCGTTCGAGGGGGGGACGCTTTGCGTTTTGCTCCTGCAGCTACGGGAATGCCGCGCCCACGCCCGTCAGCAAGCAAGCGAGGTGCGTGGGGATGCCTCTCTGCGTGGCCACGTCAGCCTTGCATGTCAATTCAGGGTTGCAAGAACCATATTGAGTCACAGGACATGAAATACTCACGATGGCGATGATATTGGGGGTAGGTTTTAGGTGTCATGCCTTGGCCCAAAGAGGCCGATGTCATCGCCTGCAGCGCAGCCTCCGACCGCGGCTGCCGAGGTGGATGGCCACCGTCTGGTATCATTGCATGTGACGGTTTCAGTGGAGCTTTTGGTGACATGGATGGGCCGAATGGCTGAGAGTTATGGAAGGGTTGCGCAGGGGGTGAAGGTGGTCTTCCAGGACCTGATGGGAGGACAAACGACGAGTGGCGCGGAGCAATGGGAATGGCATTCGAACTGGATATCACTGCTGGTCGCCCACGTGTGGCTGCGTTGAGGGATGTGTGATCGTGAATCGTACCGGGACCTGAGGTAGGTCGGAAAGACAGAGGTGGCAGTGGCTCGCAAGGGTCAGGACCTGCACGGAAGGGCGGGTAAAAGTCTGTTGAGCCATCATCACGGCCTGGTCGGAAGGGCGGCCAGGAAAATGTTTGTGGTTTTCTCAGAGACTGCTTTGGTGACGGAGGGTGAGAGGGAAGACTCGTAGCAGTACTTTCCAGAGGGCCGTGGCTGAATGAACCTCGAGAACTGGTGGGGGAAAGACGAGATGGTGAATAATCCTTTCTGAGGCTCGGTGAAGGCGGGTATGTCTGGGTTGAAGGTGATGAGGGTACTTCTGCAGGAGGTAGGGGCGGTAAGATGGCTCCAGAACGTGAAAACCGCCGTACCGAGGGAGAAGAGGAAATCCTCTCGGGTAGGAGATCACTCTGCATAAATGATGACATCAGAAAAGCCAAAGCAGTTGCGCGGTAAATTAACAAGCTACCTTGTTCTCCTCGTCAGAGAATGACGAAGAGGAGGGGACGACCTCTGACCCGAAACCACCATGCACGATGGAGTTCAACTTTGGCTTTGTTGGGGGTCTGATCTTGGCAGGGGATGGGAGAGTCTGTGGAGAGGGAGTTGGAGAGTTCGGTGGGGGAGGAGCCTCTATACGAAGACTCGGCTGAGTCTCGCTGGCGCTATTAGCATTCTCGGGTTGCTCCGCCCTACGATCTCTGATATTATATCTGCGTGAAGCTTGTGTTGATAAGGCAACAGGTACAGAAGGACTCCAAGGCCGTTCTGGAGCGGGTGCAGGAGGAGGATTACCATCCTCTGTAATGCTAGTGGAGTTCGCAGATTCAGAAGTCTCATCAGCTGGCCTCGCTAGTGTGGTCAGGGCAGTGGGCACTGGGACAGAAGGACTCCATCGTCCAGACTGATCATTGACACGGGCGTCGGCGGAAGTCTATTCCTATTAGTAGGTGCATCTCAACTCTCGAGGGAGAACATACACTTATTGATACGTCTTCTTGTTTCGCTGGGGTGAAAGGGATTGGATGACGCTTATCAACAGAAGGTCGGATTAATCTGCCAGTTATCGAGTCGACGTTCAAGGGAGATAGGTTATGGTCGCGTTCAGCATGCCGCGGGCGTGCAACTCCCGTTTTCGTCGCCGTGGTCTTGGCGACAGGTGGCAGCCCAACCTTTGAATCATATAACGAGGCAGAGGGGACTAAAACACTGAGGGGCTTTGAAGGAAAAGAGTTTGATCCACCTCGTGTGAGGATGGGAGAAACAGTCTGCGAGCCTTCTAGGGGTGCAGGGGAAGGGTCTGTCAGGGTGGCCAGAGTATTCCCTGCTGTATCATCCGGTTCTGTTTGAACTCCAACGGAGTGATGGGCAGCCTTGGGAGATAGTACATGTGCTTTTCGATTAAGTGAGTGGCGAAGAACTGACGGTAATACCACGTCGCACGTACCCAAAGGCACAGATACCTCGAGACGCTTTGCCCAAGGTTTCCTCATCTTAAGGGGCAGAGACTGTTCTGGAGGTACAGGAGCATCGTCATCCTCTGCAACCTGAGTCTCCTCTTCAACGTCTGAGAGAGAAGAAGCCTCCAACTCATCCCCCTCAAATATGATAGCACGATCCTTGAAGGGGCCATCAGCGACAGTAAGGAGAATCTCCTTCCCGGGCTTGACTTCGATCCGTTTGTAGGCAAATAGGCTGAATTGAACGACCCCCTTGGTCTCTCCTTCTCCCTCCGAGTCGCTTTCTGGGTCAACACGTCGAAGGACAACATGTGCTTTCTGGCTGGACCCATGGGGCCGGAAGCGCAAGGGACCCTTAATTCCCAGGATTGAAGCCGCTGTGGGTGCCAGGGACACCATGTCGTTATCGATACTGGAGGAGTCCGTCATTCTGAGTGGTTTGTATGGGTCGTGGTAACCCACAGAGGGAGGAAGATGGTTTGGTTCAGCACAGGAACCGCCAACGACGATGTACTTTGGCCAAACGAGGGCACGGCTTTTGCCGAGGCAATAGCTGCTTTGCTCCACGTTCAACTTTGCACCTTGACCTTCACACCTTCATATCCACAAGCTTTGCTTTCATTTTCCTATAAAGACACAGGTTTCATGACAACACAGCGCTGGGTCGTTGACATGTTCTTCGATATTTACTACTTTCCTTCCCATTCTGTTCGTACCTCTGGTACCCCATCCCTCCACTTCACCCCCGCACTCTGAGAGGCTTCTATAGCTATCTGTCTGAGCGCGCGAGTCTGTTCAAGTGATGCACCCCCCCGACGTGCATTATCAAGATGCCAGCCGATCTGACGGGGGGTATCTACCGCGATGAGTGCGCCAATCAAGACGTACGACGTCTCTAGTTGGGTTAAGATTTCGGTATAGCCGTATACCGATCCATAGGCAATTGTCGTGCTGAACCACCCTGCGCGATCGTTCTAGAATGCGGACTGAAATAGCATGGTGTGCGTACCCATGTCAGGGTATATTTTGTTCAGCAGACCCTGCACGTCGTTCGTAGTTTCACCATAGAGCGCTCGAAAGAATACTTCGCCGCGACTTTCAAGCTCGGGCAGTGACAAATTGGTCTCTCTGAAAAACTGGTTACTCAAACTGTGGGTGTGTGCTCTGTCACTCACCTCTGTCGTTTCGTGTCGCGTAGTTCTTCGGGCATAACCTCGTGAAGAGAGACCAGAGCGTTTATTGCCTGACAGAAGTTTATCCCCACATTGATTTGTCTGGGATGGCAAGGCAAATACCTTTGAGTACCCGCCTATGATGCCACACTTAAAGATGGCATCCCGAAACTTGCGGGATAGGATAAACTTTTCACGGCTCGCCTCAGCCTCCGGAACTTTGAACTGGTTCTGTGCATGCTCAAGTTCTCCCAAGACATAGTTGAACAGAAGTGGTACAGCTTCTGGCCTGTTCGCGGCCGTGAAAGTGACTAGTGTTACGATATACCACGGGTTTTGAATGACTAGAGTGTCACAGTGACTACCAAGACCCACGATGAGAGTTGGGTATAAGTTACCATCTGATGAGGAAGTAATTTCTCCGTAGGAATACAAAGACTTGAGATGCTGAAGCGCTGTCTCTGAGGCTATGTCTGCCATCTCTCGAAGTTTTAGCAGAGTCCCTTGGACTGATCAAGTAGCAGTAAGAATGAACAGGAACCTGAAGCAAGCAAGATAAAGATTCGTCGTTTGGGCCTATTTGTTCATCTGATCTGATTGTGCAATTTGACGCGGTCTAGCCTCATTCGAGACCCTGTGGCCCATATGCTCACTGTATGTGAGATATCTTGATAGTACAAAGAGTGAAACGAGAAATCGAACCTGGGGGGTATGTACTACCTACGAGGTGCAGGTGGTCTCAATGAGGGAAAGTGATGCACACTACGATTAGCTAAATGAAGTCCGAGACGATATATGGCTGAGAGCACGGGATCTCCTCCACGTGAGGAAGGTCATCACATCCGCCATCCTCTATGCACCGAGCAATTTCTTCCGCCATTTTCTGTCCCTCGTAATATGCTCCGTGCAAGTAACCTAACCATGACGCACGTGTCCCAGTGAGTGGCCCTGGACTGGAGGGAGAACTAGGATTGCGTGATCCTGATGACCTACCAAAGTACTTCAAACTCGTAGCCTCGCCGCCGAACCAGAGTCTCCGCTCGACCGTGGCCCTCAGATTCGTGTGGTGGTCCTTCAGAAAACTTGACGGCCAGTTGCTGTAGCTCCCCCGGTAGAGCGGATCGCTATGCCAACGCGGAAAGTAGAACGCGTCAGGTTCGGGGATTGTCGTGTTCGGGTACATCGAACGAAGGACGGCGAGGACCTCTGCTTTCACGATTTCGTCACTCAATGACTCGATGCGCTTTGAGAAATCGCCCTTTGAGGGGTCGTCAGTGTTCTAGCGTCGGCAATGAATACACCAGACGTACGGTGACAGTAACGAAAAGGATTCCGGAACCGGGGAAGAAGCCATCCATGTCAAGACTTTGCCAGACGGGGTACCATCCACGCTCGTGGTCTGCGTACAGAGCGAACTGGCATCCTTACGTCAGGGCGCCGATGATCGGCGACGAGAAGACCCGGTACCTCGGTGTTAAACCAGAACTTCTCAGGGAACTGCAAATATATCTTGGTGTATATTCCCTGTGCGTGGTCGTAAGATGAAGAAAATTTGCCGGAAGTCAGTCTGCTGACCATTGCCATACCGTATATAGCTTCCGACTTCCATTTGGGTAACGCAGGCTCGAAGAGGACATCCTCGTGTTGCAGAACTCCGAGACTAAACGTAACTAAAACGTAGTCCGCACTCAAGCTGGACCCATCCGAAAGGCTCACGGATACCCTATCATCAGAGTACCTTATGGTCTTAACGGTGGCGTTCAGTTGGACCTGCTCCTTGGAAAGAAATTCGGCCGCCTCAGTCTGAACAATGCTCGCGAATCCACGCTGATCAGTGGTCAAGAGGTTCTCAGCAGAAAAGCCGCCTTGGTCAAGATTAAAGGTGAAATTATTCGCCTGGAATACGCGTGATGAGCAGCAGAGTTGCGACAGACCAAGACGATCTGGCTCCGAGTAGGACTTTTTATCATCACTCTTCGGAACAGCAAACGCGACTGGCTGGTATAGAACGGGTACGTTACCCAGGAAGACGCAAACCAGGAGCTTTGCTCTGGTGTCTGGGCATATTCCCAGTCGAATTGATAGTATTCAGAAGCTGCCTCATGAGGCGTTCTAGGATTGGCACCGAGTAGAGCGTAGCCGCTACGAGTTGTTGTATCCACTAAACCTCTCAAGATCCGTTCACCTATTGAAACGATCCTGTCAACTGCGATCGCAGAGTAAGGGGCGACACGCACCTCCACCTACAGTCAAAGCAGCGAAGTTCTCGACCGCGGCGTTAAACGTCTGCATATAATCAACAGGACCAGTGTGGTCGTAGGTTGCTAAGATAGATGGCATCAGTAAGGACTACTTTTGGAATTGCAGACATACTCATGCTGCCACGATAGTGATTGGGCTGGGTCGATAGATTGTGCTTCCGGGCCAAGTCAAATATGGGATTAGATGGACCATCGTTCGTTTGCGTGCCGTGAATCCAGTCCGCACCCAGTTCCAGCACATACTCCCTGTCTGCCGCGCCAAATGAGAAGCTCTTCATACGTCCGCCTAGCGTGTCGCGTGCTTCAATGATCTTGAAGTTGTCTATACCCCTTCGGTGGAGGGTCTCAGCAGCCATGACACCAGCCACACCACCTCCAAGGATAAGGACCTGGAAGTCGTTGGTTCCGGTAATATGGCTCTGCTCCGTGGGAACAGCAGTGCCCGAAGTAAACCGAAGTTCGAGAGCAAGAGGGGTATATAGTCGCAAGATCCGTACAACGGAGAGGAGTAGGCTGAGAAAGGCGGTGAGGGATGGTGTAGACGATGCTATGGCGTCGCCGACTATCGTGCCAAATAGAAAGTGCATGGTAAGTTGGGTGAATAACGAGATGGCTGTATTGTGGGATCCTTCCCTGACCTCTGCAGATGTAGACATAAATAAGCTTGCGTGGAGTCGAGACCAGAGAGAGCGCAAGCCGGCAATAACACAGCCGGCAATAACACCATGCCCCACAAGACAACTGATAGGGCCATTTCTCTGGCAGCAGCAGCCGATCAGAGAATCAACTCAAAGCACCACGGCTGGATCATATCTATATTAAGTTTTCAGGCGGATGCAGAACCTACGATGACGGCTGAGAACTTATCTGTAGTGACCAGTTCCCCACACGCATCAGTAAGACACTATCTTCAACTACCTCCGGTCGGAACATATCTGCATCGGGGCAAGATCCAAACGCTGCAAAACCTCCTCTCCAAACACGGGACTACACCGTCGATATCGGTGCTCGATCCCTATTGGACTGCACCACGGAGATAACACGTCGGGTCCTGATTCGCCGGATGAGAATACGGTCAACTCATCCAGCCAGCCACACGGGTGGATGGACGGAGGCGCCAGCAAATAAGCAATGACATTTAGTGTGAACCATCAACATGTGACCACTGGCACCCAGACATGATAGAGGATCCCTATCACGAGGCAAAACATACGCTCCAAGTTGTCTCAAACATCACACATCACCAAAATTCTCAGCCTCCGGGTCTTCACCTGACACCTGATCCCCCTGGGGATTTCTGAATTTCTCAAGTTCCAAATGCGCCGCGGCTGCAAAGCCAATTTCAGTCGTATCATCGACAGTATCACGGTGGGAAGGTTCCGCATTGGAGGCGCAAACCTGTTGCTCCTTGCAATCGCATATTTTGGCTAATGCTTTATCCGAACCAGCGCCTTGTAAAATCATCCGCGCATGTTCTGATGCGAAGGCACGTGCTACGGGCAAGCTAGATGCAGTCACGGGGCCAACGACAATAGTGTCATGTACGACAACAGAAACGGTGTCGTTTCGCTTGAGCTCGGGACGACTGGATGATTTCCTAGATAGGTTCTATGTAGACGCGAATCTAAGTAGATTGCATTGAACACACACTTTAGATGGATGCGTTTACAGCCTGATTTTGCGGCCCACAGATAGAACGCGGAGACCGGCTCTGGAGGTAGGTCAGGAGATAGGACATCCAGAATACACTGCATGGCAGCTTCCACGACGCAGATTGTTTTGTCAAAGTTGTACCCCGAATCGATGAGGACGGCTGCGACAACGCTCTCGAAGATGTCGCTAATGACTTTGGGGGGATCGTGTGCCCAGCTCTGCAGGACGATATCATGGTTGGACGTCGCTTGCAGGGTAGGGATGTACTTCTTAACAGCAGTGGTAAGGCCGGGGTGGTCGGCCAATAGGAACTCGTGCAGTTTTAGGACACGAACTGCTATAAAGGCCAGAGCAGGCCCGCAGACCGCTCGCGCACGCAAGGAACTAAGCTGACCGGAGTTTGCGTGAGGGAATTTTGTAAAAAGATACGTCATAACCACAGTATCGATCACGGCTTTGACATAAACGTTAGCCAAGTCATGACAATTACGAGAGTCATACCGTCCCCGAGGAACTCTAGCCTCTGATACGATTTCCCACCGGAACAGAAGGACGGATGTGTCAGAGCCTCCTGTAGTAATGCGACGTGTTGGAACTCATATCCGAGAGCATCTTGTAGCTCCGAATAGAGTGCGCGCGCCGGCTTGGCATCGGGTGGAGGGGCGTATCGCAGCTGCCACGGGAGGGGGCCACCAAAGTTTAACCCAAGTGCAGTGCCTACATGCAAAGCCATCGAAACACATCCAGTCAAGTAGCCTGCACCAATGACCGCTTCCATGCAATCCTGCAAACTTCTCCGTGCGATGTGTCGCTTCACAGTCCGATCACTACATGCCGCATCCTGGAAAGTTGGGCTGTCTATCGCAACCACGGTAGGCCACGTCTTAACATTCGGACCCTCTACGTTCAAATAGTGTTCGAGGCCGATCACTTTTGCTCGGAGCATGAGGGTGCGGTTGGAGATGAATCGCTGGCGCAGATTGTCGAGCTGTCCTTCGTGGTAATGCGAGAACTTGTTGTGTAGGTGCACTGACGTGCAGAGCTTCAACACCGAGTCACCAAGCGTCTCGAGGCGCTGGTTATTGAAACCTGCAGCTGCAGCAGGCAGCGTCGTTGCTTCGATGAGGCGATCATCGAGAATGGGAGGCAGACCAAGTCCGACCCGGGCGCAACGAGCACGCCACACATCTTGGATGCGGTGTAAAAGACGTGGGAATAAAGCAAAGAGGGAGAACATCTCTTCGGGCATCCAGAAGACAGCGGTGGAGGCCAAAGGGAGTATGAATGGTTTTGAATCGCTTCCAGAGGCCATCTCGACGTCGACTGACGTATCTCTGGGTAAGAGCTCGTATACCCGGGAGGTCTGCCTAAGTATGGGAACCACTTCGATGAGAGGCCCTTCGGCTGGTATCTCCGGGGGGCGACCCTTTCTTTTTCTAATAACCCATTGATAGTACTCCAAATACGTTTGGAAGCCAGCCTCGCGACTGTCCGCCACTGGCTTCGACAATGGAGTAAGGTCAGACCGAATCTTTTGAAGTAGAAACGGACGGCCATGCTGCATACTGTTCATGACCAGAATGTGGCCGTACTGACGTTCATCCACGCCCGTCCAGTCGAATTTGCCGTATGGGTGCTTTAAAAGATCTTCCATTGCTTGGAAATCCGGTTGATAACTATTCGGAATGAGAGGTGCCAAAAAACACGACAATGGCGTCGGGCGCGGTCGAGCAGAGACGCGCCACCACAACCCAAGATCTGTGTAATCTTGCAGGAGTCTACGTTTCTGATAATCGTCTTCCGTATCAAGTTGCACGAGTTCAGGTTCGCCCACAGCCAGCGCGGTGCCGTCCCAAACAAGTTCGGTAGGTGGAAGAGGCGTCCCCGTGACGATTCCAGCGACACGATCCCCGTCAATGCTGATGGGGTGTGACCATAGTTTCGATCCCAGAGTCCATGGACTTAATACCGCAACGTCCATCGTCTCGGGCACGTCAATGACATCATCTGCCTGACTTGGGTCATCAACAACTTCGGGCTCTGCCTTGGCATGCACTGGAAGTAGGTGATCGTCGAACATCTTCAATGCATGCAAAGCCTTGACAGCTTTGAATGCAACGGCTCGCTTAGCTTCTTTCTTCGAGTGCTTGTAAGGGCCTTCGTACACAAGGTACTCAGATGGTAACGGCAGCAACGAGGGGAGGCATACAGTGGAGACAAAAGTACCGCTGTAGTGCGGTCTCTGTGCCGGAGTGAACACATCGCATGGAATGAGTGAGCAAAGATGTCCAAGAAGACCGATAGCCATGTTGTACGTCAAGATTGCACCCGTGCCCGGCACCACAAAACGCTCTCGCTTAGCAAGATCTGTCGGATAGACATAATCGCCGTTATCTTCGTCATCCTCGGCCTGGATGCCCACGGGCCCTGAGAGAGGGGCGGGAGTTCCGGACTGATATAGCTTCCTGATATGAGGTTCGTTCTCGGATAGGGATCGATAATTATCAAGTTGTGAAGTGTCGTTTTGTTGTATCATGACCACAAACGTCGAGGTCGCGCGTCGCGCGCGCCCGCGGGATTGGACATAACCCACCATACCTTGCATGGCGTCGAAGCGAACTGTGATGTCACAGGCCTGGAGTTATTTGATTACTTTTCTCCAAATGCAGATATAGTTCCCAAGAACTGACTGGAAAGTCCAAGCCTTCCTCTGCCACGGGCGTAGCGATGACTGTCACGTGAAATAAATGAAAGGTCGCTGCAGGGAATACTTACTTACGCAAATTTATCCTTCCATCTCGGAAATCGTTGACAATTTTGCGTTGCTTCTCTGTGGGCATACCGCCCCCAATCCCTTTCTCTTCGCCCCCATGACCCACACACTCCGCACAAGTAATAATATCTTTAAGCGCTGGGACACGAGAAATGATACTAGAAAGCACTCTGGCAATATGGCGGCGCTCGACGAACACGATACCATGGAATTCGGGAGTGTAGCTTTCCAACAGAATGTCAACGAGAGTCTGAACCTTCGGAGAGCACCAACTGAGACGGAAAGCCCAAGGGGTGGAGGCATCTTGGTCAGAGACATGTTCGAAGAATAGTTGGTATTCGGCCAAGATCTCGCATAAATCATGCAATTCGGGAATACGGCGTGAGAAAGGTATATCAGTCTTTCCGGGAATCTCTGTGTGGAGGAATCGCTTGCGCAAAGATTCCATCTCGTTGAAGTCTCGAGGATGCGATAGTTCAGATATGCGCATCTGAAGGTCAGAATGGAGAAAAAACTCGGCAGCGAATATACCCAGATTCTCTAAAGTAAAAAGATAGCGGCTGATCAGCTGCTGCCAAGGTATTTCGAAGGATTCTGGAATTTGAGAGTAGTCAAAGCGATCCCAGATGTGGGGAATAGGATATTCAGGATAGGATTTCGGGGATGGGGGGAATTGTCGGATGACCTGCAATAAGGCGTTGAGACGGAGCTTCGCGCGCGGGGACACCAGTGCACCATTCTACCTCAGTTGGCTTTGAAGAATATCGAGCAAACTCGTCCAAGTTCTCCTGAACGGTGACGATCTGGGAATTCAAATTCCTTTCCAGATCCACTAGCGAAGTATGCGGAGTGGAGGTCCAAGTTGGACAGGCCGTCATACCAAATACTTTCGGTCGATCGGCCTCGGGACAAGTTCGGTATATAGCCATTACGGTTGTGTAAGGATGATTCTTGCGTGCGTGATGGCATTCGTCGAAGACAAGAAGCGAAACCTGACACATGATGAGAAACACTGGTGGGGGAATGATGCGCAGGATGTGCATACTTTGCTCATGCTCCAATGTGAGTGCGTGAGTATGTTCAAGAAAATCTGCCCTAGATCCGATGAGGAAGGATTAGCTCACAACATAGAACCGCACTCACCCGTCATTACCAATACGTCTGCTTGCGCAAAGAGGTTGCTCCATCGTGTATGGTCCATGACACCAGCTGAAACTTCGCTATGAACCTGTGCCACACGTAATGCAGTATGTTGAGCGATGAAGTTGCTCTGTTGTTCACAAGAGGAACCTTCGGCACGAGGAAAATGGTGACTTTCTTCTGGGAGCTCTCCCGCTCGGCGATCCATTTGATGAGTAGCGCAGATATGAGTGTCTTCCCACTGCCTGTATCAAGCACAGCGATAACATTCCTCTGTTGTGCCTTGATAAAGATTTCCTCTTGATACTGTCGGGGAATCAGCACAGCGCCAGCCTCAGGTTTGTATACTAGAGTCATGGTGGCGATGCGAAGGTGAGAAGTAGAAAAATGTGAGGCATGAGGTGCACTATGAGGCTAAGGCGCCCAGGCTGACTTCGTGGGTTGATCTCTGCCTTGGTCACCCACGCCACGTGGCGTCCGGACCGACTAGTCAATAGTTCTACCACAGTAACATCTTTAGCTGAATTGGAACAGCGTTTGCCTTCGAAGCGAGCAGACCAGACCAAGGAAACAAAATCAGGATGAGCTCGAATCAGGACACGGAATTGTGAGCCCATATCCTAGCTAGATACGCCCAGTGATGGACGACGGACCACTCTTACCAGCGATGAAGCCCTACGCAAGCATGGGATACTTCCTCCACGCGCACCCACCCCGCCCCCCCTCTCCACTGCCTTCGCCAACCTTGACGACATTCTTGAGGACCTTACTCCTGCGGAGCTTAAGGAGCTTGGAGAAGATGTGCAGGATGAAACTGTAGAGCGGCAGATCGCGCAGCATCGAGCGCAGCGCCTAATAGAGGAACGACTAGAGGCTCAGCGCAGACGTTTTGGACTGTCATCCCCATCGGAAGAGACGACTATACGCGGGAAGTTACAGAGGCCAGCAAAAGGATGAGCCCGGTGACGTGGAAGCACGCGGAACGGGAGTAGTCTGTTTTTTATATAAGGACGGGTAGCGTGATGCCAGCCCCACGCTCAGTCCCCATTCTTACGCGTTTTATGACAGCATTCCACGAAGTGACCGTGCACATGTACATGTTCGCACGTTGGCGACCCGCCATCCGCGCACTAAATTCGTTTCCATCGTCGGCGACAAGTGCATACCTGACCTACCCGACTCTCGGGTGCCAATGTTCCTCGTGTATCGGAAAGGCCAGATTGCCACTCAGTTTACCGCTTGGGGGTCGGACCGAGAGCGAAAGCTCGAAGGTGGTTCTCTGTCGTTTACCTAAAACTTGATCTTGACTGCGCTTTAATTATAGAACTGGAGACGTTGCTCATTGCGTCAGGCGCCATCATTCCTCCGGAGAAGAAAACACCACCAGATTCGAAGGACAGTCAGGAGGGAGACTCTGAGGAGGAGGAGTACTCGCAGGCGAGATCAAAATCTACCTGGGCCAACTTCTCCACCAAGAATTTACGCAACACATCGAAAAACGGTGATTCTGACTCGGACTTTGATCTATAATTCAAAGCGTACCTCGCAACGTGCAGATGAGCTACCGCCAATTCGAGAGCGCTCATCCATGCACGGTTCACTTTTCTGACTGGAGAAATGAGATGTTATTTTAGGCATTATTCCATCGTATAAAAATAGTATCCATCAGCGTCAGCTCGCTCAGGCGGAACAGGCAACTTGCTGCTCCGTGGTCTCAACAAGCCCAACATGTTCTGTTCCAATGGCATTGTTGGTAGTGGGATCAACCTCTGCTTCCTTTTCTGCCTGCTTACTGCCCAGAACAGTGGCATTGATGCTGTTTAGGAATTCATTATTATCCATTGGCCAGGCGTACGGAAGAAACCTACGTACGTCAACATCACCTGGACCTTCGTTTTCTCGCTGCTTGTGGGGTCGACAATGTCGATAGCGAGGCGCTTGCTACCCTTCCATCCATAACTTCCTGTTGTGAAAGTGCAAGGCTGTAGTGCAACCGCGCCAAGAAACCCTAGGTCGACGGGAGCCGAGGACACGCCGTTATCGTCCTCTTTAACAGTCGGTGGTGTTTGTGTCACGGTGACGTGTAGTGGGCCAGCGCGTTCTTTGAATGCCGAGGCTGGCATGGCCTGCGCAACCTGTATAGGATGGCATGAGACCCAATCACTTAGATCAGACAAAAGAAATGCGTACTTTGGGACCTCTTTTCGTATCATTCGATCCTGAGCTCTCCCTACGTTTAGCACCACCCTCACGTGTCGCAACATCCGCCTCATCTGCCAAACGTTTCTTGCCTACGGTAGTCAAAAGGCAACCGAATGAAACCGATGGAATGAAATTGACGTACTGCTGGCCATTTCGAGTGGTTCGTCTGTCAGCCGTGACAACGGTTTGCGGGAACCTTTATACTTTATACAAGTCAAGCAGCGGGGGCCAATGCGACCAATTGTGGCTGTGTTGTCATGGTAGTCCGTGTGTGGTCAATAGGGCCTCGGCCACACTCAGTTCTGAGCCCCCACATGGACTGTGTCTCAATGAGTGAATTGTATGTGCGCTAATCTCTCCTACTCACTGCCATTCCCGGTGTTAGGAACAGCAAGCCTAGAGATGACTGGTGGTGTAGCTCGGACACTCGGACATCCATGACGTTCGCAGCTGTAACATGACTTACCTCATCCAATATCCGCTGAACGGTGAGGTCCAGCCTGCTCCAGTGAGGCATCTTGTCATCGCCGGTGTCCCCACTGGCACTGGCACTGTGACGCCCTGATTACCTTCGTGTCTAACTACCAGCGCCTCCTTGATTTTTTTGGATCACTGTTCTTACCCTCGAGTTTATGAGAGTCACCCAAGTCGTGGATGCGCACAATATGCCTGGTCTGGAGCTGACGGTCGTTCACCTGGCTCCCGGATAAGGAAACACTGGGATGAAGATGGATAGCTCATCGATGATTGTGGACGTATGTTAAACCCTTGACATAAGGATTGCTAATCCCTCCTATGGTGTGTATTCGTATCTACGTATTTTCACTATTCGACCTCGACTCTTGACAAAGTTGCTCGAGGGCTCTTCCTCAGTGTTTCGATGGACTAAATCGACCACTTGTCCAGGGGCGTGAATGTCCCGCGTCACTTCCGACGGGCTTATCCTCATTGAGGTGCCAGAACAAAACTGGCGGTCATCTTAGCGCTTTTAGACATCATTGAAAGCTGCGCCCAAGCCCGAGCTTCGCGAAAGGTTTCTGTATAACAACCAGGTCTGCCCATATTTCCCTCCCACCCGTTGCATAGGTCCGCGGTGAGAGGGCAGATGTATGTGGTAGGCGCCCAAGTCGTCACACCGTTATCAGGCGTGTGCTTCACCGGCTTTGTTAAAAATCGTATCATGATGTCCATAATACGTCGACCCTTCAATCTGGCTAACTAGCTAAGCAATTGAGACACGCATGTCCATTGGACGACGTAGACTTCCATGGATGATGGGGTTAACGCTAAATCTTTGGCCTGTTCCAGTGGTGTCATGTCCAATGTCAACGAGGTAAGAACTATTTCTGAATGAGATATATCATCGTCTCCACAGGCGCTCTTAACAAAGGTGACCTCCGCACCCAGCACCGCTACTGTAAATCCGCGGGACCTGCTAGAGCGCTCGGTCTTTTGACTACGCGCTCGGATGGCTCGATTCTCCTAGGTTGGACGCAGTGTAAGCGTGTCTGCCGTCCCCCCCCTCTCTGATCTTGGGGCGACACGAATCTAATCCGTGGAATGCGCCCGGAAGTATCAGCGATCAACCTTTGCCCCTCGGTCATCGTCACGCTGACCGCACTTTCCGCCTCGCCGACGGAGTTGTCAATGTCAACGGGCGACCTCCACGCGCTGTTCATCTCCTGGCTCCCTCCATCCTTGCTAGCCCTCACTCCGCCCCAAGGCCCACCTGACATCGTCAGCTCGGTGGTATCCCACCAATTTTCCACACTTAAGTCTAGCATGGTCAGGAAGAAATGCGACGTCTTCCGTCCACTGACTCTTCAAGGTTGCCACACACATTGTCGTGGAGGATGCGGAAGTTAAGGGGTTCGGGGTTTAATATAGGTAAGCGGTAAGGTCATGGATCGGTAGAAAATTGCGATGTGGGGGGTTCACTAAACGTGGATAATGGTACGTCCAAGCCAGAAACGTGGGATGGCGGACTTGGGCCGCGTACAGGCTTAGTTCTTTGACAGTCCATACCATGGTCGAGTTGATTGGGATAACAGCGACACCATACATTACACGACCTTCATACCAACATTCTCTTTCTCTGTTCAAACACACTTGTCCATTTTAACCCAGCGTCACGTCGGAAGGATATTGGGAAATCACTCATGCAACCAATATGTCCATTCCACCCTGGCACTGTGACGCTCGGTTGGGTCCTTGGGTCCTTCAGAGAGGTGTGATCAACTGACTTGTCACTGTGAGAGGGCAGAGAAGCACGCACCTGAGTCAATGATAATAATTTGTCTAAGTGCAACCACCGCCGAGAATGATGTTGCGGGTACTTGGCACCATCTTCCTCCACGAGGAGTCCCCTGCTCGAACTGTTCTGTGGAAAATTTCCACTCATCCAATGTGTCTGACATCCACGTCGATCTCCACAACTCGGCCTGCACCCACCCATCCCCCTCCGCCTCGCCCGGCGTACCCCTACCATCGTCCCCAGGCGAGGCTCCACGAAGGAGCCCACAAAACCGTCAGATGTCGTCGTCGTCGGAGAAGAATTCGTCTTCCTCGTCGTCGGCGGAGGCCAAGTTGGTAAAGTCGACCTTGTATCTCAGCAGACCGCCAATGCCACCGAAGCCCTTGACGAATTGTGCGCCCTCCTGCGAGCGGTTTGTCACGAACTCCAGGTTTGCACCAAAGTCTTTGTACTTCTCAGCGAACCATTCCAGCAGGGGCTGTGGCTCCTGGGCCTGTTCCATCTCAAGACCGGTTGACTTGTCTACGAACTTCTCGCGATCCTTTTCCTGTTCCTTGTTAACATGAACGATGATCTCCTCTAAGCGATGTATTAGCAAAACATAAAGGTTAGAGTGACGAAAACTCATACCCCCAGCTGCATTGCGGAGAATGAAGCGAGTAATATCCAAGTTTTCCCAAACAATTAGGGTTTCAACAGCGCCAAGCTCGAGCGCCTTGAGGGTGTCAGCAATACCGAAGCAGTATTTGCCTGAATCTTGGCTGATCTCATCAAAATACTTCTGGATTAATTTCTTCTCTTGGACGAACTTGACATTGGCCAAAGATTCTGCAGCCAGTTCAATGGCCTAGATACCACGAGATTGATATTGATTTCCAGGATACGGAGGCGCAGATAACACGCACCTGATTGAAGCCATTCTCGCCGCCGTAGCTGACATCGACGACTTTGATAACCTTGGTAGCAAGACGAGGATCAAACATGTCACTCTGACTAAGCTCAGTCTTGAAGTCCGCACTGCCTGCAAGGACTAGACCTGTGACATTGACTTTGTCGTTGGTGATGAAGTGCTGAACCGCAAGTTCAGCAACTTTTCGGACGTAGTTGTGACGCTTCTCGTCACGTAGACGTGAGAAACGCAGCGCAGACTGTCCGCCACGTCCATGCTTCTTCGGCAGATCGACGGTAAATCTATGGATAACCTCGCGCGTGTTCCCGGCAAGGGTTCCAAAGAGCGTCCCGTTACCGTCCATAACTATGAAGCCAAAGCGAGAGTCTGACTCGAGCAGCTCGGACAAAGCTTCGGTGTGGAACTTATTGTCACAGAGATACAATGACCTGAGCCAGCCCCATTAAAAACCATGTTCGATAGTACGCACTAAGGAACCTACGTGTTTATGGGTTTGTGAGGCTCAAAATCGAACGAAACTTTCTTTTCCTTTCCTTCATCGGTTAAGATCGTACCCACGAACAACACGAGGCCGTTGGGTGGCACGCGGTTATAAAGCTTGAGCCTTTGCTGCGTGCTGGTGATGGCAGCGAGCACAGACAGACGATTAACACGCGATTTGATATTGGAGGCAGTGCCATATTCCTGGGTAAGCATGGCAGACGCCCGTGAAATTTGATCCTGCAGAGAAAAAAATTGTTGAAGAGGATTTGAAGGGCCAGAGGGATAATTACTTTTGGGGGTATGATCAGACTGATCATAGAAGTGCCGGCGCTGCGAGTTTATTCTGAATGAACATAGTGGTACCCCATGGGGGAGCAGGGAGGTGCGCACCCACGAGCCGAGTCAAGGCTCTTGATGAGTTTCTTGACTTTCCACATCTGAATGTTCTGCTCTGCCTGGTCTTGACTCATTTTTTTTCCCTCTACGTCCCGTTTAAACTTCCGGGCAAGCAAGAGTGGATAGGAGTGTCTGAGCTGGAGAAGTGGTGAGGGATAAGACTGGGATGGGTGTAAGAGCAATCTTTTTTGTTTCCACGCCCAACGTTTCGGCCCGCTCATTCCGGTTCCTGCCACTGCCACCGCCTTTGGCGATCCTAAAAAGGGTCTTAGGGTAGAGTCACCTATCCTTGGCAGAGACATTGTCAACAATGCCTACAGTAGATCCCGTGGCAAGTACAGTCGGCACGGATCATTTCAATGCTGCAAAGACCACCCAACAACAGCCTGCCCCAGGGACACGAAAGGGGAAGGACTCGGAGAAAGAGGAGGAACATGAACATGGACCTGGACCGATTCGTGCCTCCAGGACAGCCAACCATCGAATCAAGAAACTTATTCCCCCACGGCCCTACCCCACTGTTCCGGCCAGTGTTTCTGCAACAGGCCCACGTTCCGCACACCACGAGGGGAAAAATTACATTACTATTACGCGCAAAACGAAATTAGGCTCCTATCTTAGGCGTTGTAAGGACGTAGTTTTGAAGGACGGGTGCGCTCGTTCACTCACAACTGCACAATGCTCAATGAGCTGAGAATTCTTCCAGATACAAGTCCCTCCATCTTAGTGCTCTCGGCGCGGCCATTCCGCACCTCTGTAAGTTAGTGGAGTCTCTGCCTGAGATCCTCCCGTTCTCCCCGGAGGATATCCGAACAGAAATTCTGACCGGAACGGTGGATGTGCAAGATGAACTCCTCCCCGACGACGAGGACGAGGAGGTCACGTATCGCACGAGAGCAAAGTCGAGCCTAAGCGCGGTTATCATCATCGGAGACGGCATTGATGAGCCACTAGCAGGTGGTAGTAAGTGGGGCCCTCGAGGTAAGCGGAGGAAACGTGGCGGGTTAGTTCCGTCGAGCATAGAAGACGGAGCAGAAGACGAGTTTGACGCACAGGAAGGAGGTGCACAAGGTGACATGGATAGGTCGTAAGAGTTCCAACCACCATTGTAAGTGCCGTTACTTAGATTACTAGGTTGACGATGCCACTCTGGCGAGGTCCTCTGGGCTTGTCCTGATAATATATACAGTACTTCATAATTGTGGATCAGCTCTATTACCGTTATTCGCAAGACAGCCAACGGGAGTTTTTGTCAAGTCCTAACGGAGGACTAGAAACTGCGGCACTTTCCGAGGAGCGTCCAAGTGCAAGTTCTGAGTCAGAGCAAGATTACTGATCACATCCAGTTAGCTGAGTCATGAGGAGGCAGACAGCTCCCACCTCAGCTGACCCTCGCAATCATCAGTCTTGACGCATTTCAAGTCCGTACGGGGCGTTCGCGTACCCACATTT
Organism: Russula compacta; assembly: GCA_022376555.1. Taxonomy (NCBI): domain Eukaryota; kingdom Fungi; phylum Basidiomycota; class Agaricomycetes; order Russulales; family Russulaceae; genus Russula; species Russula compacta. The sequence continues at coordinate 443,157 of WTXH01000007.1, read as the reverse complement.
TGTCCACATTTGCATAGGGGCCTTGGCCCTTTGATCCCGTAGTATCTAGCCCTTGGTTTTTGATCCGCGGAAGGGGTGACGCAATGCAGACGCCCCCTTACGTGCTAGATCCCACACTCACCCCCTTTTCGCTTGCGCGCATCTCTTCATCCAGAGGTCCAGAGCTTCTTGGAGCTTCTTGCGATAAACTCAATGTAGTCACATTTATATAAACTTGGCTCTTGTCGGGCCATCCTGTTCGCAAAATCCCCCAACGTGCCAAGTGCGAGCGTACCTTTTATCGTTGCATCAAACGCTCGCCCGTACCAGTCCACTGCGTCACTAATGCCTTCTCTCGTTCTCGAGACAAATGTCAAGGTAGTTCAATATGATTCTGTGCGGGATACCGCCTGCCCACTGAAGCACTGAATTCCTGCAGGTTGCCGATCCACGGTCGTTTGTTCTGAATTTCTCCAAGGTACAACACATCTTTGTCTCCTTCTAGACTACGTCCGTAACTTCGACGTACCATAGGTCGCTGCGAACGCTCTAAAAAAGCCGGAAAAATATATTTCGATCTCGTACCGGCATAACGAGTACCTTACATTCAGCGGAACTCTTGACCCCGCATTCCTACTCGTAATCGTGCGTTTAGTTGATATGCTCTGAACGAATGGCTCCTCAGCATATCCCGCTAGACGAGTTTGGACAATATCACGCCAGAGCAGAATGAGGTGTACAGCAAGGAATTTATCGAATTCCTCAATAAAGAGCTTGGATTGCAGGGAGATAGGGGTTACATGTGAGAATTGCCTCTCTTCTGATACAACCTCCCTTGTACCAAAACGTTGCGTTTTAGAACTTTCTATGACCCCGGGAGGGCATATTTAGGGTGAGTGATGAATTCATAGTCATGACTTATACCTAAAACACCTTCTAGTTATCAGGGAACGACTTTTGCCCAGATTTTTGGAAAGTGAATGGTCGGGTATAGTGAAGTAGAAAATGTAAGCGTAAGTGTATGATATATGCATGTACGTATGGTCGAATGGTGGGGAGTACGGGAAAATGCGTACTCGCGGCATGATGAATGCATGAGTTATCCTTCCAGCCTCTCAGCTGATCTCGCTACTGAGACCTATATTGAAATCGTTGCTTTTAAGATTTAGATGTCGGACGCGGCGACGATGCCTCTTCCAGTGACTTGCCAGACATACTCTTTCGAGTTGTACTAGTCAGCGTATTTGGCCATGTTTCTCCCTTCTCGCGGCCTTGGATTGTGATCTAGGCTATGACCACCACTGAACCTTCTCAATGTCATCTAACCTTCGCAGGTAGATTTCAGGTCTGTATGAGCCACTGGCAAGTGCGGAAGTGCGTACGCGTGTGCCCAAGTGCACGGGTCTCACTTCGAGCGAGCCCACATTTTATTTTGAGGAGCCCATGGAGGCATGGCCCTGGCTCTTCAATTTCGTGTGCATTTCCGCGGCTCTTTTACTCTTCTGATCTCCAACACATGTTCAAGTGCGACACTAAGCTGAGGCCAACGTAAAATCCCTTACGTGCTCGACCCCACACCCCTTTCCGCTCGCGCTCATCTTTCTATTTCTTCTGCCAAAGGCTTGTGATAAAAGCCCGTGGAGTTGTATTTATAAAAAAAAAGGCTCTTGTGAAACCATCCTGTTCGTAAGATCCCCCGAAGTGCTGAGTGCGAGCCTGTTTGCCCACTTACTTACATCTAACCGCTAACCCCTTGTCAAAAGCCAGTGCATACTAATGCCCACTCTCATTATCGAGACAAATGTCAAGGTATTTTAATATTCTGTGCGAGATGGCCTGCCTATTGAACCCTTGTAGCCCACGGACCCGCGGTCGTTTGTTCTAAACTTCTCTAAGGTAGAGCACATCTCGGTCTCCTTCTAGACCAAGTGCGTAGTTTCGCGTACTATAGGTCGCCGCAAGTACCCTGGAAAAACCAGAAAGATATATTTCGGTCTCGTACCAACATAACGAGTACCTTACGTTCAGCGGCACTCTTGACCCCGCGTTCGTGCTCCATGTCGTACGTTTAGTCTACTACATGATGCGCTGAATGATTGACCCCCCTCATTCGAAATTCCTGCTAGACGAGTTTGGACAATATCACGCCAGAGCGGAACGAAGTATACAGCAAGGAATTTTTTGCATTTCTCAATAAAGAGCTCGGGGTACGAGGAGATAGGGGTTACATGTGAGAATAACTTCTCTAGGATGCGATCTACCTTATACCAAACCATCGTGTTTTAGAGGGTTCTATGACCCGGGCAGGGCATATGTGGGGTGAGTCATCACTTCATAGCCATTATGCATGCCTAAAAGCGTCTTCCAGTCATGAAGGAACGACTTTTGCCCAAATTTTTGGAAAGTAAAATGGAGGTCGGGTAGAGTAAAGTGAGGTTGTTGTCGAATGGCCCGCACGGCCCGGGAATGCCATGAGTGTGACGCGTACTCCGGCATCGTGGCATCGGCGGGCTGCCCGTGTCTTAAGGCGTGAGCTGACCTGCACCACCTGAGCCCTGAGCACACCGTATTCGCATCGCACACTTTATCGAGCATTTGCTCACGATGCCTCTAGCATCCTCTGGACTCTCGTCGTCCATGATGCGACAAGCGGCCCGGGTTATACACAATCATCCTCCTAACATACCGTCTTCTCGCAGTCTTCACACCCCTTCCTTCGCACCTCGCGGCACCCCTCATCAACCATCCCACTTTACCTCTCGCGTCCTCCAAAGAACCAGGGCAATCTTCAATGGCTTTGTCGGCCATCTTACAACCCCAGGCACGCTGCGGGCCCCTGGCGCCTCACCACGTTCTGTGCACTCGGTGGTCTCTCGGATGCCCAAGATCGAGACCAACTTGTCTCTTCCTGTTCGCCATGCTCTATCCGTGCGTATGGGCGCCCAGCACCTCCCCCGTCCCCCTGCAGTACCGCATGGCATCGCCCAAGTTGGCCTCGGCACGGCGCGCAACTTCTCCACAGGGCGCCCAATCTTCCAGAACATCGCCGATAAGATGCATAACATTCCTGTGGCGAGTAGAGCATTTCTGGAAGCCGACCTGGACATGAGGTCAAAGGATGATCACGCTCTGGCTCTCAAACTCAAGCACGCCCGCAGGAAGTCAAAGAAGCGCTCTCGCCGCGCCTGTGCAAGCAGCAAGGTCCATTTCCACCCCACCGCTGCCGCCGCCACGCGTCCCACTGTGGTACCAGTGCCGGAGCCGTCGGCAAAAGCCAAGGCTGAGACCAAATTTGACCAGTACTTTGCTCCTGCTCAAGTCCCTGAGGTATCAACGACGCTCATCGTCCCTCTGGCGCCAACGCCGACCTCGCGCGTGCCACTAGCGCACACATTCGCTTACGACCGCCACCCTCTCATCCCCTTCTTAGAGATCTCAACGCTCCACGTCGACGCCGAGCGGCATGCGTCACGCGTGAGAGTGCTGTTCGAGCAGCTCGATGCCGCGCAGGCTTGGGACAAGGGCGTGACGTGCGAGACGCTGGGCGGGGCTCGCGGCGCGGGTATCCTGCGTATCCGCTTTGCAGGGTGGTCTGCGTATGCCGTGCGCGGCATCCTCGGGGAGGCTGCGACGGGGTGGTGCATCCTCGAAGAAGAGCGTGCTGAGGAGTGTGGAAATGGGGAACAGGATGAGGCCGCCATGTCCATGTCTGAGGTTAGTTCCGCCATGGCGCCAGACGATCCTGGGCTCGCAGAGCTCGATTTGAGCTCGCCCATCGAGCCGGCATACTCATTCGTCCTCCCGACCCTCGACTTTTCTGCGTCGGTCGCCGTGTCACCGCCGACTGATTTCGCACCCGGCGCTGGCACGGACGTGCCGTTCTCTGACATGGCTTCCAACGTCTCGCCGAGTGACTTCGACATGTTCTCTGATTTTGGCTATGTGAGTGACGGGAGTTCCGCCGGCGGCGACCTGAACGCCCGTGACTGGATCGAGCCTCCGGATGCCCTTCACTCCCCACGCACGGCAAGTTGGGTTGGCCTGAGTTTCAGTTCTGCGTTTAGCCAACGATTGGAGGAGGGTCCTCGGGAGGATATGTTCTAAACTTTCTGCAACCCACTGTTTCTTTTCGCTCCTTTTCCCCCTTAGCTTGACTATCGTTGAGCTAGTTTAACTCAAATCACACCGTGACTCGCTCTTTTTTTCTCTTTTTTTTTTTGCAATCTCCCATTCTCTGATTGTAGTCATAGCCATCTAGCGAAAAAATATTAAGTGTCCTTCTCCCGATCCATGAATTCGTCTTTTGTGTTTTCCCAGAATCAGAAGAAACTGTAACGTCCTGCGTCTCGCTGTATGTGTATGTGTATGTGTACACTGTCCGGGATGCCAGGGATTGAGTGCCTCATTGAAGAAAGAGACAGCCTCGGTCAATAGCCTCAGCCCTAAAACAATGCAGATCTGATTTAACTATATATTACCTAATAAGTTAGACGCTTAACTGCTTAACTGCTCGACCCATCCTCGCTTCCAAATCACGCACCAATCCCTCCAAAGTCATCCTCCTCTTTTTTCTCAGCTTCCTCACGGCGTGCTGGAGTGCCTCCGCCGTTCTCTCGTAATATGATATCTCCTTCCGTTTGTCTGAGAACAGCAATCTGTAAAAGCCCCCGACAAGGTCCGGTCCGTCGACGTCAGCCATCACCCACATATTGTCCCCACCCACGCCTCGGAATTCGGAGTATTGCGCTGCCGCCGCAAGGTGGGGCCCCTCATCCGCGATGCTTTCTTCCGTCAATTTGGCCGTGTGACAAGCAGAAAGGAATGCGAATTCCGCAGAGGGGAGTCGAGATCGTACGATATCAAGGGAGGGTCGGGCGCTTGTGTGCTTCATGAAGCTTGAAAGAAGCATCAAATGGGTTTCCCGGCTCAAGTGTCCCATGGCACGAAAAATGGGCAAACCGATGATCCTGGAGGGCCTCTATAACAGCAAAAGGTGTTGCCCTCTCGGAGATAAGAGTGGTCACTGTCGTCCTGAGACGTTGTATGAGCGAGATCTTCTCCCATGCTCTTGACATAGATTCATCCGGCTGTGCTACGAGAAGTATTGGCGGCTTCTCGAGTGTATGTGCGCCGGGTTTTCTGGCTTCGATGAGGGCAGTGAGCGTCGGAGTATATGAAGGGATGTAAAGGTCCGAGAAGTACAGTTTGAGATTGTCGTCCGACTTAATCGGGCCCATCGCATGAAGAGGAAGCAAAAGACAGCCTGTCGATCACTGGCCTGCCAACGAGATCATAAAGGCCCCTAAGGACTGAACTCAGAGCGTCCTCGTATCCCTTTGAGTCGAGCCCTTCTTTTCGTGCATCGAATAACTGCTCAATTCATTTGCACGGGAATAGAAATTGTTGGCCGTAGGAATAAGGGGGGGGGGTGAAGAATCACGGAGAAGGATGATAATGTCAGAACACCACTCGCAATGGTTGACGATTATGACGGATCCACGCGCAGCGGCAGAGCGGACTGTCTCGAATATAGGTGCCTTCAAGAAACTCTCGAAACCTGGAAAAGATTGGATATACAAAATGAGCCTGCTGCGCTCCTCAGCAAGTTTCCGGTGCTTCATCACGATGTGGCCGAATGGATCCAACCCCTGCAGTCGTTTGATCTCACCATCACTCATCCAGGCACTTGAAGAGCAAGATGTTGTCAATGCCTCGAGATCTCGATTTACAGCTGCAAATTTTTCCGCCAAAGCTACGTCGACTATACTGGGCTGATTAACAGAAGCGTGGAGGCCACGCATCTCAGACCAAAGCAGGCCCCTCCCTTGTTCCAGAGTCTCGATGGCCTGTTTGAGCTGACCCATGTGAACCTGTTATGATGCGTAGTCCAATGACAGCTTCTCGCAATCATCGCGCATTGCGACAAGACGAAAATGTGGTATTTCGAAAGTAGGAGCAAAGGCTATAGCGTCTTCCATCAATGAGATGGCACTCTCGTATGCAGTGCACGTGGGTGGATGCCCGAGACCCCGTGCACAACACGTCCATTGGCATGAGATATGGAAGCGAACAGGTGAATTCAAGTGTGTATGGGCGGAGGCGATGGGGAATGGTTGCAGGATTTCATCGACGTCCTTTCTGTCCTTGGACAGCAAGACGGACAAGCACGTAATGAGCCGTACAACGACATTGTAGTGGATCCACTGCGCACGTGGTACTTTGAGCATGCCACGATAGACACCAATCGACTCATTGAGACACTCCTAATTATTTGTACGCCCAAATGCATGGAAGAAGAAACCGCCTAAATTGAGATAGATGTGTTATAAGATCATCCGGGCTCGATTGAAGCGATACAAGGAAGACTCGGAAATGTTTGGCCGCCTCTTCTATGTCCACTATATCCGTAATACGGTTCGTAGATTCAAAGACCTGAAAACGCTGAACTCGATTTGCATCCGTCATTGGAGAAGACTTTGATTTAACAAGAGATGCCCCAAGGTTCGAGATTGAGGGAATATCTTCTAGAACCCTGAAATGCAGTTCTTGAAGGCTATTTGTGACACCAAATTCCTCGAAGCGTCTCCTCTCGAGCTGTTCCAGGATCTGAATGGCGGAATGATACCTCGGATCTTCAAGAGACAGTGCGTCGAGATGGAAACGATAGCGAAGAATCGCCTCTTCTAAATGCTCCGGGTTTGCATAAAACGTGAATCGGCCAAGCGCAAGCGTCGCAACTAGATATAAGGCTCGTATCAGGTATGGGCTGGGAACAGCTGCAGGAGAATAAGAAGTGGTGATTTTGTCCAAGATGGCCATCGCGTCTTCGTGGTCATTTCGATTTGGTCAAATTGAAGCGAATGAAAAGAGACCGGGAAAGCATCAAGGAAACGTGGTCGCGTAAATCTGGTATGCCAGGCATATGCGCATTTGCCTCGCGTATGCATTCAATGACTTCTGTGAAGGTGGATTCGACAGGTCTATGACATCGTCAACAGCTTCAGCAAATCGCATCACCAGGCTCCGACTCCAGCTGAACAGCCAGTGGATGTGCATGCACAAGCACTATTGTTACGTTATGTATGAGATGCCGAAGGCTTCGAGCGAAGGGTCTCGAAGATAATGAAGGTACTTCACACAATAATTGACGTCACTGGGCTACTTGGAGGGGAAATGGTAGGAATATCGCATGGGTAAAGTGGAGGATTGACATGTCGAGATCTTCAGCATCTGAGATGTATTCGGACAGTGGCTGTGAAGATGGGGAAGATCAGATACAATAGCGTGTAGCTTGGAAGGGTTGAGAAGGGCCTGAAAACCACACTGTGGTGCGGGGACTGCCATGATTTAATCTCCAGAACTGGAAAGTGACTCGCAGATTATAAGCGATTGCCTGCGGAAGGAAGCTGCTGGTTGTATGATAAATATGCCTCTAGCTCCATGAAAACAAATTGACAGCCTGAGCGTCAATGCATGATGCCAATGCAGCGTTGGCTGTATTGCCTGAGTCCTGAGATGGGATAATGCTGAGCAATCTATTCGTGAGCTCCGATTAATGGACTGTACCCCTCCTTACACAGCAACAGCACCCTGATCCCCGCGGTAATGGCCCGCGGTAATAGTAAAGAAGATAACTACGAGGTCCGGTCAACACCGTAACACCGCCTCGGAAGGGTAAAAGAAGCGTCACGTGCTTCGCGTTCGGAGCGCGGTGCGCGTTGCGTGCCACTTGGTGACCACTTCTACTCTTCTGATCACCTCTCAAACAGAACCAAGTTCATCTACCTCGAGGTTCTATCTCGGCGCCAGATTGAAACATGGCAAACTGGACTGCAAACTCAAGCGACGCTCTTCACCTATCTCTAGGTATACTCTTATCGACCCGGGCCTGCTCATAAGCTCACCTTGCGTGTCTCACAGTACGCGCGAACAAAGACAACGAAGCACTCGGCGATAATGAGTCGTACGAAAACTTCCACCCGACTTTTACTTATCCGGTTTGTATAAAGCTCCTTCCGGTCTTTTCGCCAACGTGCTGAATTTGGCTTAGATATATGGTGAAGACGAGAATATATATGGGTACTCTGACCTCGTAATCGATGTGCGCCTGTCATTCTCCGAGGATCTGGTTTCCGTGAATGACGCCGTGCCTGTAGCTGCGCTTTGCCTCTGGTTCTCTCGCGCAATTTCTGGACGTCCGATATTCCGCGAAAGTCCCATCCTCGTCGACCATCGACGACGCCCGGGGGACGCTCGAAAAATTTATTCCCGAGGGCTACTATCAGATCGAATCAGAGTTCCTCGCACGCGTCGAGGAGGATGCCATGTCATTTCGTCCCCTGGGGGAGAAGATCTCTTCGTACACCCGCGTTGCACCGAATAGCGCAACAAAGGGAAAGGGTGCGGCAGTGACGCTTCCTGAGGATGATCCAGATGCCATTGTATATGAAGTGTGGCATGTGAGTGCCCCAACGGCGAGTTTCCCCCGCCGCTCACTCCTTTGACGTTGTCCCAGGCCACATGGAATACCCCAGGATTCCGGGAATATCACCGGCGGATGCAATTGTTCATTCTACTCTACATCGAGGCCGGTTCTTACATCAACGAAGTGGAGGATTCGTGGGAGTTTGTGGTCCTGTGAGTCCCCCATTCTTTTTTTTCTACAATAAGTGCTGATGAGAATAGATACGAAAAGCGCAAACGGCGGACGACACCAGTCACAGAGGCTTATCATTTTGTGGGGTACTCCTCGCTGTATCCCTTCTACTGTTTCCCTGACAAGGTCCGCCTCCGACTGAGGTCCGTGTCCCTCTTTTCTTGGGCCACGTTTGGCACCCCATGACGACGCCTTTCTCAGCCAATTCGTAATCGTTCCCCCATATCAACACCAGGGACACGGGTGTCGGTATATCGCATGTATCCACTCCTCTCGCGCTGACTCCCACCGCAGCGGCGCTATACAAGGCGATTTACGAATACGTCCTCACAAGGCCGACGGTCTCCGAGCTGACAGTGGAGGACCCCGCAGAGGCCTTCGAGGACCTGCGCGACCGCAATGACCTCGCGATGCTGCTCGGCCATACAGCCTTTATGTCAGAGGGCTTCGGAGCCGACGCGGTATCCCACGGCGGTGGGCGCGTCGGGCGCGCGCGCACTGCCGCGAAGAGGAAGGCGGCGGGGGTGGCAGGGGGGAAGTTAGGTCCGCCCACTGATCGCGCATGGGTAGAGCGCTGGAGGAAGGAGCTGAAGATGGCCGGAGTGCGTTTTGCTCTTTCCGTCCGACCTCCCCATTTTCCCTCGCTCACCCATTCCCCTTCTTTTTCTTTTCTTCCGCGGGCCCCTACATCCGTCGTATGATGATGGACGACGACGACGACGACGATAACCAGCGCCAGTTCCACCGGCTCGTGGAGATGCTCATCCAGCTCCATCTGAGCCCCGCCGACGCGCGAGCCGCCAAGGCCTTCAGGTTGCAGGTGAAGGAGCGGTTGTACCGCTTCAACTATGTGAGTGCGATGATCCCGCCATGTATGTGATTCCGCGAGCGGCTTGTTCACGGGTATGGGGACTGTGTGGACAGGAAGTACTTGCTCAGCTCGAGGAAAAGGAACGTTTAGAGAAGCTAGAAGAGACATTTCAGAGCGTGTGCGAAGATTATCGGAGGATCTTGGCGATGGTGCGGTGATGGAGTGTGTCCTCCAGACAGTCTCGTGCAACCGCTCACAGCTTTGCTTTCGTCGGGTGACGGTATGTCCAGTCCAGCCTCTGGCTGAACCACACATCGTGACACTGCCTTCCAGCGTTGTGACTCATGGATACGCCCGACAAGCGGGCTATTGTCACTCTGCTATTAACGTCCGACAGACTCTGCCTCTGAAGCCATTCCAGTGGTAGTTTTTATTGGGCGCGAACAGTTCCTTCTCCCCAACTTCTGTGGTATCAAGTTCCAGCGGGACCACAACTTGAAAATCTTCACTATCCTTGACATCACAGACGTAGTTCAGCGTGCTAATGTACATTCTCACTCGTGCATCCAAGTGCCTTTTCTATCTTAACGTAACCAATTCTGAAATGCGGCCGTGAGAATGACACTCGAGTTGTATACGCAAAATGCACATACCCTCGGCGGAGGTTGGGTGGATGGCGACTGTGTTATCAAAGTCGCGCTTCGTTGCTGCATACAATTACAAACACATCGTCATCAGGAAATCTGACACCGCACGCTGATCTGTCTATTTTGCTCACCGCCCATTTTGACCGCAACGGCAAAACCTTGAAGCAGCTCGTCGCTACCCGAGCCGATAACGTGAACACCGACGACGCGTTCTTCTGGCCCGACGACCACCAGCTTGAACAAAGATGGCTCCTTGTGATCCACGGGGATCATGGAAAAGTAGAGTGCGCGGAACGACGATTGGTCTATAATGGGTTGTGTTAGCATGGACCAAGCACAATAATAGTTCAGCGCGCACAAATCTTGACTGCATCACCGTACTTCTCACGCGCTTGGGGTTCTGTAAGACCAACAGTTCCAATGGGGGGATGACTAGGTTCCAATATTTTATTGGTCAGCCAAGATAGAAGCTGCAGCATATTCTGGAATGCTCACGAGAAGACAACAGTGGGGATATTATGGTAGTCGAGTTTGTCGCCCTTGAACTTCTCTCCACCATAGAGCCTGTTGGAAAGTCGTCTTCCGGCTGCGATGGCGACCGGTGTAAGAAGCGCCTTGCCTTGTACATCACCAATCGAAAAGATGCCCTTGATGTTCGTCTCTTGCCACTCATCGACGATAACATTCCCTGCGGAGTCAAGCTTGACACCGACATTCTCAAGACCAAGGCCCTCTGTATTTGCCCTGCGGCCAATTGCCCAGATGAGGGTATCGACCTCGATGGTTTTGCCAGAATTCAGATGAACGGTGAGGGGGCCGCCGCGTTCACCCTCAACCTTGATTATTTTGCTGTTCCCGTGGAAATTGATACCGGTGTGCTCCATCCATGGCAAAAGTATATCCTGTAAGGCAGGGTCAAACGTGCGAAGCACTCTGTTGTGACGAGCGACAAGGTGCGTCTCTGAGCCCAGCGTGTTCAATATGCCTGCAAGCTCGACTGCAATATAGCCCGCGCCAACAACTGCGACGCGCTTGGGCTGATCCTCGAGGTCAAAGAAACCATCCGAGTCAATGCCGAGCGACGCGCCAGGTATCTCGTCCTCTGGGGGGATGACTGGCCGCCCGCCCGTGGCGATGACCACCTTGTCAGTGTTAATGGTGTAGGTGGAGTCGTCCTGGCGCCGAATCTCGATTTCGGTTGGCGATTTGAGCTTGGCATGACCGGCATAGTACGCGACACCTTCCCCAGTGATATTTTTGTCATAGATTCCATTTAGAAAGCGGATGTATGCGTCACGCTGAGGTTTGAAAGTGGCCCAGGTGAACTTAGGGGGGTCTTGAGGTAGGCTGAAGTGATAACCATTCGCGGCATGGCGTAGCTTGTCTGCGATATCCGCAGCATGCCACATAATCTTCAAACATCTCAATGAGACGAAGACTCTGTGCCTTGCGCAAATTACTCACCTTCTTTGGCACACAGCCTTGCGCGCGGGGTATATAAGCGTATGCAACCCACTGGAGGACGCATACTCACCAACATTCACGCAAGTGCCGCCCAGTCTTCCTGACCCTTCTATGAGGGCAGCCTTCGCACCATAAAGCGAGGCGCGACGCTGCGGAGGATCTAGTGAGTGCCCGGACGTGACTATATATCAAGAGGATCATACGGAACCGGCTGAACCTCCGCTGCCGCCACCGATGAACACGACGTCATACTTTTCACCCGTAACTGGTCTCTCGATAGGTGGCATTCTCGTGACCGAATTATGACTTAGGGCTCTGTATACCTGGGAAGGAGGACGGGATGGGGTGGGCAAATGAGAAATGACGAAAAGGACGGAGTCGCATACCTGGGCGAGTCTAAGGGCAGGAGAAGACAGGTTTTGAGAGCGGAGAAGAGAGGAGTTGGTGAACGCCAGGGCTACGAATGGATAAGAGAATTTATATGCTGTATACTTTGCTTTGGATGCATCATCATCATCATCATCTCGTTCCGCCGTTCCCCTATGACGCCACGGTCACGTGTACAGTATGATCAAATATTTATCATCATCCTCTCCCGGTTGATAAGCATGCCGACATTCTCTGGGAAATATTACAGACATCATACTTGTCCCTCTATGATTGAAGACTCGGTGGCCATACTCATGTGCCCGTGCGACCACGATGGGATTAATTATATACCAGACGGTGACCTGAGCACAACTCCTTCAAGACGACCAAAGTCGAGGGATTAGGCTTCATAATCATCGAGACCGGATCAACGACATTTCCTTCTGTGGCACTCTTGTCATGTGCTTCGCCGTCTTGCTTTGTGGCTGTCCCAAGGGAAAAGGGCATCGGCATTCTACTAGTGGCCAGGTGAGTTTGTAATTCCCATCGATCCGAAGAGAAACGTTCCATCCCCACGGCTGGTGATCGTGCGGTCTTACCAAGGCTCGAGCTTGAGTTGATTCCTGTATCTGGGTTGTCTCAGCATACGTATGTCGGTGTCAAATCATGGGTTTATTTAACTCATACCTGGAGGCAAGTACAGTGCACTCGATGGATGCCCTATACTGCCATGTCGATCGTACCCTGCTCCGCCCAAGCTCAAAAGGTATGATGTTGGGATTATGTTTTGATCGGGATTAAGAGCTCCCAATTCGATCTTTTAACCGCGCACGCATGCAACTTGGTATGTGCACTCGATGACATGTTCGACCCATTTAATTAGTTCTAACTTAACTTGTGTCCATTTTATTTAAATGCGCTGGTCTACGTTATATCTGTTCTCGCCCCAACGCCAATCGCATGAGATTCGTTTATTTTTCCAGGACCTAGACTTACTATGCCATACCAGTTAGCGTCGTGCTCCGTGTTAGCACAGGTGCCAACACGGCTTGTGTGCGCTCCGTATAGCTTACTGCAACGCCGTAACGCGAAGGCCCCCTGCATTTGGCCTTGACGACGCATAAACCTTACATTGCTTGGACCATAGCACCACAGGCAAGGGAGGGCATGCCTTTGGGTACCGTGGTGAGGTGTCTATCTAGCTGTATTTGTGACATGCGACATCAAGTACGATTAACTTTCCGTTAATGGGGCAGCAGTTTGGCTCTCGAGGACGATTGATCCTTGAACGCTTGGCACATGTATATGGGGACCAAATGCAACGTATACACACTTCTCATCGCTTCTGTCTGTTCTCTGCTCACGCAACCAACTTCTATGCGGAGCTTCCGTTCATGAGTTCATGAAACGCGTCGATGAAAGATAATCCACGCCGCTCTGCATTTCTCGAAAGTTAGAGTCATTCATTTAGACGTGGTGTTGTTTCTACCCTGTGCCGTGTGACTAATCTCGGCAGATAGGATCACTCGACGACCCCAGAACCCTAATCATCCTTATCTGACCACTTCCGGCCACACAAGAAAGACGCAACAGCTTGCCACCTGCTCGCTAGATAGGGTCGGTTGGCCTGGCATGGAGCCCGTCGGCTGTGACCTGACAGAAGGGGCACCACCAATCCATGATCCCATTTGGGAGTGTTTTCTGGTTTTCTGCGCCACTCTAATAGGAGGTGGCTCCAGACCGATTCTACTGGTCTTTTTCCGGCGTCTGGGAGGACGACACTGACCCCAAATTTTGCCATGTACCCGGCGGCTATGACATTCCATTCGGGGTTACGAAACCTAAAAATGCCTTCTGGTGAGTGAGGCCTTTCTTCTCGAATAGCCCTTTCTATTTTGTTGGTTACGATCTAAACGCGCACTCCTAGGTTCCCCAAAATCGAGTTTTGTTCGTAGTTGTTGTAGTAGTAACAACAATCGATACTCCCAACTACTCTCGCAGTGGATGTGTATCTTGATCAACGGAGAATGGTGCATATATGATACTACCCATTGTAATCTACCGTGCCACAGCCTCTGTTGGAGATCAACGCGCAAATATTGTTATCGATAAGATGCCGAGCAAGGACGTTTTTGACTCCGTGTAATGACTGGTACAGTTACACCCCCAACAACCCACAACCCCGCATCCACTCACAACTCCGTACCCTACAACGTGCGATTGAAACAAAGATCACGTATCCGCGGGGAAACCTACAGCGTTGCATGAGATATTGTCAACCATACAGCATGCATGGTACACGTACACGTACGCGGCACACACACAGGACAGGAAGGTAGTGGGTCAGGTATATCCATGATCACATTCTTGCACGTCCTGGTGAGAGGACCTCGGGCACCACTCTCTTGTGGGTGGAGCACGCTGTTTTCAGTACGCTTCATTTGAGTCTGAGAAAGTTCCGTACTACATCCGAAAAGCTAGAGCAAAAGGGGAAAAAAAGAAAAGGAAGAAAAACACGATCCGCACGTCTGAAGGAGATGGCGGCGCTTGCGCCCGAGGGAGAACCCCCCACTCACCCACTTGCGGGGTTAAAAGTTGCCACTAGTGAGGCGTCCCGAGGACGTCTATGGAGATCCGGCGCGGGTTGCATTCGTGGGAGTGGCAGATTTTGCGGCCGCCACAGTAACCCTGCATCAAAAGACGAGAAAAAATGATGACTTCCCCGAAGTTCCTCAATGTGACGGAGGCAAAAAAAAAAAAAGACCCCGGACTCTTGAACGGGCGGACAAACGGCGCAGACGGTGGCAGCCCGCCGTCCGCCCTTATGGAGTGATGCGATAATGATACGAGGATACCTAGTGCCAAGCCCGAGAAGATAATGGAGGTGGTAGCAAGTACAGCAGAGACGACCAGTTTGGGTGAGAGAGCAAACGATCCCTCTTCTCCCTTACTGTTCTGGGTCTATAATTTGTTATTATATGAACGGGAATCAACTGAAGACGCCCGTTTGTCCAATGACCCTGAATTTTCTTCCCATCATAGGAGAGTGCGGAAGACGGCCGTCGTTTAAGCTGCCACACGTTGTGAACAATCATTTTTTCTCCCTGTTTCGCATCAGCAACCTTTGGCGATGTTCCTGCCAAGAGTGATGGCCATGATAAACGTCTTGATCGCTTTTCAGTTCGGTAAAGCGATGACCTTACCTTATTGTATTCCAGGTCCCGCTAGCCGCCCAGATACCTGATGGAGTAGTGGGTAGATCGTGAGACTGGGAACATGGAGCATTTGTGACAACACAACCCGCCCATTAAGTACAAGGCCTGCCAGAATTTCTTGGCAGACTGAATGCGATTATACCCAATGATCCCATTCTGTAGGTGGACAGGCAGAGCGACGCGAGACATTGAATCCAGGCGCTCGAGTTGTTCTGTTATTTCCAGAAAGAACAAAATAAAATAAAAGGAAGCACCGTTCCGAGCCAGTCTCAGAGGTCCCGTAATTGCCTTGGCTTGGCAGCCGTCTAAATCGCACGGGGACTCCGCTGTTTTTGGAAAGTGACACGGATGCCTCTGATTTATCTTGCCGAGACAGACGCCCGGCTTTCAACAAAGGCAGACGGTGGCAACATTTGCACTTCTATATCCGCCACCAGCTGCTGGCTCGGATCCTTCCTTGCATCTGAATTAGCCCTCTCCCGCCCCTGAGGGATGCGGACCTTAATAGCGCTGAAAGCTGCGGTGAGGTGTGGAAGTCGGGGAAACATCGCGCTCTCTCGGGCCCCGGAATTACCAATCTGACAGATGAGGAAGACACACCTCTTCAATAATAACCACGCCACCGCAGTCGCCATGCTGCAGCCGTACGGATGCAGATGCAATTTGCGCATCAGGAGGGACTACGCATGACCGTGTGAAAGCGGAATGTATATGCCGGCCCGGATGCTTTGAGCCGGATGATGATGTTCACCGGTGGCATGCTTTTCATTTCATCGCGAAGTCCAGACGCAGGACGCAACAGGCATGCAGAGTGCGGTGCAAGATTTGAATGCGGGGCTTCTGCCATTGAGCGGGCGTGGTGGTGAATAGCGCAAGAATGAGAGCAGCCTCTCCAGCGGCAATTTGTCCTTAATTCTTGGCAAGCTTGAAAGGCACCACAGACGATCCCGCATGAGGGTGATTGACTACCACCGACGTGACTCCACGGACCGGCTTGTGGGGAGGACGTAGGAGAGAGGGACCGGGGGCTACGTCGCTGTGGTTGCTTTCGCTTGCGCGCTTTTAGCTGGCTAGCTTGAGGTAGAAGAGTGGAGTGGGGCGAGGCTGTGCTCGCGATAGAGGCGCCGGGACACGGGATCATGGTGAAGAGTAACAAACACAGTGAGAGAGCCCCGGGACACTGCGAACATGTATCCAACAACGCTCCATCGATCGACCGCACTTTCCTTGATAGCGATTCTTTACATAGGGGTAGAGGCCACGCTTCTAGGGTCCCTTAGATCCTGGTTTGCGTCCTTGTTGCGTGAGTAAACAAGGTGAGAGAGGGAAACGTTGAAGGGAATACGCACAGATTGATACCACGCATGGCGACTTGTCAGACGTAGACCCCCGAGCGTGGACATTGGGTTCAGTGCCGAAGCAATCGACGGACGCTGAGCGAGTGAAGCAGGTGCACGTATGGGGTTGTGCTCCAAATGTAGGTGATTGGCCGTATGTCTGCGTATATGTTACGCTACGCAATGGAAAATGAGATCATCAGGTTAGTCAGTGCTTCTCTTCGAAGAAGGACATGGGGGGATAGTGATGAATATAGGAAGATCAACAGGTGGCGCTATCCAAAACCGTGAACCCGCTCCAAAGCACGCCACCGTGCTCAAAGGCAGGTTTGTAATTATCGTCTGTTCATCAGTGTCTTGCGCCGGGCAGGAAAGTTCGTTGGTCATGCGGCTGCCACGCCACTATACATCCGTGTCAGGAATAGATCTAGGCGATGTGTGCACTCTATCTCTGTGCACCTCTGCAAGTGCAGGAAGAGAGAGGCTATGAAGTCATCGTTCCGTCGGTTGGTGAGAAGAGTGCAAAACGCAAAGAGACACATGAGAAGACGCTGATCCTGACAGACTGGAGCAACTTGATGTGCGGGGGCGCGCAGACGTCATATTCGCCCAAATACCATCATTGGAAGAAACGGGCGAAGCCGAACATGCGGCATGGTGGCTGGATGGTGGTGCGCACCCTCAAAGAGGGCGCAAAGGAGAAGCGATCAAAACACGAACACAAGCACCGTTGCCTCGCAGATAGGAATTGCTCATTTGGGATCAAGCAGGGCATGAAAGGCATGCATGAGAAAGGAACAATAGGGAGAGGGGTGGCGTCGCGAGATATGAATAGAGTTGCTTTAACTGGGTCCGAGGGGAAGATGCTGCCTATTTGAGACACGGTGAGGACTTCTTCTCTGACGACATATCAGAGAGGCCTTGGCAATGTGAACGTTGTGGTACCGGATTCAGTTATAACAGACGCAAGCGACAGGCGTGGGCGAGCCTGCGAGGCGAGGGCGAGGTTAGACAAGTGTCACGACGGCAACTGCCGACACCAAAGGACAAGTCGAAAGCGCGAGCGAGTCGAGTCATGCAATATAAATTTCTGACATCATATGATATGAATCACGGAACAACAACGCGAACGCGCAACAGAGTGAGCGCCGTGGGTTCTTTTACGACGAGCTTATTCATCGCATCCATGGGCGCACGTTCGCCGCTTGGTGGTGGAGAGATGGACCCCGTTTGATCGTGAAGCCCCCCAGTCCGATAGACATAACGTATAGTATGACCATAGATATACATACCATAACGAAAGCGAGCAAACACCCGCAAGCACATGCACCTAGTACATGCCCACGTTTTAGTGGTTGCAGGACTGGCTTGGCTCGGCTGCGCTCAAGCCAGCGCTCCAGCCACATATCCGCATATCCACCTCGCCTCCGATAAGCCACTCTGGCGCATCTGCGTTGACTGTAATGCTGTTAGCCTGCTAGGAGGTGCATTTTTTTTACGTTACATACCAGAGTCAAATATGGGTCAGCACGTTCCTGTCTAACACTGTAAGTTATGCGCAGCCATCAGTACCTATGAGGCGTTTTGGGGTGAGAGATAAGTTAAAATCAGGAACTTCACCATAAGCGCTACCGGTCACAATACGTACTGAATAGTAAACTAGTAAACACTGGGACCAACGGGTGTCCAGAGCACTCACGACATTCCGACCCGGCGTGAACTTGAAGGGCATGCCATACGAGACCACGATTTACGAGTTCGTCACCTCATTGGGTGATCGCGCATTGGCATTGCATCCCAACGTCATTCAAATAATGAGAACCACATGAGCACTGACGCACCCACCGCGAGGAACTCGGAGTAGCATGGTACAGGGTGCCGTGCCGTTCGCAGGAAGACCTATCCCAGACCAGGACAAGCATGACACGAGCCTCTCGAAGATGTGTGTACCACGGTAGGCACCACTGTAGCTATGGCGCGACAGTTGCAGTAGCAGTGAGAAAAATATGACAGGGGAGAAAATCATGAAAACAGTTGTTTGCTAATGAAATTTTGAAGGAAGGGTAACCGCGTGGGGTTAAGTATGCTGTCCCGCAAAGGGGCGTGTCACACGAGAGATCCATTCACCACAGAGATTCGAGAAACGAGAGATACAGATACTGTGGGACCTAAAACGGTGAGGAGCATCCGATCACGAGTGTCCTAAGGACTTCGATAGAAGCCATGGTGGTGACAACTCGAGAGTGTCCGTTGTTGCACGTGAATCTAGCCTTGGTTCCGAAGGCGATGCGCTTGCGGAGGTAAGGTGGAGGTCGAAGCTGGTAACCTGCATGGTAACGACGGGATCTGGAGTAGCGAGAGGAATGGTATGGTATGATCTGATGCATTAGCAATGACAATAAAGCTGTGCAGACTGGCCGAGACAAGGCGTGATGGGACGGAAGCGAGACTGAGGGAAGGGAATGTCACGTCAAAGATAAGCATGTAAGGCCGAAAAAGATACAGTGCATGGACAGGTGTGGCGGACGCAGCCAAAAAGTCTCAGTGATAGTTGGATCGGTCAGTTAGCCGATTCGGGAGGAGCCGGGATGGCGGGCAAGTGCAAGCGAAAGGGGAAGGGGGATGGGATGCGGGTTTCAGGTGGTTCCAAAAAAGGAGTGATAAGTCGTGCGAAGAACGGGGAAACAGGCTGTCCGGGGTATCGCACATCTGGGTGAAAAAGGTGTCGTCGACGAACGGCTCCAGCTCCATACAACCATAAACGCGAAGGCCAAGCCCAAGCTCAATATTAATACACACTCTCCCCCCGCCCTTGCCTCTCCTCTCCTCCCTCGTTTGATCAATGACATCCGTTCTCCTGCCCCCCGCCCCCTCTCCTACGCTACAAGATCGCCTACCAGTGGGGGTATTCTACTCAATCCAAGTCCATATTATAGACCCCCCCCCTTCCCCAGTCTTCACATCCATCTCACTCAAATCAGTCTCTCTCCTCTTCTACCTCCTCCTCGGAAGACGTTAATACTCCCCCATCATCCCTTCACGCTACGCTTCCCCGCTCTCTCACCATCTCGCTTTCGCCCCCCTATACCTCTGATGAGGATCATGTCCTCCGCTCAAGAAGTGGCTCAGCCCCGGAATATAGTGTCTCTGGCAGCCGTCGTATCCGGTTTGCTCCCCTTCCCGATCCCCGTCGTGCCGTCCTTGTCACGGAGCATGGCGAAGAGCTTCCCTTACCCTCCGTCTTTGACGATGATGACCCCAGCCTCCGCCATTTTCATACACCACCTTCCTCTTCCCTTCTTTTGGGAGACAGTGTTATAACTCTAAAGGAGCCCCCCACCATCGTTTCTTCGGCATCATCCCCATGCGTCCAAAGCATACGATCCTCTGTGTCATCTCCACCTCCCCCCAGTCATACCCGAGCCACTGGATCGCCTACTCCCCCGACTGCAACCCTCACGTCAGCTGCCGTTTGCTCTTCATCTTCCACGCGTCTTGCAAAACGCCTGTTTTACCCGTTCCGGCAGAAAAATGATGACTCACGCCGCTCCGGTTCACGCGATAGTAGTTCTTCCCGTGATGATACTCCCCCATCCTGGGGTATCCCACTGGGTCATTGGGCAAGTGCCGACGAAGCTTCTCGTTCCACTTCCACGAACGTGGAGCCTCTCTCTCGTACGCGATCCGCTACCACCAATCCCCAGCCGAGGACAAAGCGCATGCTTAACGGTCGTGTTTACGGTGCTCGGAAGCATCAGAATCAACCTGTCGATGTGTTCCAAAACATACCTGATGCTGAGCCAGAATTCGTCGAGTGGGGTTACGGCGGAATGGGTAGTGTGCGTGCTGGGGGCAGATGGGCCAAGGTGCAAAGTGATCAGAGACTCTTCATTGGACACACCGAAGCGCGAGGTCGCAGTGGAACCCCTCAAGCTAGTGCCCACGAGGATGACGACGGTAGCGGTATGGGCTGGGTGAAGAAACGTCGTGAAGAGCGCGAACGTAAAAAGCGCGAGGAGCAGGTCGCGCATGAAACTGCAAGCAAGACAAACACTGAGACTACGCCGAACCTCGCTTCATCATTGGTATCGGCACCAGAGACAGCCACGGCCCCTGTTCATCACGATATAAGTACGGTCACCCCCGCCCAGCCAACACTCGCAGATGATGACGAGTCTTCTGACGAAAGCGACGAGGAAGTTGACGATGAGTCGAGCAGTACGGAACAAGAGGACGATGATGACGACCAGGTTTGTAACTTATCCTCTCCTCCTGCGTATCACGAGTGGCTGAGGGAATGTGCAGGATCAAAACTTCAAACAGGTCCTGGGCGCGGGCGTGGAACGTGTCAGCCGCCATCGCGATTAATTCACAAGTCATCAACATGAATTCGATTTTCTTTATACTTATCATATCCACCTTCCGGTTCGACACAACTCCTACCCATCTCCCTCGCGCCGTCATCATTGTCTAATTTTATGCGCTGTGTCTACCACTCACGCCCGGTCATCTTGAGCGGTTTCCCCCGGTTTGCCTCGACAACGTCAACGCGACCATTCCAACCGGCTCCCCCAAGTGACTTGACCTGTTCAGCATCTTCATTGCACTTTTTTCCCCATCTTGTTTGTGCTGTGCATCTTATACTGCTCATGTTTTGACCCTCTCCTGACTGTTTGTGTCTATATTACCACCCGCTCATCCTTTATTCTTTTCTACGTCATGGACCAGGTCTGATTCATGTGCTCGCCGATTACTCGTCATTCAACTTGTTGATTCCCTTCTGCTCTTCAATTCTCTTCATTTACTGGTTTGAGGGTTTTTTGTACGTTCAAGGCATACCTTTTCCTCCCCTTCTGGTTTCCTTTACTTTGTATCACGAATGAAATCGATTTATGACGTATATGTACCCGTCTGGGTATACTCACGTACTGATCTTGTGAAACCGAGACTAGCAGTCTGACAGGCGTATTGACAAAATGCATCCGCATGAGGTTGCCGGGGTCACCCTGCTGTGGACAGCCTCGTGCGCACCGGCATCTGCACCTGCACAGCCGGGGAACGATGGCCACGGCCAGCCAGAGATACCCGGACGATAATGAAGTACTGTACCCTTCAAAAGTTCTTTTCAAACTTCGAAACTTCTCTCTACTTTCTCCCCTCAATAGAGTTCCACCACAGAAAAAAAAACTTTATTTTTTTTTCGCTGCTTCTCTATTCCGTCTCATCCCGATTCCAGGCCACGTCTCGCGTTCTGCCATTTCGAAAATTATAATTAAAATAAATATAAAACAATTGAGGTTTCTTTGTCGGTCTGCACGGCGAGGGTTGATGCATTGATGATGGTCGTCGCGATGGCGGTGTGCTGATGATGATGAAAATGACGATGATGCACAAGGCGCAGCCGGATGCACCGCTCACTTTGCCGCAGCTCCCACGCGGGTGATGCCGAGGCTGTCGGATCTTGCAGGGTCGTTAGTGGCGAGGGCGAGATGATGATGGGATCCGGGAGGGGGCGCTTTAACGCAACAACTTTTTGCATTCACGTACGACCCATGACGTGACATTAATCGATTGACCATAATCAGACTAGCGTCATCGTCATTCCTTCCTCTCGTTCATTTGTTACGTATAGCGCGCACAAACCTCGATGAGTCCATGGAAAAGCAGAAAAACAAATAAATAAATGAAAGTTGTGTGCTCCCATATGCAGCATGAAAACCATGAACGAAGCCAACAGTTAGTCTGAACTGATTTACTGAATTGAAACTGTATACATGTAACTGTGACTAGATGGAGAATACCCGGGAGATAGTCGGCACTAAGCCACTTGCTGATGGGATGGGAGCAATCCCCTACAAGTAGCGCTTGAGCGCTGCTACCGTGCAAAGTGGCCGTGGCCGCTGGGGGCCTACAGTATACTGTAGACGTCGCGCGTCACGAAAATAAACTAGAATGGTGATGCGCAACAAACAGAACTGATACTCGAGCCGATCCGCAAATCTCTCAAAGATTGAAATGAAGAGAGCGTCGTTTTAAAGGGTGGAAAAAAAACCGAGCACCGCGGAGAGGGTGGGGGGGGGGATTCTTGGCACAAAGTGGTATGCACGTGCGCATGGCACGCGATAAGGATACTACTAGTACCGAGGGCCCGGCCCACTTACTTACTATCTATCTACCTTATATCCCGCCGGCAAAAAAATTTGACGATGGTGTGCTCTGCGGCGTAGGAAGGGGGTAGAGAGGGGGGGGGGGGTGGATGGAAGCACGCACCGTTACCGACCGACATCGATATCGGCGGTGGCGGCTTAAAACAATGGTCTTGAAGGATGCGGATATCATATCAGAAGTTTGTCGTGAGTGCGTCGTGGCATAATGGTGGAACGGGAAGAGTGCCAGGGAACTGGCTGAGCTGGATTCAAGGTTTGACGATGAATTGGCCAACGCAACGTTAACACCTTCGTCTATATAGTATGGGATGCAATGGGTGAGAAAAAACGGCTGGCTCGCATCAGTCAGTATCATTCTTCCAACACATCCTGTCATTCGGAAATAAAATAAGAAACGCAATTCTCAAGAGACAATGCGCGATGTTCTTCGAACGATCCACGACACGGGTACATACCCACGACTCCACGAGAGGAAGGGGGCGACACGGAGAAGCAGAGCAGCGTAAGAAAGCAAAACATCACAAACATGTACGAGAGAGCGAGCCACAGAAAGGGAATTCCGCAGAAGCAGCGCCTGCCGCAACCATGACAACTGGCCCCCCCCCTTCCTTCACTCAGGATCGCGCCACTCGCTATCAACCAGTCGCACACCCCTGCGCGCCAACCTACGCCTCCACTCGTGCATCTCGCCTTGCACGCCGGCTTCTAGCGCCTTCCCCGATACCCCCGCACGCAACCAACGCACGGCTCTGGCCCGTACGACGGTGAGCGAGGGCAAGCGCGGCAGCAGCGCCTCGACCTCACGGAGGAAGCGAGCGCTCGGCCGCGGGATCGTCAGCACGTGCAGTGGGTGTGGACGTGGCGACTCGCCGTCCTGCGTCAGTGCCGGCAACGTCAACACGGGCAAGGGTTGGCCCAGCGCGAGATGGCGTAGCTCCGGACAGGACGTGAGTATCGGCGGGGGCGGCGGCACGTCGCCCGTGGATGTGGGCAAGTGTCGTGGCGTGTTGATACGCAGCGAGATGAGGCTACGCCCGTGCGCCGCGAGTAGCGCGCTCACCTGCGCGGTGTGCTGGCCGCTGTAAGGCGTCAGCTCGAGGTGGCGCAATGCCGGGAGCGGCATGCGCAGGAGAGTCAAGAAAAGCGGGCAAATAGGGATCGCCGATATGCAGAGAACCTTGAGGTTCGGTAAGTGCAGCGGAGGTGGGAGGTTCACCTCGGCCTCATCTCGGAAGAGGTCGAGGTCTAGATCGAGGACGGATTCCAGATCTGGGCCGAGGACATCCATGCAAGCTATCTCGAGCTGCTCCAGACATGGGCAGCTCCGAAGTAGCTGAATAACTGGGTCAGGTCCGGGAGCGAGAGACTGAGGCAAGGCAGGCCCGCCGGGTACGGAAACCTTGAAGCCCTTGAGCGAGCACAGCCCACCAATTCCATCCTTGCACTGCAACGCAGACAGAGCACGGTTGCTGAGGAGGATCTCGGGAATAAGGTAGAGGCTCGTCAGGAATGGCAGTAGTGAAAACAATCGCGTGAGATTGGAATCCACAGAGAGCAAGTCTGTGGAGTGGACGAGCTTAATCTCAGAAAGGTCTAGCATCCGCACCCAGCGCCCTGGAGTGGAGTACGGTATACGTCGGATAGAGTCCCAGCGCCGATCAGAGGAAGACAAGTGGGCGACGAACTTTTGAAGTGCGCTCACGGTGAAAATATGCACTCCGGAATAGAGCAGAGGAAGAACGACATTCTAGCAAAGTAAGTTGTTGAGTAAAGCCAAACACGTGGGAGAAAAGATAAGAGTAAGTCCGATAGTCTTCGTAATCCTGCTGCGGCCGCCAGTAGGCAGCAGGCGCAGCCTCCATTCAATACCACCCAGATTCTCTGGCACATCGAAAGGTTACAACACTCACCACCCAGGTTCTACATACGAACAATAACTGCCATTTCTCCCTCAAGAGTGTGCGTCTCTCGCCAACGCCCATCCGACCCTCCTCTCCGTCGTCGACAACATATGATAGGACCTTTGACCATACCTCCGCAGGGAGCGGCTGGACCGGACGAGGCCGGGGCAATAGAGGGAGTAAAATAAAACTTCCTGGTGTGCGAGCAAGAGGTCTAGGCCGAAGGAAGATAGCTGGTGTCTCGGTGTATGTGCTAGCAAGACTCATGATTTTTGAGAATCGAAGTGGGTTAGTAAGAGATCGGCTAGTCGGACCCAGGGTAGGGGGTAGGGGTAGGGAAGATAGAAAGCAGCGAGAAGGGTCAAGAGATGGCCATTGGCAATTACGTCGTGCTCTCGGCGTGTACTACTGATATGGAGGCGCGTGTGCTGAAAACGAGGCGCGCGTGCTCACCAAAGCCGCGACACGCGACCCTCTCTCGTGACCACGTGCGACTGGCCAGCATCGCGCCCGCGCGCCTCCACTCGCTCCAACGTCAGGTTCTTGCGCAGCCTCAGGGCAAAATGCAAGTGCGAGAATCTGATGTAGATTTTCGCCGCTTGATTCTCTGATCGTCGCGTAGAATCGCGGTAGACAAGGCGTTACGAGCTGCGTCGCAAGCCAAGCCGAACTCACTCTTGCGCCATCCAAGTCTCTGCCATGGAGGGTACAAGAGACAACGGCAGTCACATTTCATACTGCTCTACTGTCCTACGTGTTTTCAAAGGTTCTAGAGACATCACAATGACTCGTGCACCCTTTCGTAGCAACAACGGCAACCCGTAAAATCTGAGGTATCAAGAGAGCGTCTCTGGCGTTGCGAATGCAAGCGCACATCTCAAAAGGTTGTGACTACGAATATTATCCGTTTTATAGTAGGCAGAGGACGGATTTGACAAAACAATCACGGCTGGTCACATCAAGCCACTACCACTTTCCATTCCGCTTGCTTCGACGACACACTCCTCTTTGGCTGCGGCAACATTCACCTGGTCGCCTAGGCTGTCCCTCCGCTTTTTCTCCATGACGATGAAAGTCAAGAGGAGAATGTCGGGATCGAGAGTGCAGGATGGGTGGATGCGAAGACACGTTTTGAATTGACCCTTGAATACTCCCCTGGTGACGTGCGAAGGGCTGTCACCATATATGGCTTTGACACTCCCAGTACGGACGTGAAGCAGCTCGGGAGGCATTCAAAAGCCGTCAGCCCAGGAATGCAAAAGAGACATACCTGGAATCCCGTGCCCTTGCAGAATTTCCAAACATACTCTTCCTCGTCGTTCCCGATGAAACATCTCGAGCTGAGCACAGGTCCTTGTCGGTGTGTTGGCCTGACGTTACAAATAGTACTACTTACGTGCCAAAGGTGTTGATTTTCCAGAGCAGGTCTTTCACTTTGACGGCCTTGCCGCCCGCAACATCAGCCCGTCCCTTGAAAAGATCACTTTGAACGACAGAATGTCTGCCGAGCCCGCCCCAGATGATTTCCCCGAGAGTCACCCCTTGGTTGCTGTCACGAGCCGCTGGTCGCTGGATGATGGAACTACACGCCTTGAGTGACGATGGGGGCAGCGCTGTGCGGACCCAATAACGGAGGAAACCATCGGAGGATACAAACGTAGTATTGACTGGGTCGTTGGGAATGAGATAGAGCTCCATAGAAATCCGTGCAGAAGTGGAGCGGCGGCGTGCAATGTAAGGGTACGAGATTATGGGTGGGAGAGATCTGCAAATGGTGGTATGGCCATCTGGACTGGTGGAGAAATATACAACATGACCACTCGAGACAGGGGTTTGCTGCCAACTACAAAGTCCGTGGAACCATGATCACAGCATCGGATATAACATTTAAACTCCAGCCTCTCGCTTTGCCTCCGCAGCAGCAGTTTTCCCGCAGTACCAGTTTTCCAGCCTGGCGAGCGACAGTCGGCCGAGAAATGGCAATGTAGTTGAGGCCGACAGACGTGTTGGACTGGAAAGTTACGGCACCACGACGAGAGGTCGGTGAAACGAGAGGCTGAGGCGGCAGAAAGCAATAATGTTGCCACCCGTGGAGTCGCCCAGCCTAGCTAGGCGCTTTTTATTCTGGCGGTGTTTTCGAAACTTGCTGCATGTGGTCATCAGTGTTGTGCAGGTGGTTTGGTTGTCAGCGGCAAGAACCTAGAACCTACTTGGTTTTAGATTTGTACCTTCTTTCCTTGTCTCTACCGCGGCTACCACAATGAACTTTTCCTATCGATGAAAAAAAAAAAAAGAATCCGACCAAGCGCCTGATAAATCTTCTTAGCTCACCTCCGACGCCTCTCTCTGTCTTATGGCACCCGAAATTTCCGTCCCATTGTCTCGTCAACGCTAATATCGGGTGATATGTCAAAAGCAGCTCATGCTCTCGTCGAAATAGGGTCGGTCATAGCTGTGTATATGTCTATGTCTAGCAGTGATAGCTTTCGTCTCGGTGAATACCCATTTGTTGTATGTGTTACTATGCTGATAGGGCCCCGTGGAACTTTGGGTTTTCCAAAGTTCGACGAAAACGTCGATGTCCACATCAGCCACTCAACTCCGTGGAAATGAAATCCGCCTTCTCAGCTGACGTGCCCATTACACAGACGTTGATGCCGCTTCAGCGCGTCGTGTCTCGAAAACGGCGCGCCACAACTGCAAACAACCGCCTTGCCATTATGCCTGGCGGTCGTCTGCAAGTGTCGCACGGCGTCACCTTTCCTGTGAAAGGTCTTGTTACATCCTCCGATCCGACATTTCCACAGCTTCATATGAATCTTCTCGATTCCCTCTCCCTCCCAGCTTTCTTCTCCTCCTTTGTAAATCGGTCTAGGATCTGGGCAACGTCCCACTTGCGATATGCGAGCAGATGGGCCGGAGGGTGCGATGTCTCCCCTCGTGCGGCACTTCCATTTCGTGTGGGCTTTGTCCGGGCCCTTGACTATCGCCTTGGCGTTCCTGGCAGCAGCAGCAGCAGCAGCGCGAGTAGTGACCTGCGTCACCTCCTAAGTCAACCATCGTACATCAACCATCATCGCCTTGTGCTCTGCTTCGTAAGCGACTTACGGCCGCGATCGTTCTAGTCTTCCTGCACTCTCTGCTCGGCAAGGACTTGGTCGGTGGAGCGTTCGGCCTGGTGGACCCGGTCTCAATGTCATCCAAAGGAGAAGTTGTCGCCTCTAGGACACATCACGAGGCTCGCGTGAGTGGAACTGGAGCGATAACGAAAGGGTGCTTGTGACGCTACCTGAGACACGTGCGTGCGCAGAGTCCCGAGGCCAGTCATCAAAGGCGGTCCAGTCGCCATCTTCGGATGACTCCTCCTCCTCTTCGCTAGGCGATGCGGGCGGGGATGGCCACAGCACCGTCAGTCTCGGGTCGATGCAAGCAATCGATGAGCTGGGCGTCGGGTGTCTTTCACCCCGAAGCGCCTCTATAGACGCTTGAATCCACGCGGGCGTTTAGTTAGCTATCCGAGAAAAATTCGCGAACGCTAAACAAAGCCTAGGGACGCACATTCCAGCACACGTGCATCTGGGGCCCGCTCCCAGGAACGTTCTGCGCAGCCGGCTGGGGACTCCTGGTGGTGTGATCGACGTGGGTAGCCGTTATCCGGTGCATCGCATTCGAAACAAACCCCAAAGACATCCTCGCCAAGATCGTGGATAGTCCAAGAACCGACTGCGTTTCGGAAATCCATTTGTTAGGTACCCCCTCGGATGTCTGATATTCTCTGTAGATCGGGCCGCAGCGACGCTTCATTTTCCCTGGGCACCTTCGGTAAACTGAGCACTCACTTGCAGGGGGGTTTACAGTGCAGAAACACTTTAGAGACAAGAGGGGAGTAGCGTGCTAGCCGCACCCCTCAGCATGCTGCCTCTCATTTATAACATGAAAAGCAGAATGTCTTGCAGCCCCCTTCTTCCAAACAAGTTTCAGGTTTTGTTAACTTGACATCCCTTTCCAACAAGCAGACGAAACATGGGTGACGGCGGTGAGCTCAACAAAGTTCTTCAACTTCCACATTTGGTCCGTAAGGAGGCCGCCAAACCATCGCTGCCTGCTAATGTTTACGTAGACGGCATGTTACGATCGCTGCTAACTGCAGCGAGGCAGCCTTCTGTAGAAGATTCGTTAGGAGGGATACAGGCGAGACTCCTGCATGCAGGTGGTAGATGTGACGGCCCTCCGCCAGTTCATCCCCTGGCTCCTCGCAACCATGGTATTCATTCTAATTCTCGGTCTGATTACTACGAAAACTCTTGGCGGGCTATCCTATGACGAAATGCCGTCGAGAGAGGATCACCAACCATCAGTAACGGAACGACGCGATGCACCGCAACAAATCAGATACCCTCCATCGCTGTAGCTCCAAGACTTAGACTTCTTGCGTCTAACAAACAATCGGCGATTATTATAAGCTATGCCGTTGAATATAGAATTGACGTACGGTTTATCCTACGGGTAGGATCAGACTCAACTACGCCGTGAGCGTCTTTTGGGCGTCCTCTGAAATTGCACTCTATCAGCAATGGGACAATGTCACTTCCAACTGGCTCGTCGTAGAAGTCCATAAATGTCCATGCACGCAGCATCATGTTCTCTTTAAGCGCAGAGAGCAAGAAGCGGGCCACACGCGAATTGACCCCTTCAAACCCTAGGCCAATGCTCGGCCACCCAAAACCTGTCGAGACAACTGTGGGCATTCCAAGAGGGAAGGAAAAGGCAGAGAAGTATGTGATAGACAGAACCGGACGAGTGACGTTGGTCGATGGGGGAGGAGAAACTCTATCGAAAGCTGCGTCTTCTCAGGTATAGCTATGAAGGATGGAATGCGATACCTGTGGAATCACGAGTTAGTGGACCGCTGCAGCATACAAGAGGGGAGTGACGGACCAATCCTGGGTTCGAACAAGGACGTCCTTGCATGTCCACGTGAAACCTTGCTTCGCACTGTCTGGCCAATCTGTGGGGTGAATCCCCATACCCTCTAGCCCGCCTTCCCACGCTGCGCCATCACCGCCAAACCGGCTGAACATGATCACTCTCCCGCGCACCTCGCCTAGAGTCGGGATGCGATTTTCCAGGAACCACATGCCTATACCCCCAGGGCTAGCCTCGATCTCTTCGCGCACTAAAGTCGAGAATAATTCAGGGCTATTGACGTCGTAGTCTTCTTGTTTTATCGAGACAATAATAGTCTCGCGCGCAGACGTAGCGCAGGTAAGGAAGGCATGGAGGTCTCCTAGAATAGACCGAAAGGACGCGGATTGTGGAAACTGAGCGTGGTAGGCGAAGAGCTGCCCATCCTTGATAGAAAGGCGAATATCAAGAACGCGGATACCATCTGTGAGTTGCATAGAGAGTGGAGTAGTCACAGACTGGCACTGATAGATCGGCCAACCATAGAGCGCCATACTACAAAGCATCAGCAGGAGGCACTTCGAGGTCACTGGAGCACATACGTATCATGAGTGCCTATACCCAACAATCAGACCACTTGGAAGAGTAGCGACGATGATGTGAACTCGCCTGGCAAACAGAGAGAATACAGAGGAGTAGCGTCTGGCAAGTCGGAGAGGAAGGATCCCAAGGCTCGCTTAGGCAAGACTAGAATATCTACGCGCCTCTTAGACGTCTACGGTAGTTCTTGATGAGAATTCAAACGACAATCACAAGAGAACCAAAGAAGCTACCTGATCGCGGTATATACGCCATGGACAGTCTTCGGGCATGAGGATGAGATTCCATCGGAAGGGGGACGACTTGTTTGGGTTGACAACATACTGCCGCTCTACCTCGAGCACATTAAATTCTTTATCCAGCGTTGTTTCCGAACTTGTTCCAAGCGGTGACAATATGAAGTTCTTGTTGCCAGCGGGGAGTGCAGCAAAGGCGTTCGGAAGGACAGGAAGCTCGGGGTATGGTTAGAGTTGACAAAAAATGTCCTGTCTGTGAGGTTGAGGAGGTAGAGCTTCATGGCCGTTGTGAAGGAGCCCTGCTGCGGCACCTGTTTGGGGTATGCATTACCGCCGTCACCAAGCACTGAGGCCTGACGCTTCTGGATCCATCATGATGGCTACTTGGCGCTTGGCTACTCCTCTTAGCTGTCACAGACACGTGATGCTGGTCACGTTGGGGCTGTGTACATGGAATTACTCTGCTACAGCTCCCATCTCATAAGAATGTAAGATAACTTCGCACTCGGATTGGTACCTTTTGGTCCTCAAGAAATAATTGAATTAGGATAGAGAGGGAAGTGATGGCGATAAGTACTGAGCTGGTGATGAGACAACAGAGAACAGAGGGAGGAGCGTGTGTGCGACAGGTCATAAATACGCATCGTGAGTGCATCACTTGCGCGCGGCACGACGGAACAAACCTGCTAGTAGGAGTGTTCCGACAGCCGCAGCACCGCCAGCGATGGCCATGCCAATATATCCCTCTGTGCGCGGTCAGTTTGCTTGAGGGAAGGGAGCAAAGTTATTAGGACATACCTCGCTTGACCGCATTGTCAATGAGTATGTCAAGGGACTGCGCCTGCAAATTCGTCGGTTCCTGTTCCAAAAGACGAGCTGCAGTAGCCCGTTTATTAATGCCTTGCGGATGCAAAGAGCACGGAGTATGGGTTCTCACAGTTGAATCTCTTCGCCTCGTCAAAGTTACCCATTTTGTAGTGTCCCAGGGCTAGATAATAAAAACACTCCCGTCTTCTCGTGGGCTCCGAGCGGTATATATCTACAACAATACTTGTAGGACGGAAGAAAATCCAGATTCAAAAGGCATCACCTGCGAGGAGTTGTACGCCCTCTGCCTGGTGTTCACGGATCGGGCTCTTGACAAGACCCCATGCAAAATTGAATTTTGTCTGGGTCGTGACGTGGGTTTGTGCAACCTCCTTTTCATACTGGGAGCGCAGCACCTATGCATAGATAGTAGTCCAACTCGATTAATGGGTGCTTTGAGGGGGGAGGGTGAAATAGGCAAACCTGAAGCTCGTCAAACGAGAGGGAGACCTCCGCGTCAGCAGCATATGGGACCTCTGCAGTCTTCATTGTGGATAGTAGACGATGAGTGCTCAGCGCTCAGCTTTCAGCTGCAGTGCGTTCGGCTCAGGTGACTCGATGTGGCAGTGACAGGTGCTCGGGGACTCGGGAGCATCAGACGTGGGGTGTCCCGGGTCTGACGAGGCCGACTCTTCTCTTCGTCAACCTCGACATGACAGACACAGCCGGTGAGTACCAGATTTGTATCTTCGGGTCAGAATAGAATTATAGACATCCACTACAGCTGATCCTTACGGTGGTGATAGAGGTGAATTTTCCTTTTTTCTCTTTAGCTCGGCACACGCACCAACTAGCTTCGTTCCCTTCGATTCGTTTGCAGTCGACTGGCGCACCTTCTACTGACAGACCCAGCATCCAACACAGTTCTTACCTCTTTTCTTCTCTCCCTTTTACAGACCGTTCTCACCACCATCACGGTGACTCAGAACGTCACCGCTCCTCTCGTCAAGACCATCGTGACCGCGAACAAGGCGATCGTGGGGACAGAGAAAGAGACAGAGATAGGGACCGTGGCAGGAGAGACAGAGAGGAGCGCGACCACTATCCTCACCGCGACCGGGAGCGCTCAGACCGCGGTGATCGTGAAAGAGACCACGACAGGGTCCGTGAACGTGGCCGCCATCGCGGAGAAGGCCGCCCGCGTCACGAGGAAGAACGTTGGAGAGACCACCCGCGGGAGGATGATCGACGCCGTCCATACGGCGGTCACGATGAGGGAAGTCCTTCTCGTGGTTCCCGCCGTGGCCGTGGCCGCGAACGTAACGGTGGCTCGCCAGATCGCCGCTCACCCACGCCCGTGGGCACCATCCTGCTCTCGCAGCGCAAGCGCAAGGCCAGCGGCTGGGATGTCCATGCACCAGGCTATGAGCAGTACTCGGCTATGCAGGCGAAGCAAACTGGTGCGCATCGCTTTGATTGGATTACAATGTGCATGTCAGCTGACGATGATACTCCCCAGGGCTGTTCAATCTTCCTGGTGCCAACCGCACACAAATTCCCCCGATCCTGGCCGTTCCCGGCCTTCCGCCGCCGATGCCAGTGCCTACGTTTGGCATGAGCATGGCAGTAAACCCTAACCTGTCTCGTCAGTCCCGGCGTCTGTACATTGGCAGCATTACGCCAGAGATCAACGAGCAGAATCTCGCTGATTTCTTCAACAATAAGATGTCCGAGATGAAGATCGGCACGGGTGCGCCGGGGAACCCAGTCCTTGCTGTGCAGTGCAACTATGAGAAGAGCTATGCGTTTGTTGAAGTACGTTCATCATGTATTTTTGCTGCCTTCTGCATTGACGCTTCGCAGTTCCGCAGTGCCGAGGACGCTACCGCCGCTATGGCCTTTGATGGGATTATGTTCTTTAACGGCCCACTCAAAATCCGCCGACCGAAAGATTACGGTGGCATGGAAATGTCGGGGCCTGTTGGCTTCCACGTGCCGGGAGTTGTCTCGACTAACGTACCTGACTCGGCCAACAAAATATTCGTCGGTGGCCTTCCATCGTACCTCAACGAAGAGCAGGTCATGGAGCTACTGAAGAGCTTCGGTGAGCTCAAGGCGTTTAACCTTGTCCGAGACAATGGGAATGGGCCATCAAAGGTGCGTACCCATTCGATAACTCCTCATTCCTATGATTAAACTGGAATTCAGGGCTTCGCGTTCTTCGAATATGTGGATCCTGCCGTCACGGATGTTGCCATTGCTGCACTCAGTGATATGACGCTCGGTGATCGCCAGCTAGTCGTCCAGCGCTCTTCAGTCGGCGCCAAAGCCGGTCAGCCAGGTTTCCCCGACTTGCCGTATGAGCAGTTTCCAGAAATCCCGCGGCCGATCATGCCCGCTGGCGACGTTTCTGACAATGATGCGCGGGTGCTTCTCATGCTCAACATGGTCACGCCCGATGATCTGGTCGACGACGAGGAGTATAAGGAAATCGTGGATGATATCCGATCCGAGGTTTCGAAATATGGCGCTGTCGAGGACGTACGCATTCCACGTCCGGCCCATGGAAGGGGACATCATCCAAGTGATCAGGCGAATGGGGTCGGTCGCGTTTACGTGAAGTTTGTGGAAGCTTCGGGAGCGGCAGCGGGCATGAAAGCGCTCGCCGGTCGCTCGTTCGCGGGGAGGAGCATCATTGCGACCTTGCTCGGCAACGACAGCCAGACATCGCCTCCGCTTGACGAGATCTTTGCACCACAGCCGGATGCCCCGCCCCCCCTTCCAATGGAAGCGTGATATGAGGGAGGGAAGAAAAGAAAAATACCTGCTTTGCTTCAGTTCCTCGGTTCATCTTCTGTACCATGTTCTTCCCCTTTTCTCGTCTCGCCACGGTGTTTAAAATTGTCGTCAATCAGCCCGTGATATACAGTTCTTGTCTTGCTCTTGATCCTGGCTCCCTTGTGCTGTGATATCTTGCACTGGGAACGGAATGGCTCGCACGTGATGTATTGGAACGCCTTCGATGCAGGAGGGCCAGGCCATGATCTTCAACTGCATTCGAGAGTAGTAAGTTATGTTTCAGAAACATCATCACTCGTCGTCTCGGTGAGCGTGAAGAAAGCGTTACGCAGGCATCTGATAGATCGCGCCTTTGCGGAACCCCGCGCGAGTCTGCTACGCAATTACACGCAGTTCTCGACTCGGAGCTACTCGTCATACACACATGAGGTCGCACAGCCCGG
Organism: Russula compacta; assembly: GCA_022376555.1. Taxonomy (NCBI): domain Eukaryota; kingdom Fungi; phylum Basidiomycota; class Agaricomycetes; order Russulales; family Russulaceae; genus Russula; species Russula compacta. The sequence goes on along the minus strand of WTXH01000007.1, from coordinate 408,821 downwards.
GCCATCAGTGCCAACTCACACCAGATTGGGAACTAGCTGGACAGTTTGGTGCGTTAACTGGGGCTGGCGGTGGTCAAAGGGCAATCAAGAGTTCATTGGCATTATGACGTAATATTTCGGCCAACTACGCTGAGGTAAGTGCTCAGTCCTTTTTCACCAGCTCACTCAATCTCCAAATCTTGGACCTCTCATCTCTCGCCAACTTGTTCGTGGGGCTCCCGTGTGTCTGCCGCATCCGAATGCAAACTCAGCCAGGGAATCACTAATAACTGCGCCAGTTGGCGGCAGGTACGTCGAGCACGGCGGTCTGGCAGGCATAATATACCTCGTTGTATCTCGCTTTCTTGTCGCTGTGGTCTCGATCAATCGTGGATGCAATACTTCAGGCCTCAGGTCTCTGGTGTTCGTGGGCCATCACTTGCCACACGAAACCACTGGGGCTGACGTCCTGTACAACAATATCAAATATATAACAGTTTTTGCTAGTCGCAAATTGAACACTGGTGAAACTGGGCAAGCTAACAAACGCCTAAAGACAAGCTGTCATGGAAAATATTATATATCAGCAACGGGAGTAGAAGGATGCATCAATCTGGAGGCAATGAGATCTCCCAAGTATATTCGCTGATGCCTGAGAAGGTGTCTTAAAGTCCCATGAGCAGAGCAGGGAGGAGAGTCCATCTCAGCGGAGCAGAGGTGACCATCGGGCTGTTCCAGTTCAGGGCAAGATTGAAGGGAGCGGTATCCAAGGAAAAGTGTTTCGGTTTTGAGTCCCCTCATCGCGAGCTGTAAAGCACATTGGCCACAGCGTGCCAGTGCCTGTACGGACTCTGATAAGAAACCCCGTAATGTAGCCACCCTTCTCGTGTTCTTAAAATCCCTGTGTGTCCTTCCCGAGACTATTTATCACCTTGCTTATAGGCCTATTAGGTACCGCAACCCCAACGCATCCGTTTTGTAAGTACTGTATGTATTTATTGATTCATTCCGCTTACACATATATACCTACTATTATTCATGATCCTGTCCTTCTGTCTGACTGAGTGGTATGTAATGAAATAGTGCCGTGCTTCGTGCCTGTCAGTGCGCATTAGGTCGTGGTGCTGGTGTAACGAAGTATGCAATATGTGGGCGATGCGGATCAGTGTCTGAACGTACGTGGTCAGAGTTTGCAGTGCAAGGTGTGTTGATAAGGTAGAAGTCGTGCGGGTGTGTAAGTGCAGGTCCTGGTCCCGGTAGCAGGAGAATATATTAGTTTTGGAATTGTTTCCTTCACGAGCGCAATCATATCTGGGGGGAGAATACGCTGGCCCACGCGTTCCAGTGTCTGATTGTTCTGGTGTTGCGGAGGAGTAGCAAAAGGGAGCAAGGTCGTATCTTGCTTACATAGCCCGTGCTGGAACTGGATGACTTCTACCTTACGTATCTTCCCTCCTTCCGCCTTCCAAGTGCGGTTTCTGGTTTCTCGGGTGCATACCCTTTCTTTTCTATTTTTTCTCTGAGAACTTAGATCATGTCAAATGCGAGTCATGATGGACAACGGACACAAACAGTGAGCGTTCTGCAAGAGTTTCTTTTCTGTTTGTCTTAGCCCGTTCGACTTGAGGTTCTGGTAGCATCTATGCATGATCTCCGCCATTTAGGTAACCTCCTGAGAGGCGTAAGTTTCGTAGACGTGAGCTAGTTGTCACTCCAACTGCGGCCAAGTCGTTGGGATAACATGAAGCCCAGTTCGCGACAATGATGGTCACCACTGGCGGTTTGACCGTATTCGTTGAAGAGTCTTCGTTGGTTGCGGGTATGTGGCTCCGCGCATACTGGTAGACGTGCCAGTGATTTCTCCACTAACGTACACACGCAACTAGCCGCTGCATATATTCCTGCACAAGTATTCGACGAGTTTACTTACACACCTCCGATTAAACCACCGTCTGCATCCCCGACACCACCAGAGTCGTCGCAGACGGAAGAACCGACGGTGTTGGAGTTTCCTTTGAATACATTTATAGATTCCTTGTCCATATTCTCCGCCGGATCAGCGTCTAGTGTCTCTGAGGGGCGGACGCAGAATCGAAGGTGGGTACGTGATCGCGAGCACGGCGGGGACGAGGACGTTCCACGAGGGAGAATCGAGGCCTACTTCACCGCAACCACGGGAAAGACCGTCGGAATGCGGTTGTCGTACGCCGGTGAAGGGCATCCCTTGTCCTTGCTCATGTGCGTATCCTCTCGCCACATATATGCGCCTCAGGACGTTTATAACGTCCCCCAGCGCCGAAGGTTCGGTAGAACCGGATGCCAAATTCGAGGTCACGACATATACAGTTGAGGCTCAGCCCGACATGTCTTTTGACATTGGACAAACGTGAGCGTAGTCCGGTTAGGAGATGCATTCATTGACCTCTAACTCATCGTATGGTAGCGTACTCCAACTCATTTTAAAGGTGAGAGGATACACTCTCGACGCGAAGATTCAAATCAAGCATTCATAGTCATCCTGGCTTCGCGATGCCCTCTCCGAGATCGACTCATCGTGTGAGAAAATCACCCTCATCGGTAGCCCTCCAGACCAGGGCGAGCCAGCGCGGAGGCCGCGTGTGACGACTACAGCACCAGTTTTTCGGATTCACGCTGAAGGGGCCTTTGGAAGCACTGAGGTACGTGTCTCCCGTTGTTCCCATATCCACCAGAAACTTACTACTGCACTTAAGATGGATTATCCGAATGACCGCGAGGTGCTCGAGACAATACATTGCGCAGAACCTGTTTCTTTTAGGTTTGGATACTTGTCTGAGATCATGACCCTCGGACGATGAACCCATATGCAGTTACCGAGTGGCTCACATCGCACGGGCGCAACGAGCATTGCAGGGCTCGAGCAAAACATCGCTCCGTATAGGCATTGACGGGACCATGAATATGCAATTTCTTGTACCTTCACAACTCGCCCGGGGTGGAACCAGCGAGGCCTTTATCTCTTTCCGGGTAAATCACGTCTACCAGTCTTTGTGACTGCGATTGACACGTCAAATTGATTTTTCAGTTTCTCCCACTTGACGAAGTTGAATAGGTTGACCAGCACTGATCGTGTATCACTTGACAAGGTGTCGCCACACGAAATCTCGAACGTTATACCGTAGAAGAGCAGTCCCACAGGTCTAATATTATGGGGGGTTCTACAAGTAAACGGCCAACAGCGCTGGGCTTTATACGAGGCCGTCGAGGAAGTCACCCGATGTCGGTTGTTTTGAAGGCAGGACAGATGGTATCGTCCCGATTGGAGGAGCGGAGGATGGAGGGAGGTAGTCCGCAATGACGGAATCGAAATCGGCCAATATAGGGGGTACTGCTGGAAGTCAGGTTTGCGGTATGCGGCAGGAATGTGTATGTGCTCACCTGCTGTAGTGCGCGCCTTGGCTGCCGTCTGATACATGTTTTGTACAATGAGTTGGCGGATCGCCAGTCCATCCAGTGGCTAAGGTCATTGTATTGCGTTTGAGTTGAGTACAGTAGATGGAGATGGGAAAGAGATCGATTGAACGTACCTTCTCTATCTTTGCCTCTGCCACCTTGGGCGCTCCTGACCCTGGCGTGGGTTGGGTCAGTTTGAATGTGCCCGTTGGGCTAGAGGCCTTGCCAAGGAAGGCGAGGACGTCGCCCTTGGTTAACATCCCGCGTATACCGGTGCCTTCAATTTTCTCTGGGTCCTGAACACCATATTCCTGAAGTAAACGTGCCACAGACGGGAAAAGAGGTCGTGAGTGTAATACGTGATGTGTGACTTTGGGAGCTGGGGTCGGAGTCAGGGTAGATTGGGGGAGCGGGGCCTGCTCTTGCTTTGGAGCGGGGGCAGACTTAGAGGACTCAGGCACGTCCTCTGTAACCTCAATGTTGGAGATATCATCGCCCTCTTCCGCTAGGAGCGCAATGACCTTTCCAACAGGAATGTTCTTCTGCCCATCCTGAACCTGCCATGTGTACGCCAAGGTGTAAGAATCCGAGCCAATCACGGTTGTAGACAAACAAGCAAACCAAGATTTTGCCGATGATCCCGTCGTCCTGTGCTTCTACGTCGATGACCGCCTTGTCCGTTTCCTGTACGATCCAGGAGAGGTCATATGTGAGTCCCCAACAGTGTATTGCTCGTGACATACAATTTCAAGCAGCACGTCCCCGGCAGTAAAGCTGTCACCCTCCCTTTTCTTCCATGACGCTATTCCACCCTCTGTCATGGTCGGGGACATAGCGGGCATCTGAAACCTGGTAATGGCGCGGTGCGCAGATGTTGCGCTGAAGCCTATGTTATGTTAGCGTGTCAGGTTTTCGTTGTACGTGGAGGGGTGCGACGTGAAACCATACATCTTCGTGACCGGAAAATAGTTGACCTGAGCAATGGCGAGGGTGACATGGCAGCGGAAAGAAATGCTCCGAGTGCTCAGATTTGCTGGGGAAGCGACGTGGCCCGTTGGGAGCGGGCCGAAGAGTAGCCATCTGCTTCCGGGGTTCCGGTCGTTCCGGGCAGTTGTTGTCACCGCGTCGGTCGCTGCACGGGCTTTGACATCGTGACTCTCGGCGCCTACGTTCACTTTTTTGCCAGTCAGAGTGGACAAGTGCGCAGTCACTATCCTTGTTTTCCTTTTTTCGTTATCTGTTAACCGACCCACACATCAGCACCGTTGCCTTACACTCGTTCTCATGGTTTAAGCGCCGTCCGGACCATCGTCATTAACATTTATATCGTCCTTTTATTGCATTGGGCCTGCTTAAACGGGATTCCGTTTACTAGGAATCGAGCCTCCGTCTCAATCGTGCCACTTCAAAGTCCCACCGACGTTGCACAGTATCTTGCCACTAACCCTCCATGGATACCGCCGGTCCACTCCTACTGCTCCGTGTTCGTACCACGGGACAGAGGCTCTTCCATCGCTTTGGACTGTATGTCACATGTGTATTCTCTCCCTTAATCTATACTGAACAGCACCATGAATCTCCTTGGCATAAAGGCACTGCGCAACGCATCAAATTCGGGTTATCCTCATCTCTGCCGTCGTCATAACCTCTCTTTTCTACCCCGCGCTTGCCATTTATTCATCCTCCCAACCCCGCTTTCTGGCCAACTTTTCCTCTCAGATTCTCGACCCTTTCCTTGCCGTCGACGCTATCTCTAGTTATGACGCTCAACAACACCTCCGCGATATATGGGCAGTTCACGACAGCTTCCACATTCGTGAGGACTCTGTTGTACGCGCGCGGTGCGGCGTCGAGCAGACGTTACGCGTGGAACGCGTGCTCGTGCACAGCTCCGCCTCCGTTGATTCCTCGGCATTGAGTCACCAGCTCCTGCGCGCAACTCTGCGTCTCGAGCGCAAGATTTCTGACACCCTCGTTGCGCGGGGGGTACCTTGTCTCCGACGTCCTGATGGGCAGTGTCTCGTGATCTCTCCGTTGATGTTCTGGCACCATGAAGAACGCGCACTAATGACCGACGCAAACGTATTGCATACCCTTGCACCTTCGAATAACGTTTCTTTCGCCGGTGTCCCAATCGAGTCACAAATGGTTGTTGCGTGGCGAGACAATAGCGAATATTCAAGTGTCGACGCCGGGTCCACAATGTTCTTGGCTCTTACGTACTTCCTTCCAGAAAGAGACTGCCTCGGGAAGACGGGACACACCCTGTGGCTCCAGATACTACAGGACGCATCAAAGGACAGCGCCCACTTGATCACTGAGACCCAGCAGCCGAAGCTCATTGCCTTGGAGGTATGTCGCGTCATTCTGTGCTGTGACCTATAACCTCATTTGCTGCTACAGTACAAGACACGCAAATCTTCCTCGACCGATACGTCCGTGCTGACAGTGTTTATATACCTCGCCTACTTGGCGTTCGCTATTACTTTCGGCCAATCCATGAGGAAAGGGCTTCCAGTGCATAACGGAATAGGTCTGATCTTCACCGGCGCCATTGAGATACTTGTTAGTACTATCACCAGTCTGAGCGCCTGTGCCCTTGTGGGCTTCCGGGTCACTATGGTACCTTGGTGAGTGCCTATCAGTGTTAGGGATCTCTTCTCTAACTATACATCGAAGGGGAATCTTTCCTCTGGTCATCATGTTCATTGGTGCAGAGAATATGTTCAGTCTGGTCAGTGTCGCTAATCGTGAGAATTTCCTGCCTCTCATCGCCTTCTAGGTCGAAGCTGTTGTCAAGACGTCTATAACCCTTCCCGTCAAAGAGCGCATTGCCATTGGTCTGTCACGAGCTGGAACTTCCAATTCACTCAAGGTCCTCACGTACAACATCATTCTCGGGGTAATCGCGTTCTTCGCACAGGGTGCCACACGCCAGTTCTGCGCTTTTGCCGTTGTCGTGCTGGTCGCACATTGGTTTCTTGTTCATACGTTCTTCGTAGCCGTTCTGTCGATCGACCTTCAGCGGTTAGAACTCGAGGAACTCTTGCAACAAAACGCGAGTTTTACGCCACCAATCGAGCCTGTGTCTCCGAGGCAGTCTGCCCAGCCCGATGGAAGAGGTCGTAAACTTATGACAACGCTACGAGGACTACTCCGTGGACGCGCGAACAAAAATATTAGCCTGTTCTTGGTATGAACCAGGTTATACAAGTATTACGGGTCCTGATCATGTGCATTTTTGCAGCTTCTCGCGACGACTGGGACGTTGTACTTCGTGACCTCCCCCACCACCCGTCTTTCTGATACCCCCATCATACCCCCCTCGATATCTCTTGCTCAGAAACGTAAACAGGATCTTCTTTCTGGCGCAGGGGACCCCGCGTGGCACACCTGGCGGTTGCTGAACCCCAGAGAAGACCCTCTGGTACACCTACGCATTGAGCCACCCACTCTTCTCATGTTTTACCCTGCCGACGCCGGCCAGCCTACCGCACGCACTCCACCATCTCACCGTGCCCGCCCGTCATTTTTATCTTACTCCTGGATCGTGCGCACCTCGGCGCGGATGGCACGCATCGTTGTACTCCCCATCGCTGCTACAGTCGCCGCCCTCTACGCTCTCCTTCTATATCTGCTTAAAGATGCCGAGCGTCTTGAAGCGCAGCGCCATCGTGCTGAGGCCGAACCAGTATCATTAAGCACGGATCCTCCGAAGGCACCCCTCGCATTTTCTGCACTGCTCGCGCTCATTCAACGGATATCGAACTACTAGCAGCGAGTGGGGATGGACGAACTGTCGCTGCGGTGAGTATCGGGAACGAGCTCGTCGTATGGAACAATGGGTCCACAGCGCCGATTGTGCTTGATGCGGCAGATGTACTCGGCGTGGGCCCATCAAGCTTGAGTGCTGCCATCACCGCACTTACTTTGGACGAAATAGGCACTTTCTGCGCAGTGGGAACTGGAGCCGGCGTCGTAGCCATCTGGGCTTTACCAGCGTCCGTAGGTGGGCGGCCCCAACGCGTGTTGCGCGGTGCGTCGTCTGCGGTCACTGGACTACACTTGATGAATACCCGGATATCTGGGAGATCAACACCCATGTCTGTCGCGCGTTCGGGTCAATTGCTAACTGTCTTCGCCACACATGAGAATGGGAAGATTATCAAATGGGATAGCGCAAAGCCCGACTGCCCCATCGCAGTGGGACCACCCCAGGAACGTCACGTTACCCGGTCTACCATCCTACGTATTCCAGATACCAGTCACCTCATAGGCGGCTTTGCTAATGAGGACGGCTCCCTCAATATCGTAGATCTCGTTCCTGGCCTTGACCCACTCCTCGCTTCTGAATGTCGCTTACAGGCAGGAAATCCGGCCGACATAGTCGCCAGCTTTCACGCGTGCATAGTAGAGCTAGGCAGTGTGCGTACGCTCGTTATTGCAGCTGCAACAGAAGGAGGTATTGTCTCTCTTTGGGACGGTAAAACCGGCTCCTGCATCGCACTCCTCAATGAGCCCTATGGAGCATTGAAGGTTCTGCGCACCTGCATAGCCCCGTGCAAGCCATGCACTTGCTGCGGCGCGCTTCCCTCGAATACATTCGCTCTCATTCTTACCGCCGGGCCTATCGTGCACTTTTTCAATGTATTCCTTCCTCCAGACAATTCCTCCTTGACCACCACTTCGTCCTCGCGTCGCACCTGCCTGCACAACTCACCATCACCACCTGACGTACCGCCATCACCATGGGTCTCCTCCCTCGGGCTCTACTCCCACAGTCCCAACACAGGGTGTGTAACACTTCCACCACCTGCTCGTTCACGGCATACGTCTCTGTCAGAGGAGAGTGCACCGTTTCCTATTTCTGGGCATGGCATACTCTCGCGCCGTACGTCTGAGAAGGACTTCCGTCGCCGCGCAGCCACAACAGACACGCTCGTGGTCCCGGAGAACGCAGCCGACGCACAATTGGGCCCATCAGAGCCACCACAGATACCTGCTCGCTGGCGCTCCCTCGTGATTTCCCGGATCGCGGACACGACGTGTGAGCGCGGCTCATGGGACGTCGCAGGGTCGAGGGTCGTAGGCGTACGGCGACGTTCGCGAGCGAAGCCGCCAGAGTCGGGTACGAGCAGGGTAGGGGGGACAGGGCCCGGGGACGTCGCCGCGTCTTTTTCTTTGTCCACGCACGCCGCACAGCGTGACTTTTGCGGGCTCAGCACGGCGTCTCTTGGGCGGTGGGAGGCGTGGACGTTCGACCCCGTCGAGGCGCGCATCAACGCGTCGCCTCTCGCGGCGCTCGAACCAGCTGCCGCCGCGTCTGCGTTTGCGTTCGCCGCGCAACAGCCGGCGGCCACGCGGGAGACACCGCGGCTGCCGTTCACGCATGTTCGTCCACTCGTGAGCGGCCAGACGTGTTTTCTCGCCGGGTTCGGGAACACGGTGGCCTGCTGATGCCCACAGATACGTATGCAAAGGAGGCAAAGTGATGTTGTACACTGCTAGCGAGCCCTCGCGCATGCTTGGCACTCGTATCCTATCTCCATCTTTCTTTTATTATATATTTTTCCCTTTCCTGCCCCTTGTTTTTTTTTCTTCCTCGTAGATTGTTAGCGAGGCGCTGTCGCTGGGTTTCCCGGGAGGTGCCAAGGTCTTTTTTGGCACATCTACATCTTGTAGCATTTTGGACTTACGGTACACATAAATTATGCACGCTACGTAGTACAGTACTTACGGTTACAGGCTCTGCAAATTGCTATGTTATTATGTAATATATCGCGACCATACCTCCAACTTATCGCGGCGCGTACGCTCTCTTCAACAGTAACCTAGAGGAGATCTGATCAGTCAGAGACCGGAGTGCCGAGCGATGCCTCATAAACGCGCAAAACGCTCCGTACGTGAGCACCAGAGAAAAGAAAGGTCAGCATAGAGACCGTAACTCGACGGACGTTGGGCCTCTCATTTGCCTAGAGGCGCAGATCTCGCCCCACCCGGCCGTAACAACCCCACGGGCATCAGCACCGAACGCGTTCCCAAGTCCGCAGCGCGTGTGTTGGACGCAGAGAGGATCCGCACCGAATATCGGCGGAAGCGTGCGCAGCTGCGAACCGAAGAGACGGACGCGATCGACGACACGAGCGCATCGAAGCCCCCACCGCGCAAGAAACGTCGCACCACTATCGCCACCACCGCCACCGCCACGGACACAGGGGTGGTGTTGGTGGAGGAAGAGAAGGGCAAGGGCAAGAGCAAGGTATTATCATTAGCGAACAAGGGGAAAGGAAAAGACCGTCCGATCGGCCCCGTTGAGATTGAGATCCAACCCGGGGAATCGCTCAAGCATTTCAATCGGTGCGGTTCTCCTCCTCAACCACCGTGAAATGTGGTGGTGCAACTGTCCCCCTTTTTATTCTCAACGACGGGCCATCTGCTTTGCCTTTTTTTTTGTTTTGTGTAGGAGAGTCGAGGACTGCATGCGCCCGCTAGTGCGATCCGCGATGCTCGCATCTGCCGCGACCGAGCGCAAAGAAAGGAAAAAGGCGGTGGCGACGACGACTTCAGCCACCACCACCACCACCACACACGGCAACAAACTGAAAGCCCACGCGGAGGACCCGCCGTCGACAAAAACGGTACACAGCCGCAACGACAACGAGGACGACGATAATCGGCCAAAGGAGTTCGCGACCATATCTAGCGCCGCGCCGCGCCGCCTGAACGACATCGCGATGGCTCCGCCAGAATTGAAGAAACTCCCTCGCGGCGCAGCGAAGCACTCACCGGGCGGGAAAACCACGCCTGCGGGTGCAGGGGTGCTCTCCATGGCGCAGCGCGCCATGATGGAGGTGGAGCGGGAAAATGCAATCAGGCGGTATCGCGAGATGAGGGAGCGTAAGGCAAAGGAAAGCGATCGCATACTCTTACACGGCGAGAGGCATGTCGATGGAGGATAATCGATAATCCTTTTTCTTTGTCTTCGCTCGGCCATCATAGTGCATGTATATTATCATACCAATACTAAACCACAAAAAGCCCGACAGTGGTGCAAAGTTTTTGGAGATGCGCAAACGGACATATCACAGACGAGAGGACCTAGTGCTTGCACAAAAAAGTAGATACCCCCTATACAATGACCATTCGCATCAGCGCCTGCGATCCCTGTATCTGTCTCGTGAATCATCTCTTCTGCGGCCGTAATCACGAGAACGGTCCCGATCCCGTATGCTTTCTCGACGTGGTGGCGAACGCGAACGCGAACGGCCACGCTCACGGGGTGGAGTCCTTGAAACCGAGTCGCTGCGCCGACGATACCGCGCGGGGGACTCACGACGATCTCGGCCATAACCGCTGCGGCCGTAGTTTCGTCGATCGTCATTGTCCCTGCGAGAGTGAGGCGTCGAGGGCGTTCGGCTATCATCGCGCCTGCGGCGCGGCGAGTCCCGACGAGGACGGGGTGGTGGAGATGGTGTCCGACTGGCATCTCTCCCACGGCGGGGCGAATCCCGCCTATAATGACGAGGCGGGGATGGCGAGCGACGATAAGACCGGCGGTCACGAGAATCATCCGACGCATCAGATTCGCTGTCAGAGTCATCAGACGAGGTGATGTCGGAGGATGAATCCGTTTCCGATGAACTATCAGAAGACGAGGATTCGGCTTCCAACATCGCACGACGTTGCTCCATAATGAGGCGAGGGGCATTCTTGGGAACAGTATATTAGCTGTGGGTTAGAGTGAATTGTTGAATAGTCAGCTCACCTTGAGATGCTCACGCATCTCCTCGGTGAGCGCGCCAAGTCCGACACTCGTAAAGTAATTGATAGAGAAGCGCGTGTTTTTTGGATTATCAAACGGGAACATGCCAGTGCACAATGCCTTGATCTCAGGGTCCGCGAAACGTTCCTTGAGTGTAGGTAGACCCATGCTCTCCGTGACTTCTTGCATCATGATCTTTACGAATATGCGGCTTGAACTAGTGGTATCGTCCTCGTTCATCTTGATCACCTGCAGAACAGTCCAAGAGATGGCGTCATTTGCAAGGAGGTGGCCAAAGAGCCGAGCAATGTTACGCAAACGATTCGTTTCGTAACGATGAACCGTGTCATAATATGTGTCAAAAGCTTGTTCAAAGCACTCATTCCATACCCGGTTGAGCTTGCAGAAACGTTCGCTGACGAGACCATAGAAGGTCGAGTAAGAACGCTCTTGGGAACAACACTCGATGACCATGTTGACCAGTTCAATCTAGGATGCTTCATAAGCAACAATAAAGAGAACCACATGGCAGAACATACCTCTTCGCCTTCCTTTAGCTGAACTTTTAGCAACTTGTGGACAGCTTCCTCGTAGTTGAGAGCATTCATTATGGTCAAATAGATCACCCGGCGCAGATTGACAAGGTTCGTTTCAGTACGATCTTCAATACCCTCTTTTTCGGGAACGGCTGAAACATACTTAGACAGAGGCAAACGGATGGGTTCTAGGAACGTACCTCCATCATCATCCTCATCATCATCATCGCCCTCCTCAGATCCTGATTCGTCGTCGGAAGAGCCCTCCCCGAGGATGTCAGCCTTGATCCCCTTGTATTTTTCCTCAGTTTCAAGGTAATTTGGGTCGAACTTGAAAATGTCTGCCAGCAAACTATTACAACGAAGGCTGGTGGAACAGGACGGGATACATACTGAGGCCTTCTTCCACTTTCAAGTCCTCCTCCAGTTGAATTTCATGCGTGATTTGTTCCTCTTCCTCTACTAGGTCGAGGCCTTCTGGCAATATTGGGTTATCCTTGTACTTGTCCTTGCGCAGCTGCATGAGCACTTCGATCATGTACTGAATACGATGGCTGATGTTGCCTTCGTTTAATACGGCACGGAAGCGTTCAAAGACCGTTGCGTTTGCCTTTGGTGAGTTTTCCTGGAGGAAAGCACCGACCTCGCGGGTGAAACCAACGGCGATTTCGATGGAATCGTCAGTAGGCCTCTCAAGGAGAAGGACGAGGATTTGCAGTGCAATCAGCTCGTGGGCAACACCTTGATTGACGAGATGTGCGATGAATGCGGTGGCAGAATGGCAAACGGTCTGGAAGGAGACATAAGATTAGAGAAGTTGAAAGCTCAATTCTCTGACGCACTTTGTCATTCCTCTTGAATGCCCTTCTGAACTGGCTGATCAATCGGTGAAGTAACAACTCGCCGATCATAGGTAGTTTTGTATTGATGATAGAGACAAGAGCCGCAAAGACGGGTGTAAAAGGCAAGCTAGCTGCCTGGGCCTTCATGATACTGCGCGCAAAGAGCCCACGACCTCTGATGAGGTTCTCGGAGAAGAGTTCGGGCACGATATGTTTGATGTTGCTCACGTTGACCCTATTGACGATACCGGTGATTGATTTGCGCAGTGCGTCCCAAGAGAGACGTTGGTACTCCGCGCTGCTGCGGTCCTGTGCCGCCGCCGCCTGAAGGGCGCGGAGCCGTGCAGGGGGCATGTACACGCCACCAGAGCGCGAGGAAGTCAGCTTGGCAAACTCTGCCATTGCATCGAATCCCTTCTCTTTGGTCTCGCCCTTCCTGTCGTCCGCCCTTTCGAGCTCCACGGCGGCCAAGCGTGCAGCGAGCTGGCGCTCGCGCTCGGCTCTGCGAACGGGGTCGATGTCTTCAACTCTCGGAGCATCTACAATTGCACGCGGTGGAGGGGGGGAGAATGACCTGCGTCGCATTGAGGGAGGACCGTTGTCGGGAGAGCGAGAGCGGGACCTGCGACCTGTTAGGATTGCGAGGGCCAAAACCGAAGAAAAGCGCACCTTTTCCTCTTCTGAGACGTAGCATCCACTGAAGGGTGATGTGTGGCTACAGCTGTAGACATGGTGGAATCCTTGTCAATGCTGTCTGTCGACAAAGTTGTTGTTTGAAGCCGTTCGGCGCAGAGTCCAGTCGCAAGTTTGGCTGACTAAGCTGGCAGTTGTGATTTGAGCTGAACCACCGACCCATAGACGCATACATTCACTCAGCGAGCGACCGAACAATGGAAAAACTCGAGGTATTGAAATCTGTAACACGGGTAACTCTCACAAAGCTTCCTCGTCATTGAAATTTATAGAGCGATGCTCACAGATCACTGGCAGAGTGGTCAGGATATTAGGCCAGGTATGTGTCCCACCATGACTCCGCGACTTGAGTGACTATAAATATATTGGCACAAGAACCCAGGGAATTTTACCTTGCAAGGTCTGTTTACCCCCAGTCAACCACTAGGACGCTCAAATGAGCTACCTTAGGAACTGATACATACCTCGTCGGCTTGTCTAACCCATACATCCTCGTGGACACAGGCGAGGGGAAGCCACAATACCCTCCATTCTTGCGTACTGTACTCGAGAATCCGCAGAACCCGTCTCTGCCCGATATCTCGGACATAATCTTAACTCACCGGCACTACGACCATGTCCGTGGTCTGCCGTCTGTGCTCAGTCTCTGCCGCGAACTCTGGGCCAAACGGAATCATGGAGCGCCATTTCTCCCTCCACGCATACACAAGTTCCCCCTCCCTCCAACTCAGGAGGACGATGTTCTCAACGAGGTCTTGTCTAAGTTGCCGGAGGGAGACTACACCCCCGCACCGGGGGCAGCCAGTTCCATGATCTCGCAGACGGCCAACAACTGATACCTTTGGTCCTACCGCCTGGGTTGGACGCCCGTGACTGGACGCTCCAGGTTTTGCACTGTCCCGGGCATACCGCTGATTCCGTCTCTCTCCTCTTTCCTGCCGATCGCGCGCTGTTCACGGCCGACACCGTCCTTGGGCAAGGCACAGCTGTTTTCGAGGATTTGTACGACTATCTCGAGAGCCTCCGGAGGATGCTCGACGCGCGCGATAAATACGACACGCTCTATCCCGGACATGGACCCATCGTGCCTGATGGGCCCCAGACGATCCGTATGTACATAGATCACCGGCTGGAGCGCGAGGCACAGATCCTTGCTGTGCTCCAAACAAGCCCGCCCGATGGATCATGGACAACGTGGGCTATTGTGTCGAAAGTGTACGACGGCTACCCAGAGTCGCTGTGGGAGGCCGCTGCGAAGGGAGTCCAGCTGCACCTGAAGAAATTGGAGAGGGAGGGAAGGGTCAGGTCCTTGGGTGGTGAATTTAAGAACGAGCGGTGGGAGCTCGTCAAATAAGCACGGTTATGGGTTCATTCATTTGGGACGCTAACGACACCTCCGTACGTTGTAGCAACCGCACTGTCTGTATGATCCACAGTCGAGGGGGGTAGCAATCAAGCCATAAATTTGGCGAGTGTTACGATTGGTCTGAAGGGCCTGTATGCCCTGGCATAAGTCTCAATCGATAATCCTCGGTGACTATCTTATCTTGGTGCCACCAAGTGCCCGAGTCATTGTGTGTGTGTGGCAGTGATGCCAACTAAAAGGGCAGTCGTGCCATCATCGCATATAATCTTATCCTTGACTTGCACCACCTCTCGTCCGAGTATCGTAGTCCCAGTATTCTCGGCCTCGCACAAACCAGCGACCACGACGTGCATCATGTCTCTGAAACGAGCCCGGCGTGGTGACATCACCACGACTTCGAGTACTGCATCCTCGGACGCGCCTGCGTCGCACACAGTCCAGAACCCGGCATTGCAATTGCCTACGGAGCTCATCTACATCATCCTTGCAATCTCCATGGGAGAACACATCGGCGATATGATGCTCTATCCGAGCAAAATCCAGCAATGGGACGCTATAAACACACTCCTACACGTTTCACGTGCTTTCCGAGGGTGCACCATCAAGCTATTGTACTACCTCTGGGGCGATACTTTCATTCGCGAGAGGACGAGGTATGGCCTCTATCGTTTGCCTCCCCCTCCGTCTGATGGCACTTAGCGTCATCGGAAACTACAAACCCACCCACTCTATCTTCCGCCAGCTCACTCGCCAAGCCCGCAGTATGCCGCACAATTTCACTTCCCGAAACGACCAACCGAAGCTCCTCTCAGCGCGCGTCGTGCGTCACCCAATATCCCCCCTCGCCCGCATCTGGTCCACCCTCATCCACAACACAGCCACCGCCAATGCCGTGCTCCAGGATGCCGAGAAGGATTGGGGGCGCGTCGAGTTTGAGGGCGTGTACGCAGCGAAGGACCTGCAAATGATTATGGATAGTTACGCCGAGGTTCCCGAGGGGATTCGTCCGCTGCTGCTGGGCCGCGTCGTACACTGGGTGATGAGGCAGGCTGCGATATGGACAAAACGTAACGAGTCATACCGTCATTAGAGGGATCAGTTGCTGAATCCCCCCCCCCCCCCTTTTTTTTTTTATATTTTTCAGTGAAAGCACTCAGTGCAACCGTCTCAAGTGTCTTCCGTCTTCTGATACTGCTTGTCGAAGCCGGAGGACAGATCGAGGTCCGTCTAGCTCCCACATGACTCGGTTTAGGATGTACGGCTACCAGATCCGCTAGCTCACATACTACATATCATCTAGATTCACACCGAACTCCCGAGGATCACAGAGGACTCTGTCGCACAGGTCTCGCGGGATAAGCACGCGAGTCTTGCAGATATATTCTCACTCAACGTCGAGGACATCCCGCCCATGCTCACGAAGCACACTACTGCCGTTGGCCTGCATATGGTACTGTTCTTGCTCGACTATGTAGAGAGCAAGGATAGGATGTATGTGGAACTATGTCAGATGATGAGGAGCTACATTGCTAGCTACCTCACGGACAATGAGAGGGACCAGTATCTTCGTTAGTCGCTGTTCTGACAGCTGACGCACTGGGAGCGTCATGACGGAGAGTAAACGATGTAACGCTGGGTGCCCTGGTGGAATTGCGAATCTTTCTTGGGTGGAAGTAATTTATTCATGGATATTCTTGCTTTTATGTACTACGATAGCCGTAGTAATTGTAATGATAATTTTGTATGTTGTAACTTGGCCCCTCAGTTGCAAGAACCAAATGACCAGCCGAATATCGATCCACGTATCAAACTACACACCCTACGTTTGGGATGTTGACCGTGCGCTACAACATCGTCGTTCTAACCTCCGCACTGCACGACAGACGCTTTGACCCTTTGCAGACGTCGCGACTCTCCGTTCAGAACACCGTATCTGCGGCGTGCTCTCCGGAACGCTTCCCCATCTCTCGCAGCAGAATGTCTTCCTCGGACTGCCGCTCGTCCTCATGCCCGAGGAGCTCGTTCTCCTCGTCGAAAAGCGTGAGTGGTCCCGCCCTGATCACACACACTCACACATACACACACACACATGATGCATGCAGAGCTCGCGACCATCGTGCACGACTCTGCAGCGCACCACACTCCCACACCCGCGCAGCTCGAAGCATGGGACGCGTCCCGCCGACAGGACATCATCACACACCAACTCGCGCGACTCGAGCGGCAGCGTAAAGGCGAGGGCGAGGACAGAGCCGGAGCCGGAGCAGCAGCCAAAGCTGCAACAGCAGCAGCAATAACAGCGACCACGACCACGACGACCACACCTGATCATCAAGACGCCATAGCCGCTACGGTCTTACAAAAGCGCGCCGAGCGCGAAGCCCGGCGGCAGCGTCGTCGTCAACTCGCGGTAGAAGCGGCAGAAGCAGAAGCAGAAGAAGCAGTCGCAAACGCCGACGGCGACGGCGACGGGCCATCATGGTCATCAACAACGGCAACGGCAGTGACGGGGGTGGTGGCAATAGCAGGAGACGGCGAAGAACGAAGAGACACATCTGCTTCTGCTCCTGCTGCTGCGCCTACGTCCACCAGTGATGCGGTCTACACCGTCTCAGTGCCGACGACGTCCGACGCGTTCGCGTGGTACTCGTACTCCTCCCCCTCCCCCTCTGACCCTGGCGTGGCACAGCAGCAGCAGCAGCACACGTACGAAACGCTGGACGCAGCGCGCGCCGCGGGCGTGTGGAATTACCCCACGAATGCGGAGGAACGCGCGCGATGTGAGGTGTTTCGCGATCTCTGGGAGAAGGGGTATTATATGGGCGGGGGCAGCAAGTTTGGCGGGGACTGGCTCGTGTACCCTGGTGCGCGCTTTACCTCAGGTTTCTCGTGGCCTTCCCTTTTTTTCAACCGTCTTCCCATCACGCGCACACGGGTACAGGCGATCCGCTGCGCTATCACTCGCACTTTGTTGCCACTGTGCAAACCACCCCGTCTGCCCCCTTGCGCCCGATGGAAGTAGTGGCGCATGGTCGGCTCGGCACGGCAACGAAGAAGGCGCATCTTTTGTGTGGCTGGGACCCTGTGAGCCGAGAGGTCACGTACATCAGCATTGAGTGGGCAGGGTTCGGATAGTTCAGTTCAGTTCCATAGCCTAATGTGACTGGTGAATGACAAGATGTAGTCGGAACAAAGTATACTAGTCTAATTTCCGCCGCACCGCTGCCGTCTGGCGCAGCATGGGTGCCCGAGGAAGAGGTCGCAACTCGACCTCTTCGTCGTCGCCCTCTTCCATTCTCGCACTAACCCCATGGCCCTGGTCTGGGGGAAATGTTCTCGCACGAGTCCCCATGCGCCGCGTACAGAAATTGAGCACGGTCACGATGCAGTCGTTGAGAAAGGTCACAGGGGTAAAGACACGGAGACGTATAGGCAAATATGGGGATGGGTGCATGATCGTTGTGCCTGCGGATGCCGAGGCAGGAGTGGATGGATTGTACGGGTCCACTGGCACGGGGTGGGCGTGCATCGCCATGATTATGTACTAGAGGGACGATCGGCAACGTGGTGAAGCAGCCTTGCAATGATTGATACTCACGTATGGGAAGATGAGCGCAAAGAGCGCTGCATTCGCTAGGGTGCCACCCCACATGCAGATGATTGTCGAGGGTAGGCCTACAAGGACGTTCGATCAAATGCAACATCATCGGAGAATATGCTCGGCCATACCAAAGGCAAGATGATACACCCATCGCTCCTCTAGATATCGAATCCTCCTAGACAGCAACCATCCGCGAGCTATCCATATGAACCTTCAAAAGTCGCTGAGATTGGAATCATGCAAGTTAGACTGGGTCACATCACACTCACTCAAAACAATAGTACCTAGAGGGGTGAGATGCAATTATGAAGGTGTCAAAAGGATCGCCACACAGAGCCTCACTCACGCATCAACCCAACAGAAGAAAACGGTTTCTATCACGCCGCCGACAACGGGGACATAGCCCAGCGCAAACGAGATGAAGACACACGTCGCGATCATGACGGCACGGTACGCGGACATGGCCAACGAGATGAAGAACGCGGTGTATGCGTTCGGCGACGTGGTCGACGTCATCCCGACATATGGGAACGCGAGACCGTGACGCAGGGTAAAAGTGCGCTTGGCAATAAGAGAGCACCACGAGGCCTGCGCGAACGAAAGAAACCAAACACGACAGCTATATGTAAGTGGCACGTCCGATAAAAAGGAGGGAGGGAAAGAAAAATACCACGCACGTTGAGATAGAGCGACATGCCAACGACAGGCAGCAACCACAAGACGCGATAGAACCAGCCAAAGTTCTGATGAAGCCCATTCCGCGACGACTGTACATGTCCTTCCTGACCCTCCTCTCCCCGAGAAAGGGGGTGCAAGAGGAGGTCAAAGACATAGATCGACAGGAGGGAGATGCCATTGAGCAAGAACGACTTGAGCGCGTTCGCGCGGACCTCGGCATCACTGCATAATTTTTAAAGAAAAAGGAAGAAAACAGAAGAGGTCAATGAGCGGGCGGGCGACGTTTAGAATTATTATGATACACAAAATGGAAGACGAGATCCTGGTCGGGGGGGGAAGAATAACCAAAGAGGAGAAAACAGACATTCCTACTCATGAGGCTGATGACAACGTCCCACCGGAAAGCATCCACGAGACCACGCCATGCCCAACCGATCTGTAACCTGAGGCTGTCGTGGAAGGAGAGGAAGACGGGGTAAGAGGTGCGCGCGGACGTGAATCTGGGTGCTGGTACTGGCCGCGCTGGGTGTGGAGAGTAGTGACGAGTGCGGTGAGCCTGTTCTTGTTGTGGATTTCTCAAGATGGGTTTCTGCATCGCAATGGGCAGCACGCGAGCGCAGACGCAGACGCAGACGCAGACGGGCAAGCGGAGAGGGATTAGATTACTTCAGCCACTCAGGCACGGGAATACGGCCAGGCTGCTCCTGCTCAACAACATCCAATTGGATTGGGGGAATAAGAGTATTTAGCATACAAAGGTGTCTCGTGCTGATTGGAACGCAAAACCGGGGACAAACTTTGGAAAAAAATTAACAGAAAGTAGAAGTGAAATTGGCGACCATGGCCCCGATTCGCGTCGATACAAGGGGTACAGTACGGAACTAGTCAGAAAGGAAGAGTGACGATGATATAAAAGAACATCCATGCAACACAAGTTCGGTCAAAAGCAAAGTCTATTCCTGCCCAAAGCCAACAGTCTCTCTATAGGCACGTTTATCAGCGGTAGGCACTCCCACAAGGGCAAGGCAAAAGAGACGCACTCGACGGCAAGGGTCAGCTTGTGCTCCAAACTTGCGTAGTCCTTATACGGTGGCAAGTCAATACGATTGAAGCACGTGTGACTCTTCGGCAATTGATTCGGGTCCCCTGCCTTCTCAATAGTGAAGCGTCGTGGTCCGTCTGAGCCTTGTAAATCCTTGAAGCCATTGACAGGGATACGTGAAGTACCCGTTGCGAATTGCAGCAAGCGTGACTTGCGCTCAGGCGGCCACGAACGTACGCATTTCCAGAACCATTGAATCACTTCGTCATTCACCTCGTACCCACGATAATCCGTGAACTTCGTCCAGTCATCCCTATCATGTATTTTCAGCACAGGGATTGAAGATGGACAAAAAGGAAAGAAAAACTTACACATCGATCTCCGACATACCGCCGATGAGCAACTCGAGCTCACGCTCATCAAACACGTTGATCAAGTCCTGAGGTATCAGCTCACTGAAACCGCTCATGAAGGCGTCAAACTGCTCCTTGACACGCCTTGAAATACGATATTCGACCACGAGATCAACATATTCCTTCTTGTTCTCTTCCGTGACAGGGACATCGGCGCCACCTGACTTAAGGTCAATAGTGACCATCTCGCCGAAGCGCTCCTCCATTGTCGTGAATGTTTCATCGATTACGTCCGTAATGTCGTTCTCTCTGCAGAGGTCACATGAGTCACGCGCAAGACGACTTTACGTTAAGGGGCAGAGGGGCAGAAGGTCGGCTTACAGCATCCATGTCAGCCCGCGGTGCAACTCGGCGTCCACGCTCTCGAGATCCGCCAGTGTAACTTTCTTCTTTAAGATCATTTTATGGAAAGAGACGATAAAGTAAGCGTCAAGGAAACGTCGGTGGAAGATGCCTAGGCCTAGAACGCGTCCTATGAACTTGAAGTAGTTGAGATGTTCGGGGTTAACGCCGGAGGCGGGATTGATCTGCAACGTGTAGTTGTCATGTGCCGAATATTCGAAAAGACAGTAAAAGGGGTTGAACATCTCGTGTGAGAGCAGGAAGAAAAATTCTCTATAGGGGTGTGAAAGCCGCTAAGTACGAGCCACTTTTGCAACTTTACACACTAACCTTGCAAGACCTCCGTAATCCAATCCGTCCTCCCCCTCAAACTTGATCATGAGACGCTTTTTGAGATCGTTCGGCGTCTGGCGCATAATTTCGGCATAGCTGTCCTCAAATATATGGTTGCGTCGGACTTTGATCTGACAATTTCCGGGCTGCGCTCGCATCGCCGGCTGGGAACGGAAGTAGATCAACTTGCGGCGGAAATCGCGCTTGTACTGCGGCACATTTGCATCGAGCGACGAGGGCAACCGTGGATCATCCCATGTTGTCGTCTTGGTATTATGGTCAACAAAGTACACACGCGCTGTTGAGGTCAGTCGCATTTCCCATCCAGACGGTAGCGGACCAAGTTGCGATATAGTCTGAGGCTGCATTGATGTACTCTGACCGTTCGGGCCCATGACACGGATAATCGTCTGTCGTCGCGGATCCACCCAGGTGGTCGTACGCGTATTATGATCAACGTAGTAAGGTCGACCTTCGGGCGTGTACCGTTCCTCCCATCCGGCAGGCAAGCTACCCGAGCCAGCCGTGGTGGTACCACCCCCGGTTCCGACCACCGCGGCATTCCCGGATTGCGCGGCGGCAGCTCCAGGGCGCTGCACATTGGAGCCGCCACTCGAAGCCTCTAGCAGATCATCCGCGAGGATACGACGGCTGTGTTGATCTCGTGCGGCATTCGTCTCGCCTTCCTGAGTGTGATGGTTGACAGCCTGATTCGGGGAAGGCCGATTCCATGTGGTGCTGCGCGAATTGTGATCCACGTAGTACGTCCGGCCAAGGGGATCAATTCTACGCTCCCACCCGGGAGGGAGCGGACCATACTGATCCTCGGTGGCATTAAAGTTATGGTGCGCACTGTTGTTCGATGCAACTGCGTGTCCAGGGGAGACGATACCAGGTGCAGAGGGTCTCGTCGGGTTCTGCGGGTGAACAGCCGCTGAGGCACCACTGGAGCTAACAGGACGAGTTGCATGATTAGGTTGAGGCTGCTGTTGTTCGTGGTCCTGGGCTCCGGGAATGACAGGAGTGGGCATGGACATGATCGGTGTGGTGGCCTCTGAAGTGGTGGCGTGAGAACTGGGAGTGCGAGAGAGGTTAGCAGATGTTCCCAAGACTCCGGACGCCGAGGCATTGTTGAGGTTGACCGAGAGGCTGGAGTCGTTTGATGGGAGGGCGGTCAGGGCTAGTGACGAGCCAGCTGGACGGGAATTTGTAGGCGGAGTGCCAAGGTTGGTGGAGAGGTAAAGTATCAACTTTCCGTGCACAACGAGATTGTCGTTGGACCTCTTCAGGTCTAATTGTATCATCTCTGCGATGAATGTATTGGTTGGTCGTGAAGAAGAAGTGGGGATCATGAGACCGGGGGCGAACATACCATGGCCACCAAGATCAAGATGTGGGTAATCGGACAGTTGTATGTTGACAACACCCAAGAAGCCTTGATCTCGTCGCTTGAACTTGCGTTGGTCGAATATCTGAACTGCAAGGACGGAAGAGTCCTTGACCATGCTGAATGTTGGTGATGGCAAAGCAATACTAAGAACAGATTGTGTGCGAGGAACAAGAAAACTGACACATCAAAGTGCTCATTCCAATAGGGATTGAGGGTCTTCTTAATGACGCTTGTTGAATGTGTTTGCTCCGTATCGACGGTGACGATCGCGAAGGGGTCAGGAAGTCGGAAGACATCTCGCTTGACCAAGCCATCGGCAGCTACGACTGGGAAGAGGTCGAGAGTGGGTTAATGCATGTAAATGAATGAGACGAAGACGGATGACTAACCTGTAATTCTGATTTTCCTCCTGCGCAGACGAGGATATAAACATCAGAGAGAACTCGAAGGCCGGATATCAGGGAGGAGCTCACGATTCGCCCAGATTGGCGGGCATGTCTGGGGAGAAAGGGTTGATGATAAAGGTGAAGAAAAGAGATGGAAAGAGAGAGAAAAGACGGCTAGGTGAGCGGGAGGTGGTGCCGGTCGCTGGGCGGTGAGCTGTGCTGCTGTGTTGTTTGTCGCTCCTCTCCCGAGAGAGAGCGCCGAGAATGCCGAGCCCGACGCTGGTGGCAACACTGGTCACGTGAGCTATCATTCCTTTCCACCATATCCACGACCACGACCGACCACGACCGACCGCACCCATTCACTATCCGATACTATCCGACATCGACATCACGATTGTCCTACTGCAGTCAGTCTATTTATGACACACTCCGTCATCCATCTGTCTATGCAAGTACAATGAGTTTACCCTGTACCCTTACCCTGATCTCGACAAATCTTCTAGACTCGGTCCTCCCCTCGTCCTCTTCCTTTTCATTTCATGTCTTCATCATACCTTTCTCTTTTCGTGCGGTCTTATCATCTCTTCTCGGTTTGTCACATTCACCCACCCCGGACCCCGTATACGCATCGTGCCCCCACCTGAACCTAGTTTGTCGCTATCAGCCAAACGCGATTGGAAGGAGCCTTTAGATGGGTCACCGTCATTCGTTCATTATCTTTACTATTGGCCCCTCCTTGCTTAAACTTTTGATTTGTTGCGTCATCGCCTGCCCTATCTGGCCTAACGACCCACGTCGATAAGGCCTGGAGGTGCTCGTGGATTCATCACAACCGCACTTCAGCCCGCCCGACGCCGCAATTTTGGCTTCTTCCGGAGGTATCTTTTCCTCCAGATATCATAACTGGTAGCATGTACCTACATGAGGTCATAGAGTTCCTAGCTTGTTCTCTCATCTTGGGTATCCGGGATCAAAAATTTGGTCACCATCCACTCTTATAGCTATATTCTCCTATCATGGCGTACGTTGCGCGCTCACCCTCACCTCATGTTTCCCGTAACATATCACGTAGCACGATTATAACTTTTCTTCGCTTCGGCCCCAAGCCGATAATCGCTCTCCGTGGTGGGCGGCTTCCCTGTCGTCATTCTGAGGGCCGGTGGAGTTGATTCCCCTGGTGTATCGATGGCCACAATTCCAGCTACGTTACATTGTCTTGAACCGATTGGAAGATCTTCCCATCCGCTCCAGCCGTGGGCCGCGGAGCTGAGGATCTCATCAATTACTGTGATAAATTTCCGACGAGTCGAAAAAGTCAATTCCCTCATTTGCGCCTTGCCTCGCCAGTTTGATAATAAACTCTCCCGTTGACTGGTAATCTTGCCGGAGCATTTGAACACGGGCTAGGGACCTTGGCGTGTTATGTCACGTAAGAAAAAAGTTCAAGGGTTTTCATACGAGGACTGGCGGAAAAAAGCCGCACGTCCCCCTGAGTGCCGGAGAAGGTTCGGGAGCCATGCTGTCGGGCCGTAACTAACGAACTGGAAATGCCCGTTGTCGGATAGGGGACCGTAGCGAACCTGAAGGATTGCATGTGACGTCCAGCCAGATCGTGATATTTACCCCGCATGTTCTCTGTGGGGACTTCGGTGCGGGAAGATGAAAAATCTCGGTTCCATGTGACGATCTTTTTTCCTTCCGGTTATCAGCCAAACGGGCGCAAGGGTTGCCTTCCAACGGTTCCGCTCCCTCCAACCAACCGAGCCAGCCTGGCCGCCATGCTGGGAACTGCCTGGTCGGACGCTATATTAAGGGGCCTTTCCTTGCCTCCATCCACCCCAGCAAACGCCAGCTTTTCTACCTTGGCCTGCACCAATCACAACGACCACTACGAGCACATCTCCCATACTCGCTCGATAATGTCTTCCTCGTCGCTTCTTGACTCCTCGTTTAACCCCAAGCTCCAGCATCCGTTCACGGATCATACCAAGGGCGCGATGCCCATACCCCCACCGCCTTCAAAGTACGGGCAAGGAGTGCCCTCGACGCACTATACCTATCCGCAAAAGCCACAGTCCCTTCCAAGTTCACAGCCTCCGAGCCCACTCTCCGCACCGACGCCACAGTACCCACCGCCACAGATGATCCCGTCGTCCTCCGCATCATCCTCATCTTCATTGTCCTCAGTTTCCAGCTCTGGAGGTATCTTCACCATCTGGGGAGGGCCCGACGGGAGGAGGACCCCCGAGCTTGAAGATATCCTATCGAAGAAGAAGAAGCCTACTTGGAGTAGAAAATAATCTCTCTCGCGCATGCCTCGGAAGTGGTACGTTACCCCGGTCCGCGTCGCCAGCGTTCGGACCTGCATCTAATACCCATTCTTAGGGCTGACTGTGCGATTTGATGCATGCTTTTATTCGTGCATCCACCGTCTTTCATCTTTTCCCTCCCATACGTGTGTCGGATCTTGTTCGTGAACACTGTACTGTAATTGCGCACGGGGAAGCTGTACACCCATTTCACCCACTCAAGCCCTTGTGATACCATTACATAATACAACCGCTTTACGTGTTACGTTTGCCGCGAGCATAATTGGCACTGAGGGGCTCAAACTCATCCAAACCGTGTATATTGAAACGGAGATACCGATTGAACTTGGCTCGGCTGTGCCAACGCCCCACATGCCCATAGCTACTGGATCCGTACGGGCGCCTCCTCGATCATCGAGGGTCTCATCTGGTTGAGGTATTTTTGCAGTTGACGGCTCTGTGGGTCTTGGGTGTGTGGTACAGTAGGACGTAAAAACGACTGAGGTCCCAGGCCAGGTATCTTGTTTGAATTCCGGAGGAGGATCAGGATTTGAGTTGAATTGAACTTGAATGTTTCAACCCTCTCTAATTCGGCTGAGCCGGCCCCTCAGATCTCTCTCCGTCTCGGTCTTGGAGCCGGAGATCGGCCTGGCTCTAGCTCTGCACTCAGGGACGGGCCAGAATGTCTGCGGTATGGGGCTACGGAATTTTACTTTGCAGTTGAATATATGCTCTGATAGGTCTGGGACTCCCGATAGCATCGCGATGATGGTGTCAGCAAACTAGAAGAGCTATACTGGATTTGGGTAAAAATGCTCAACTTATTAGCGAGATGAAGTCACGTGGAAGAGTGCGGCGAAGTGAGACAAGGCTGAAAGTGTCCATGTTCGTTATATTCAACCAGTCTTTGGCTTGTCCGAGTCCGACCCATCTCGCCCTCGGTGTTGGTGGTCGGTCAGTCGAGCTCTCTTCGTGCTGCCACGCCTATTTATCAACTGCGGCCATCGAGTCTCATCCCCATAATCACGCTCCTTGTCCTTGTGTACGTGCGATTTTCTTCGGTTGAGCTATGCCGTGCCGTGAGATGTCCAAATGGCAACAACACCAGGGGCCAGTTTTTCCCAGTCCATTCGCGGTCCTTGACCCGATCCCAATTGTCTCTCACAGGCCTTCACCCATCTCCTATTGTATTTCCATCCTCAATATCTCATACCACTCCAGCATATAGTCACCTTGACCCTGGGCTGAGCCTTTTTCTTCCCCCGTCTACGAGTATGATTTTTCTACTCCATCCCGTCGTCAGCGTTTATTCTACTTATGATCTACTTGCCGCGTTCTTTCCGGCATGTTCGCCATGGCACCTACCGCCTGCCTCCGAGCGATCGCTCTCTTCCGTTCCCCTTACCTCTCACCTTACGCCTGATGTCAAGCTCGTCCAGACTCGCCGGCCAGCGTGTCATGTACGTGTCCTTGGGGCAAGATTCGCAAATTAATATGTATGCGCAGTCGTTTATCTCCCAACTACTCCGGCTGACCCGTCCACCTTCTGCTCGGCTTTGAAATAGAATAAGTGACGACTCGGCTTCCCCTCGTGATTTCGTGTTCTCGCTCTTGACGCAACGTCATCTAGCTCTAGGATACCTCTACCCCCCGGCCGCTCTGGAAAAATGCACGCGGCGTCCTCGCCACTGGCTGCCTACCCGGCGGCCTGTATGACTTCTTGCTCCTTAGGCAAGCAGCCAAACTATTAACCTCAGTTCCATCACCTCATTGCTTGCCTCCGTCCAGGCCACCTAGGGAACCCCACCCTCTGACGACGCCAACGCCCAGATCGCCATCCTCGTTCATCCTTGGCTCCCACGCCCAACGCCTTTGCAGTAGCGTCTTACATTGCCTCATGATGCCTCATGACCAGGCTGCCGGCCAAGCTAGATCTCTGTCACGATCCGTCGGGACCCCCATGGGATGGCCCTACCTCACCATCCCCCGCACGTACTAGACCTGACGATCTACCGGATCTTTTCGCGGGATCCATTTCATGTTGTCGAAACACGAAACATTGTCAAATCGCGAGATTCCTAGATCGGTACGCCTGCTACATCCTACGGTGCCTTTAGTTCATTGAAAAATTTCTCAGCTAGATGCGGAGCGAGCTCAGAATGGTCCTACTTCCGCTTGGTCAAAGATACAGACAGCTCCACAATCATAGCGTGGTGTGCAGCACCGCATCCTTGCGTTTGATGGTGCGAATGCTGGAAAAACATGTCCCGGAAGGAAAACTGTCGGAAGAACCTATGCAAGGCAATATACCATGAGGATGTGAGGTCAATTGCTCTTCCTACCACGCACATACAATATCAGAATTTTATATTCCTTGTCTCCGTCTAAAATGCGAATTTTGGTCCCCTTTGGCTACACCTGTTTTCTCGGATGCCCTCTCCCTAGATCTAGGTCGTTGCTTATTATTTTCCCCTCTCTTCTGAGGCCGCAGCACGGGCGGTCAGATCTCTCGCATCTGGACACTCTTCCCATCAAACATGTCATTGCACCCTCAATAACGCGTCCAAGCGCCGCTATCGTTGTATTCCACTTTGATCGCCCATGTGGGCGCCAACCTCGGGGAATAGGCATGGTCCTCACTTCAAAAAGGCTGCAGGACTAGAGGTCGGTTGACCTTCTACGACCTTCCTGCCTTCGGGCTTGAGGATCCACACCATCATCCGACAACGACAGCAGCCGCCATGACCCACGTAATTAATGGCGAACCCGCCAACTTTATGGTTCATTTTTTGCACTCTGATCACCCTCGCCATGGCTTTTGGGTCATGAGCACGACGCCGCACGTACACTACGAATTCCAAACGCCCTTTGGTTTAGCAACAACACATACAATGGTGCGTACTAACCCCCCCCCCCCATTGAAGTGCCCTGCTGAGAGCCAGCTACATATCTAAATTACATAGGTGACAACCAGGAACGGTACGATTGTCGCAACGTTCGACTGGATCGGGCCAAGCGCTCCGGGAACAGTGACGTGGTTGGGACCCCCCGCCCACCGAGACCATATGTGCGAACTTGTCAGGCCCTGTAATGCGATGGAAAAGTGAGCATAAAACGAACGTGCTTCACCTCCCCGTCCTGTCCCGCCCCTCCCCGCTCGTTCTGCGCCCTTCAGTTACACAGACCTGTTTTTACTGACGCGATTTTCGGTCCCCTCCCCCCTCTTTTTCTTATCAAACTCACGCCCAGCAGCTCCCGCGAGTTCAGTTGCGAGGGCCCAGACCATAACCCGCGTAGGTTCTGGTGGCACCGTCTCCAGCGGAATGGACGTTATTATGATTATGATGTGAGTCTTTGTCCTGTCTCGCGACGGGCTCTCAGGCTCGTCGCTTGTTCGTTTCACTTTGTGACTTTTTAATTTGACTCGTCCTTTTTTGGGGTGGGGATGGGGATGGCAATAGTTATATGCCGCTCATGAACCTGAGGATGTATGCATCGGGCTGTTTCGCCAACATGAAAGACCGGAGGTGCTCGACATCGGGATAAACTATGCAACGTTCTACTTCAGCTTCTGGCACGAATCGCTCTTACTCCACGCACTACTCGCGCTGTCTTTGAATCGCTGGTTCGATTCCCAGGGTTGGCCGTAGAGACGCATGGTGCTCCGGTCGACTCTAGGTGGTCTCACTTGTGTTATCATCCAGGTAGAAACACGCATATATTCTGGGAGTTATGACAATGGACACCTGATAGACCACCTTTGTATACGGCTCGAAGTAGTGGAGAACATGTGTAACGTAGCGTTTGCACGCCCTCGATATATTAAGTATATAGCCTACCTATCGGATCCCAGGGGAATAGAATAGCTAGTTGTGCGAATGAAAGCAAAGCAATGATGAATCAGAGCAAAGAGATTGTACCCGACATGGCTGTGAAGTCAAGGAAGAGAGAGAGATCGGGGGGGGGGGGGCTATGACGTCCCGAGCGAATTGAGCATGTGTTCTAAGCGCTCCTCAACGGTCCAGTGGGCCGGGTCGGCTTGGAAAGAGGCCGCGTTGTTAGCGTTAGCGGTCGGGAGGATGTTGAAGGAACCGGCATCGGCCCCGTGCGAGAGGTTGTCGATGAGGCGGCCTATTTGGGCCGACGAACTGAAGAAGACCTTCCAAGGAAGAAGCATCAGCATACATCGGGGCAGCGCATAACTTAAACATCCGACCCACCTTGGTCTCTGGGCGCTTCGGCACTTCCGTGGCTCTCTTGCTCCTGCGTCGGGATAGGAATGACGATTGGCTGTCTTTCGATCCCGTTCTCCCGTGTTCCTTGAAGAACACTTGCACGCCCTCGTCACGTACCGAGTACTCCGACACGAAACTGGCACGGCTCCCATAAACAGACTCATCGTCGTCATCCCGGAGACCATTGACGATGGACCTGTTGTGGTGCGCAGTCGCGGTTTCATTTAATAATTAATCTCTGAGTTGTCTGTCGGAGTTCTGTGACCGGAACCTTACCAGATAGTTTCGCCGTTGGCCAATTCCAAGACTTCGACGGCCGTACCCGGTTCTAGGTTGTGAAGGGCACCCGGATTGGAACCTTGTGTGTCGGGCATCTGTACGTCTGCGGTGACAGAGATAGTAGGTTTCCCATCGCCGGTGTACATCTCATATCTAGAAGAGAATTTTTTTTTTTAGAAAAGATGAAACGCGGATGTGATAGCTAGAGAGTTACAGAGATTCATAGGCGGAGTTAGACTTTTCTAAAGGAACGGCTGGTGCAGATTGAGGTTGAGGCGCGTTAATGGCCTCTGTCTGAGCCAAGAGAGAGTTGGGTATATTAGGCATGGGGGGTGATTGTTCAGTAGAGAAGCGCCGGCCTGTGGAGGATTTTGGAGGTGGGGGTGTAGGGACACGGTCATGAAGAGAGCGATTGGAGTGCATCGACGCTGCACTTGCCGATCGACGACGACGCGTCGATGAACTTTTGCGGAGAGTTGCGCCAGGTTCCAAAGTTGACTGCCTGGCCTCCGATGGGAAAATCAACGTTCTCCGCACTACCGATGCATTAGCAGCATCTGACGTTGCTGTGTTGCGGGCAAGCGGCCTCCTAATGGGCGTCTTTCCTATGATTTCACCAGATGGTTGCTGCAAGGGCTGCCCAAGGCTACGACGTGGGCTCGAACCAGCAGCCAATAGCGGCGTACTAGGTTCACCCAAGGAAAGGTCGCCCTTACTGTTCCCAAACCTATCACCCAATGGGGTAGACATATGCTTGGAGCTCTGTGCGGTAAGCCTCGTGCCTATGGAGGGAGAACGGGCTAGCAACTCTGTCAGAGCGTTTTGGTCAAGACCCAGATTATGGGCAGCGTCAATGAACTGCTTCAATGCGTCTTCATCCACGGGCCGCGGGGCGCTACCATCAGGGACTGAGGGAGGCAAAGGCGGCGCTGAGGGGGGTAGTTTAGGGGGCGAAACAGGCTCGGGAGATACTGGGGTATGCGGACGGAATGACTTATTGTCCGGAGGTGCAGATTGCACAGCTTGTCCAATAGTGCCCATCTCAGGATGTCGCGATGATGACTGCTGTTGTGCGAAATACGACGGAGTCGCCAATGAAGAGGATAAAGAAGGCAACTGTTTTCGGCGCTCGGGATCTGGCGTCTCTCCTGACCGAGGCCTCAAGAAGCGGGATACGAAGCCCTTTAAGCCTGGGCCGGTCGTAGCTACCGTGGCTTGGGGCGAGACAATGGCGACCCTGGATCGGGATGGCTCTGGCGCGCTGAATGGTGGAGGTCCATCAGGCGTATTAGTCCGTGAGCGATCAGCAGTGGTGGGTGAAGATAGATCGAAAGAATGCGGTGTCAATTCGTCACTCGTAGGTAAAGTCGGCTTAGCCCTGAGGGATCCACGAAGCTTTTTGAAACGTGATCCAAGCTTGGACGGATTCAGGGACTGATTTTGTTGTGCTGCAGACAGCTGTCCAGATGCTGCAGACGAGGAGCGTAGTGGGATCCCATCGACGCTAGTGGATGGGGAGACCAGCTTCGGCCCAGAAATCTGGCTTACTTCGATACGTCTTCGTTGAGAGGCGTCATTGAGCCTATTGGAAGGTGTCTTCTTCAAGTCAGCCATCGCAGCCTCAATCTTACGCTGCACCTCCTTTGCGAGTTCCTGCTGCTTATCGAGCGGCTCTGTCACAGAAGACGATGAGGTGGGGACACCAGCGTTTACAGAAGGTGAGGAAGGTGAAAGCGTCTCGCGGAGGGAGCGAGAGCTGATAGAACTCTCGATCAGAGGTGGCCGATCCCCAGGCAACCCGCCAGGGCCAGTATTCGGCTCGTCCGCCGGTGGTGGGGAAGAGGAAGTGAGAGACTGATCAGAGTCTGAAGCACCGAATAAAGCCCGCGTGAGCGCATTCTTTCTCCGTGTTACGCTGGAAGTTTCAGGCTCGGCGGAAGTGTTGGCGACGACGTCCGTGTAGGTCCTCAACTCGCTTGGGGTACTGAAAATCTTTGACCGTGGCGACTGTATGCTATCCACCACAGAGTCTAGGAGAGCACTGGCTTTCGATGCATTATCCCGGGGCGCTGTTCGTGGTGGAGACCCTTGCTGAGTGATATCGGTAGCCTATATAGCATTCAGCCCAGCCGTCACAGCCAATGACTGGACTCAACTTACGGATTGCGATGGTCGTCTTCTGCGGAGTGAGTTTCTGCGTTCACGGGACTCGGGTGCCTCTGCTTTCAGCTTCGCCGCAAACAAAAGTCGCTCTTGTATCGCAACGAAATCCCCTTTGTTCAATCCAGAAAGTTGCTGGACAACCTCTTCTACGTCTCCATCGACAGCCGGGCCAAGTCCGCCTGCCGAATTGGAAAGGTCATGCCATGCAGGTGGCTGGGGCTCGACAGCCGCGACGAGCGGCAGTGTCCGATCCTGTTTATCCGCTTCCCATGTGTGATAGCTCGAGCCTGCTGACTCTAGTGACGAGCGCGAGGAGTTCGCCAGTGGAGACAGGATGAGAGTTTGTGATTGGTTTAGCGTGAATGGTGAGGCCGTGGCCTGGCGCGAGCCACGTCGCGAGCTACGAACAAGATCGTGGTCAGAGAAAGCCGGTGAGGCAGAGGAGCGCGGTGGATGTTGGGTTGGCGTTGACGACCTCAACGCGGCACTCCCCAGCGGCGACGAGCTAATATCATTATCCGGTGATGAGGGTCGTCCTCGTTTGGACAACGTGAAGGCTCCAATACCCTGCGTCGGACTTTCGAGGACCGGGGAATCTGGCAAAGCGGGTGATCGCAGCGATCGGCTGCCCAGCACGGATCCAGACCGGTTCAACTGCACGATTTCATGAAGGTCATTTGAACTCAGGTTGCTGTCGTTCCTCGTATGCATGGAAGGTCTATCAAACCCATTCCGACCCTGTGATGGTAGTCCGGACAAGGCAAAGTCTAATTCGGAGAAACCCGCGGCACTTGCACTGCGACTCTGCCCACCTGTACTACCACTACTTGGAGTTGTCGTTGTCGGCGGTCTCCACGTGACGTGACTTGGCGTGGTGGGGCCAGAAGACACGGTCATGCTCTGAAACGAGCCTTGGGAGAAGGGCGATACGGGGCGACGTCGACCCAGAAGGGATGAATCAAAAGGATTGCCAAACTCAACAGACGGGGCGTCCGGGGTATGTGTGTGGCCTGGCGTAAAGTGGCCGTTGACTCCAGATAATAGTGAGGCGATTGGAGCGCTCGCATTTGTCAATGAAGGAGATGAGGCACGGTGCGACTGTCGCGTGGAGGTTGAGTCGCGACGAAGAACGCCACTCGAGGAGATGGTGGAGGACGTGGCTCTATCCGTACCAGAGATACGGGGGGACGTCGCGCGGGGCGTCGAGGAAGAAGAGGGGGAGACCTCATCGGGGTCGAAAGTTGCGTCTCGGGGTGTCATGGGTCTCGGCATACCCGGGATGTAGCCTGGCAGCCGGGGGTGGGTGAAGTCTCAGCACGGGGGTAAGGAGACGGGGTGGAGCGGGGCTCCGCAGCATCCACCTGGGTTGGGTGATCTGGCGAGACGGCCGTTCCAGTTTCATATACACTGGATTCGGGAGATGGGACTGGACGGGGCTTGTCGACCTGCGCATGCGAGGGTTGAGACTGAAACGAAACAAAACCCCCATCAACACAGCCACTTACCGAGCTTCTCTTGAGGCTGGAAGCACGTTCGGGCGCAGGGGACCGTGGAATTAATATTTTGTCATCACCATCGCCTTCGCCGCCGCTCTCTTCCTCAATCTCACGTATTACCTCTTCTAACGCCATTGATGCCCTCCGGAGGTGACCTGGCTGGAAGGTCTTTACGATGCCCTGCTCCAATTCAAAGCCAGATGTCTCTGGGCAAGAGGCAAGAAGAGTTGCATCAGAATCATGAGCAGCGGGTTCAGGGTCTGTCTGTGAGGTATCGTCTTCTGGTATAGGCGAGTCTGATGTCTTGTAGGAGCGGCCGCTTGTTAAAAGTGATGAGGAATTCGCGTTGCGCCTGCCAGCGCTTCCCTTTCCAGCACGTTCTTTCGCCACGCTGCGCAGATAAGTGTAATCTCTGAATTTACCAGAGCCAAACATGTTATTGCTGTAACGTTTTGTTGAGCCCGAGGTGGACGTGATGGAACTGGTGATCGTTTCGGTGGAACGTAAAGAGTCGCTGGCTGGACCGGAGGTAGAGGAGTCGCCGCTGGTTGAACCAGTGGATACCTTGGGGCGCAGGCGACCAAGGGTTTGCAGAAACATGTCTGCTTCTTCCTCGGAAAGATGATTTCTTCCACCACGGGCGCGCTGCTCTGCAAGCCTAGCCTTGAGACTGTCTAGGGAGACGGCGTCTCCAGATGCGGCGCGAAGGAGGGTGAAGCGACGCGACAGGCTAGGAGAGGTCGCATCGCGCATTTAGGAGGGGGGGAGTATGTGAAGAAAGGGAGTTGAGGACGCACTCAGGGAGGATAAGCGACGTGCGAAAGTCGCCCACGGGGGGCAAGGCAGGAAGCGGCTCGGACGGATGTGTCAAAGTACGCGAGGAGGCGGTACTAGAGCGTACGGATTCAGGAAGAGGACTTCGCTTAGCGTCCGACCTAGTACTGTCGGAGTGATGATAGAGCGGAAAGAGAGGGAGAGCGATAGATTGTGAAGAATGCCGGCACGGGTGACAGAGGGCGTACTTACCGAAAACGAATCATTGTAATTGTTATTGTTATTGTATCCTCGCGTTGAGCACGTTATGGATGGTGCCTATTGCGGTAAGGACAAGGGAAAGAGACTGGGAAGGGTAGGAAAGGAGGGTCGTGCAACGTGGGGAACACGAGGAGTTGGGAGAAGGACGGGAAGGTCGATCCAATCAATCAACACGGGTCGGCTGACTATGGCTATGTCGTGGACAAACTGGCAAGGAAAAGGCAGGCAGACTCGTTCGTGTACAGTGAAAAGGAAGGAAAAGAAAGAGAAAAGGGTTGGAATTCGCGCTGACAGCGTAAGCGTTGTTAGCTTCCCTTCCGTTCCCTTCCCGTCGGTCGCTTTTCCCATGCGCTCAACGCTGGCTTGTGCACAGCACGCTGACTGAACTCAACGGGATCTCTGCCGCTTTGCCCTGTCCTGCTCAATTTCCTTTTACGGGTCGGATCATGTTCCAATCTCTGAGAAATAACTACACTTTGACAAGCACAATACTGTACAGAACGGCCCTTTACGCGTGCCTGGCCGGGTTCGTCCAAGTCAGGGTCATCATGCCGTGCCACATCGGGGAACTCACTTCTTCGTCCATTCCCTTGCCGTACTCCAGAACGCCGCCTTGTCGTTCTTTAATTGCTGTATGCAGTAACTGTTCGGCCCGGATCGACCTCCCCTTTATGTTTCTGTGCACTCACCGCCGCTATCTCGGGTTCAAATGGGTCCTCTGCGCTCGGATTATTTATCTTTTCTTGGACGACGGAAAGCACTGTGGCGAAAACACTCTATAAGCACCGGATGTACTATGAACCCGAGGCTCCTCACCTGTAGCCAGAGTGATAGATGGCTTCCACTGAGGGCCTCTCATGTCCAGGCCCAGCCACACGCTCACACATACAAAGAACGTACCTGATCTCGCAGAATAGGGACGCATATACTACCCTCATCATTGATCCCAGGATGGTAAATCTTCGTGGTGAATGTTACCTGGGACGGATCATCAACGTAAATCTTCCGTCTCGTGATACAGCCGTGCGCCATGTCCGTACCGTTGGAGCTTTGAACGGAAAGTCCTCCGGGAGTGTGAGCTTGAAGTAAAATGTACCCCCCTTGTACGGGCTGTCCGGCTACATGGGAACTCAGAAACTATCGTGATGACAAGTGGAGCAGAAGCAGAAGCGAGGAGAGCAACATACCGCCCCCTTGATGGAACATTTCCAGTTAAGCAGGTTGTCCTCCGCCGGCTCGTAAGAGATGCCCTGGATAGAGTATAGTGAGCATGTGGCGATCATCGTAGCTTTCTTTTAGACAGTGCACACATCGATTGGATTGGCGTTCAGATCGCTGATTTCCTGTAAGATGTCATAAGAAAGATAGAAAGACGGGGGGACTTGAGCGATTTATTTTTACTTTCTGGATGCGACTGATGCCGCGTTAATGGTTTCAGTTTTAGGTTGGATAGAGCGGACGGACGGAGAGACGTACCGCAGAGCACGGCTGTTGGGAGTCATAGTAGTTAATAAAAAGTTAGTGAAAGTGCGGGGGAAAGACCGAGGACTAGGTTAGGGTTGATCCTCTTTCCCGATGCTCGTCCACGGCCAGCCTCAGCCTCAGCCTCGTGAACACTCCCCCGCGACCACCACAGCTTCCAACAACGGCCCTCCCTCCAGAAAGCGAAAGCACAATCCACCTTCCAACAACAGCGCCGCAGACTCCCCGGCTCCATCAGACCCCTCAGCGACCGAGAACGTCGTCCTCCCGGCTTATCTATATGACCTCTCCACACGACCACGCCTCACCCTCTCCCGCGCCCCCACCTTCGTCCCCATAGCCGATGACTCGCCCTACCACCACACAGACCAACTCGCACATAACCGCCTCGGCTTCCGTTACATGCCCGCGGGCCTCGCCGCGGAGGGCTCCACCATCCCCTTCCGCACGATCGAGAGCGCGCCGCAGACCTACCGCGTGAGCTGGGAAGACCGCAGCCCGTTCGTCAAAGTCACACAGGATGGTCTTGGCTTGCTAGGCGAGAAGGGTTTCCGCAGCGCGCGATGCAACGCCCCCATCCGCCAGGGTCGCTGGTACATGGAGGTGACGATCGAGCACGGAGGCGGTGCGCGCGCGTCCGAAGTCCTTGGTCCGTCCAAGAGCCAGGGGGCGCACATTCGCCTCGGCTGGGGCCGCCGTGAGGCGCCCCTGGGCGGGCCCTGCGGTCTCGACGGGTACTCATATGGCATGCGCGACAAGACGGGCGAAAAGATCACCCTCTCGCGTCCGCGTCCCTACGGCCGTGCATTCGGCACTGGTGATGTCGTCGGGCTGTACATATCCCTCCCCCCGCTGCGCGAGCCGTCGAAGCGCGACCCGCACGACCCGGCGCATGTCAAACGCGA
The DNA here is from genome assembly GCA_022376555.1 of Russula compacta. Taxonomy (NCBI): domain Eukaryota; kingdom Fungi; phylum Basidiomycota; class Agaricomycetes; order Russulales; family Russulaceae; genus Russula; species Russula compacta. The sequence continues at coordinate 372,119 of WTXH01000007.1, read as the reverse complement.
GCGCATCGCGATCGAGTTCAAAGGCCAGGAGTACTTCGAGTCGCTCGAGTACACCCAGTCAAAGGAGATGCTCGCCCTCATGGACTTCTCCCGCAAGCCCCCCGACGCCGCCCCCTTGCCCGCGACGACCAAAAAGTCTGCCACGGTCAAGAACGTGCCCGAACGCGCCGGCGCCCGCGGCGCGTCCAGCGCGTCCAGCCCAACGCCGATGCGTCCCCTCCCCACATTGCCCGACTCGAAGATAGCCTTTTTCGTCAACGGGCAGTGCCAGGGCGTCGCCTTCCGCGAGCTGTACGACTTCCGCCCGCTGCGTGCGCCCGCCGACGCGCGCAAGGCCCAAGCCAAGCGCCGCACGACGCGCGAGGGCGCGCGCGAGCACAAAGAGAACCATTTTGACGACGGCTCGCTCGGCTACTTTCCCCTCGTCTCCCTCTTCAACGGCGCCCGCGTGCACCTCAATCCCGGTCCTGACTTTACATTCCCCCCTCCGCCGGATATCGACGCCATTCTCATCACAAGCGACGACGACGACGACGACAACAAGCCACCGGCGGCGACGGCGACGGCGAATAGGAGGACCTGGCGCCCGCTGTGCGAGCGTTACGCCGAGTTCATGGAGGAGCAGCGCGCGCTCGATCGGCTCGAGGAGGAGCAGGCGCGCGTCGAGGCGGTTCAGCGCGCCGTGAACGTGCAGGCGGAAGCGGAGAAGAAGCTCGAGCGCGAGCGAAAACGCGCGCAGGCCAACAACGCGAAGAAGCGCGCCAAGCGCGAGGAGACCGACGCCTTGTTTACCTCTAACCCTCAGGCTAGTGCCGCTGCTGGCACTGGTTCTGTCGTCGTCGTCGCCGCCACCACTGCTGCTGCTGTCGTTGCCGGCAGGGCCGGTGCCGGTGCCGGTCAGGTTACTGTTGCGGCGCACGGAGGGGCTCATACCGCGTCGACGACTCCCCAACCTGAACGGGAAGAGTCGACGCCTCTCACGGAGGACGTTTCTGCGCCCGCGTCGTCAATCGCGATGCGCCCTCTCATCGGTCCAGGGGCGACGGCGCTGCCCTCCTATATGCTCAACGATATGCACTTCCACGTCGAAACGGACCAGACGTCGACCGGGCCGTCGACGCCTGGTCTGCAGAGTACGTATGGCTCCGAGTTTGGAGATGGTGAGGGAGAAGACCAGGACCAGGACCAGGACCAAGAGCAGGAGCAGGAGCAGGAGGAAGATGCCCCGCCAGATGATCTCAGTGACATATACGGCGATCCTGCCAAATTGCTGCAATACAGACGCGCAGCTGCGATACGGATGGAAGAGGAGGAAGACTAGCTTAATGGGTATCCGAGACAGTACATCACATAGGCTCAGGACGCACTCAGCACTATACGGTACATATCAAGCGTAACTAGCAGGCGAACGATGTACCAGTCACATAAATGGACAAAAGCATATATCAAACGGTTGATGCTACGCCACCTCGACCGAAAGAAAGCTCACTTGACAGCCTTGGCTGTCCACCGCGGCGGAGGGGCTAGTATAGAATACCTGCAAGGGAACGATGAGTAGGGTTCAACTGCAAAAAGGGGAAACGCCCTACCCCACTGTTTCTCCATGCCCCTTTTTCTTTTCCACCCGTATGTCAAACAATAGATCTCCCGACGGCCGCTTCAGCGTGATACTGCACCAATTACGTCGGCCCATAACGTAGTGACTTTTCGGCTTCGACCCATCGGTGTCTTTATCGAACAGTGGAACCTTGACCGCCAGCGGCTCCGTGGATGAGTCCCACCAGGTATTGTCGAATCTGACTCACCATTTCCTCCTCTGTTTCGGAAAAATGATGTCGCTTTGATGACAGCGAGTTTACCAGAGTGAGCACGCCATTGGGAGGTCTAGAATCCGGGACCGTCATATACGAACACGAGGTGGCGGCTGGGTGCGAAACAACTTACGGAGTGTTGACAATCGCACCTAAACGTGGGGGTCAGCATGACATAACATATCACACTAGAAGGATCCAAACATACTAGACACGACATTAAGCATGTATCGGTAATCTAACGTCGGAGCAAGTGCCGAAGATTTCTTGCCCTTGTTCAAGGTCTTGAGCACACCAACCGCCGCACAATGCACGTCACCAGACAAGAATGAAATGCGGATTCGTCGAGTCTGGGCTAATTGCTGAAGTTGATCGATAAACCAATTGCGCTCAGCCTAGAAAAGTCATATGAACGGAAAATCAACATCAAACGCAAAATGAGGACCATGTGGTGTTTGGACGTCCAGTGATCATTCTTAAGGAACAGTTAGCCTGAAACGCAAGCGAGGGAAGGAAGAGATAAGCACCAGATCATCCAACAGCTCTGCATCCCCATTAAATTTGTTTACAAACCCTTTCAAACCCAAAGATCCTGTCCTCCCTAATGTAACGAGAGGATTGAATTTTGATGACAACATGGTCTCGAGAAACGACATGCGGGGGTACGCGATCGGAATCCCTGTGTTGACATTCAGCCTCGCTTGAGTGACGGACAGGTGGCGTGGCGTCACCGAGTTGTATAATGAGATGCTCGACACCCGGGGGTAAGGCATTCAGCCGTTTGAAGACTCTTGTGTACTCTTCCTCACTACACACTTGCCCTAGCTTTCGTTCAGCTCTAAGGGCTTAGTGTCAAGAAACAAGGTTATTACCGAGTTGTAATCGACGCACCTGCAATCCAGCATGAGTATCCAGGCCTTCGGCCCGATAGGCGTTAGAATTGAATGTGATGGGAAGGGTATGTAATCCCCCGGGCACCAAGGATTGTGGACTTGAAAGTGTGATATTGGTCATTTGTGCCGTCAATAGAAACTTTTACAGCTTTCAGCTATCCGGGTCAGAGAATATCTCCGTTTACGAACCGTTGATGAAGCATTGGAACAGGAGGAAGAAAAAGTATCCCCTAGATCCAATTCTGTACGAAGAACGATTGAGACGCTTGCTTTATTTATGATTGGAGCAGTGCTTACGCGTTGAAAACTGGTGCTCTCTGCAAGTCATCGGGATCTGGCAATAGTCGGTAATTCTAGAGACGCCTGACGAAGGCGATGTCACTTACAGCTCCCAAAACCATCAATCTTCCACCGGTGTCAGAGAGTGGCCTGAGATCCGATACACATTCACTCACCAGATCTATTGGAAAACCAGGCCACAGGTTAGCCCTCGGAGTTCTTATATGCATACTTCAACGAACCATGATCATCTAGGGTGGGGGACAGAAGTCATAAGACGCCACGTACGGATGTTGCGCATTAACTCACCTAGCATGTTCAGCATAGGGCTTGAAAAAATCGACCTCATCATGAAATCCGCTAGACAAAGATCGAGACAGACATACATAGAACTATTGGCGCGGGCGAACGCTCCGCTACGAAATGACTGGCAGTAGTGGCTGAAGTAAAAGCGGTCTATCGCGGTGAGCATCTCCTGGGATAGAGGAAGAGTCATTTTTTCCTTATGCTTTGGACGGTTCACCCATTCTTGCATTTCGGGTTCCCGAGCGACTCTGAAGCAGAATTCTGACCTCCAAGCAAACAAATCCCTAAGCTGAAGCACGCACCCGTCGCAATAAAGCTGATCGCCGCCACCAATGAGCAGATGGAAGGGCTGCTCGGCATGCTGCGCCAACAAGTCGACCCAGACGGGGTCATAGCCAGTCTGGAATCCCGGTCCGCGAAAGTTATCCACGTTCACACCGGCGCTGAACCCATTGCACTACGTAGATCAACGCCGTTCAAGATACCACGGAGCGAAGACGATTTGGGAAACGTACAGAATAAGCAGCCAAACGCATCGTCTGACGGCGGCCCGGGACAAAGAAATCGATTTCCAGCCCATCGTTGATCGAATACTGAATCTTCATCTCGGAATCGTCAAGCGGGATCTGCATGAGGAACCTCCAGAAAGTATATGTGCTAACGAGTACCGAGATATACGCATGGGGGTTCTCAACAAGGTTGGAGTGGAGAGTATATAGGGTGCATACATACCCGCCGCTTCCACCATACGCGTAAATCTCAGTGCCAAGGACACTCTTTTCTACTACACTTGGCCCCTCCAGGTGCCCGTCGTCCGCTTGACTCCGGTAATGCTGAGCCATTGGATCAGCAGGGTGCGGGCCCAAGTCGAGGCCTTGTGCGCCTTGAACGCTCCGTTGCCTACGGTGTGAAGCGGTTCTTTTGGGGTCCCAGCGATATCTGAGAGTCGGGAATGGCTCGTACGTCGACCCAGCATCCGCAGCTACGAATGCGGTTCCACAGGGTGGGGGAAGAGTTAGCACCCACCGGGGGTCCGAGGGGGGATGCATTGGCACTTACTGACGATCATCGCCGCGCCATGCCACACGCCGTGCTCGTCGACAGTGTCATACCGCAGCAGAGGGCCACACATAAACTGCAAATACGGATGCATCAGCGTCTTCCTGCGATTGAGCATCTGGGAGCGCTCGACCGCGCTGAGTCGCGACAACGGGTTCTCATCGAACAACGGTTGTACTCCATGGATGACAGAGGGGCCCGACGGGGGGGTTGTAGGAACAAACGGATAGCCTGTTTGCAGGAGATGCGGGCTCAGAGACGATGGAGGGGCGGCAGCGCCCGACTGGATACCCGCGTCTCCGTTACTGCCTGACGGGGTTGGGAGCGGCGAGGGTTGTCGTTGTGCGGGCATGGTCCAGCCTCCAATGAAGGAATCCTCGATCGGTTGAAGATGTCCAACGGGGCGAAACTGGCCATCGGGGCCTCTGGACGGAGGCTGGATAATGCCAAACAAGCCATGAGTCGGCGGGGTCGAGGGGTAGATGGGCGCAAAGGGGAAGCCACACCAACCTCTTGTTGAACAGCCCTTCGGCGGGCTTGCCACCCTGCATTATCCATGCTACACTACAAGTTATGGTGGGAGGGAGGGTGAAGTCGGGGGTGATGGAGATAAATGTGTGTGAATAGGATGTAGATGAACACGGAAGCCGCTAAGGGCCTGTTGGTTGACAGACGTGAGTGGCAGCAGTTGAGCGGCAGCAGTTGGCGCATATACGATTACTCGATTCGGTTGATCGAACATACTCGCTCGCAACTCTGTCGCACCGCAGCTCAGAAACAGCCCAAGACGTGGTATTTACGGGGCATGCGGCCCACAAGCATCAGGGCATGGGGCCTGTTAGTGATAAAAATAGCATTCCCCTATAACGTAGGCCACATTCCTTGTCGGCGTGGGCGTGGGTGCTCCAACCAGCAAATTTTAGTACGTGTTTATCTCCTGATCGTGGCAAGCAACGCCCAACGCCCCATGCTTGAAAGCCTTTCACACGTGGCCCGCCCAAAGTACCGTACAACGGCTAATGCATTCCCTGTGCTAGACTTTACAGGCGTAAGTAAGGTATGTTAGGGAATGGCGTCCGGGCCACAAGCAAGCAGGGTCGAGGTAAATATAAGACACACAAAACACAGATACCCCAACACCGGTGTAGAATATTACGATAAATCAAAAAGGAGCGAAGGTCCGGCGGGCAAAACTTGATATAATTATCCAACACCAGGTAGTCGCGAGGCAGATATGTACTCACGCTGAGGCAGCACGTATACATTTATTCATTCGCGACCTGCAGCGAATCAGTCGATCAGTCACCAATGGGGATAAATGAAAGAACGACGCACCCTCAACACGCGTTGTCCAATATTGTACCCATAATCTTCGTCGTCAGCGAGGCTCGCGCGCGCAGGTTCTGAATGTCCCTGCGAGTAGTGGCTTTGTTCATCCTGCTCAGCTAGTTCCTCGTGTTCGTTCTCAGTTGTACGAGGTCCTGCAATACCGGGCGAGTAAGGGTTATCCAACCGAAGAGATGGCTGGTCCTGATGTCCACCGTACACACTGTCGTCTCCACCGGGTGGCATCGTCGAAACAGCACCTGGGGCAAACGAAGCAGAATACCGTGCCTTTTCCGGTGGATACGGCGTGTCTTGGCCACCTGGGTATCCGGGTGCAGGTGTTGGTAGTGTAGTAGATGCACCTTGGCTTTGACTACGCGAGAGTCCACTCATCCCAGATTGACTGTGACCCAGAGGCAAGCGCGTCGACGCTTGACGCGTCACCGCATACGGGTCACTACCCGCCAGACCAGCGGCTTGAAGCAGATCATAGGTCCCGACTCCTGTGCCACCGGCCCCTGCATGAGGAATCCCTTGCTGCCAGGAGCGTCCGGTCTCGTACATTTCGTATTGTTCAGGAGGATTGGCAAGTGCCCCATACGGGTCTTGCAGCCCTCCCCCACGTAGGCTACGTCCTCGGGCTCCAATGCCAGCAGTACCGGCCCCTGGACCACCCGTGCCACCGTATGGTTCGTACGAAGTAGGTATGTCACCTAGATTGTTTTGAGACTGCTCATGCGAAAGGGGCGGTTGATTGTATGTACCGTGACTAGTCTCAGAGTAGGGACCTAATACACCTGTGCCAGACGTATAGTCGAAGTCGTCGAAATCGGGGACCTGAGCATTGGCAGCGGCAGCAGCAGCCTCATCAATCTCGCGATCAAATTTGCGTGCGCGACGTCGGCGAATGAAGCTGGTAAAGAGGAAAAATATGAGAACGAGGGCCACGACGCCAACGACGGAGAAGACTCCTGCAACTGCGCCTGTGTTGTGAAAGAAACTAAGATGATGGTCAGCACAAGCTCCAGGCAATTCGATTTTTAAAAAAGGGCAAATCCTTCGTGCTGCGTAGCCACTCGGTCATTCTGTACACGAAGAATAGGAAGGATTTGCGAATGCACGTAATCCCCGCCAGAATTGCATGCACCCCCGCATAGGGCCGGGTTCGTGGCAGATGCATTTCGAGAAGCATGAGAACTACCATAAAATTGCACGGGTGGTACCCTGGGGTAGTGCATGCTCATGAGATCACAGGACCGCCACGCTTTGAAGGGAACCAGTCCACGAGCTCCACAGATCACCGAGATAACGATTCTCATGCCCTCACCCATGAGGTGATGAAAAGAGAAGGTGTACTTACCCAGTGGGTGACTGGGACGTTTGGGACTGTGTCGGTGTAAAAGCAGGCACCGTCACGACCGATGTTTGGGTAAAAACTTGGCCATCCGATGTCTGAACAACGAAAGAAATGCTTGAAATCGAGGAAGGCGCCTCGGCGCGGGGAGAGGTCGTTGACGAGGCGGTGGTCGAAGGAGTGGCGCTCGTAGGCTTGGTTGTTGAAACGCTGGAAGAGCTACTCGAAGAGGACGGCGCGGCGGCAGAGCTGGAGGAACTAGAGCTGGTAGCTACCTCAGTCGTCGTCGGCGTCGAGGAGGTGGCGGAGGTAGAAGAGGCGGGGGTAGAGGATGTCGACGTGGGACTCGTAGCGGAAGGGGCGGCGGCACTTGTGGCGACTGCTGTAGTCGCTAGAGTCTGGCTGTAGCAAAATAAGTCGACTGGGAATCACACTGAACACAACATAACCTACGCTGCGGTCGTAGGAGGAGCTGATGTACTGGTGAGGCAGGATCATGAAAAAGACGACAGCCCACGTACCAGGTAATGACATGACGTCGAGCTAGGGTAGTAACGATTGTGGTGCGTGAAGCAACGATGACCGGGGCGGTGTGAAAGTGAGATGGGTCAGTGTTAAAAAGTAGGGTATCGAGAGAAAAGTATCATGAAGTTTGAACCGAACTAGCCAGCGCTACCTTTCCCCACGTCGCACGATAACGTCGTCGGTGGTCGAGGTAGAGTTGGTGTACCGCTTACATAACTCAAAATTTCCGGGGCTGAGAAAAAGACCGTGACACATCCAAGGCGTGATGATTGATTGTTGTATCAATATAATGAGGACCGCGGACACAGGACATTCGCTTTCGTATGCTTCACAAAAAGATCGAAGGATGGATGTCGAGGGTTCACGTTAAAATGTTAAATAGCGAGGGCGCAATGTGAGGCGCAGCGGCACTTGCTACATTTATCACCGCCACCGTTCACAACGTGCGAGCCCCGAGCGATCCCGCATATTAATACGAAATTCCTGATTTGTGCAACAGGAGGACAAGAACGAGTTCGAACTACTGATCGCGCTCACGCCTTTCTCCGCTTGGCAGGGCTTTCTATTGTGCCAGCGCTCGCTCCGTCGCTCCCCCATTTGTCTTCTCCTGGCACGCCTCTGAGCCCCTTCATCTTTCGTGTTTGTAATTTGGTCAGGTCTTGCTTCGCAATATGCACGTGACCACGCAAGTCGCCCATCTCGTCCACCTCGAGGTTCTTGCGTTTCTTGCCCAGCCCCTTCTCCACGTCTTGCTTTTTTAGCTTCGGTCGACGCAGAGCTGCCTTCCAGAGTTCTGGGTCTGCCGGTTGGTGTCGTCGCAAGCTCAGGTCTAGGGAAGGCCCCATGGGAACAAGCTCGACGCGTGGTATACGTTGGCCTGAGGCAAGTAGCTTGACAGCGTAGCCTCGGACATGCACAACGGGTAGAGGCCCGTCAGTTTGGGCATCGGAAGCAGACGCGAGCTTTTCGGATGACGGAGCAACCGTGATACTGATGACGTGCTCGAGTCCCGAGAGGTGGATACTCTCAATAACCTCACCATTGAAGAGGTCCATAAGTAGAGATTTTAACTGGATGAACCGTGGGTGTGTGTCAAATAGCTCCGAGGCGAAGTGTAACATGGGCTTGTGCCCTGGTTGTGGTTTGGATGTCTGTACATGTCTTGGCGATTAATTCGTGATGTAGGAGGTATAGCAAGAGATCGCACCTTGAACCTATCCATGCTAACAAACTGTTCCACGCCTAGTTCGCACATGTCTAAAATCCTCCTATCAAATAGGCGTGTGATTGTCAGGCCATTGGGTCGCTTTTTAGTGCTTTGTCCAAGCACAAACATGGACGCGTCGTTTTTGTGTGCCCAGAATTCTAGTGAGGTCGCATCCTCGAATGGACGCACGACATTCTTTTTGGAGAACGAAATTGCATGAGGTCGCTTGAGTGCCATCTTCATGTCCCCGGAAAAATAAGAAAGAATGTTATTCCAGTGATATAATGTTGAAGTGGATCACAGACCAGATCTTTCATAGAACCGTTGACAACTTCACCAAGGTGGGTACCGCGGACAAAGATGACCGTACGTGGGTCCTCGACTTCCTTCGGTTCACGAGCTTCCAGGGCCCGTTTTGATCGCGCATTCTTGGGTTTTCTGATGGTGAATTGGCCGTCAGCGTTCCCAAGAACGCCGAGTTGAGAATAGTAACACACACTACACGAAGCATGACTAGGCAGCGCAATCGCAGTACGTAGCTCAGTTTTTTCCTAGAGTCTGCGAGGCGGTGGCACAAACAAACTCAAAAACCAGAGGTCAGAATGGCCCGTCGCGTGAGTAGATGTTAGAAGTCGTTTGGAGAGCGACCGAAACTCAAAACTGTTCTCCCGCCATCACTATCGCCACGACGGCCCGGACCGTGGGACCACTCAGACTGCCTTTATTGCCGGCGCGTCCTCTGAATCTTCCCTGGATTGTGACGGATACAAATAGACTACAGTTCGTATATAGGCCAAGGTATCTACCCCCCCTTGAGACAGAGACTAGCCGACATGCTCCACAACCGTAGTAACGAGTTTGCCATCCTGGATCTTGGTAAGCAGCATCTCGGGAAGGGGCTTTTCGTCGAAAACACCATCCTCTTCGCCCTCCACCGGCAAGCTGATGTTTATGCTACTACACTTCGCCGTCGTAATCTCCGCATTCAGGCAGTCTTTACTGAGGAAGATCTGTCCCGAATCAGTCGAGTCAAGCTGGATTGTGGGAGCGGAGCCGGTGATTTGAAGCGCAAATGAGGGTGAATTCGTCACAGAAACTGATGAGATCACAGACTCCACGAGCACGGACGTCTTTGTGCAGTTGACTACGACGCCTTGAGTGCCAGCTTCCCTGAAGTAGGATTAGCGACACGCACCTATCGTCACCGCATTGACCTTTCCTTTGATAACTATTGTCGAGTTCTTGCAGCCGAAGAGGTTCACGATATGGCTGATTTCTGCATCGGCCACGGTCAGCGCTGCCTCATTTTCTTGATACTCCTACAACCCAACGTCATTCTGAATCAGTTCGATAACGGTGGTTATGAAAACGCGTACAATGACCCATTTGTTGCCTTCTAAGGCAAATTTGGCCGGCTTTTTCCCCATGAGCGCGTGGGGTTTCGCTGGCTTAGCTGGTTTCTTTGGCGCTGAGGACAAAATCAAGCATGTTTGCAACCGTAACTAATGAGAGAAACGCGCGATGCGCACCAGCGGACGACCCAACCGTGCTCGGAACGGCGGAAGACGCACGTAAAGCGGGGTTCTTGTGCGTCATCTCACTTTTATCGACCTTACGTAGGTTCTTCGTCACCTCTGAGCCACGATTAAGCTCCGCGAACACCGCCGCAGCACCACCACCAGTAGCGGCGGGGGCAGGCAAAAGAGTAGGCGGTGGCGGCGGGCCAGGAGGTGGTGGGGGAGGCGGGGAAGGCGGGGCACCACTGGCTGCGGCGGGCGGTACTGCGGCCTTGTATTCAGATATAGATATGCCCTATAATACTACCCATCAACCCATGCATAACCGATGGGTAAATTTCGCGTGCCTTCGCATTCCAGACAAGCCCCGTGGTGTGATGTTCCATCACGTACTTCTTCATATCATCGAAGATGGCTGTGAAGGCCTTAACCCATTCAACGTGCTTCTTATCTCTGCCCAAAGTGTGAGTGTGAAAGTACCAGGAACTCATGCCCGCCTACTTTTCTTTGTATTCCTTGATGACACGATTCCCATAAAATTGAGTTGCGTCCTTTATTTCGGTCACATATGGTCCGGGCTTGTTTTCCTGTGGCATCGCCATGGGCCATTGACAACTAAGGCAATGCACCAGAAAGAAGTAATACCACAGTAATCCAGGCTACAGCGGGAGACCCTTCCGCAACCAAACTCAAATGGTTGAACCAGTCCCGTTCTTTCCGGTTGGAGTCCTTAATCGCTGAGATCGCTTCTATGTCAGCCTGAAGATCACTTAGCAGGACCGCAAATGCGGCCTGGTCCGGCTTCTTGCAGGTGGCAGCGATACGGATAATGCCCCCGAGACTGGTGTAGAGTCGCTCCACAAGCTTTGCCTACAAAACAAAATTACTTGTAAGATCAAGAAGTCTTGTGCGATGGGGTATGGCTATGCACCTGCTCAACGACACTGGGGTTGGGAAATGTTCCCGCTAACTTGACGAACGGTTGGACCCTCCCTTTTAGGATCTGTTCGTTGTATGCCACCACACTTGGGGGGTCGTCGATGACTTGGTGTACCGGGGTAGACGGCGGCAAGGATGCCGCGACGGCAGCCGGAACTGCGATGCTTGCTGATGCAGGTACACTCGAGGACTGGGGTACACCTTTGCTTGAGTGTTCGTGGAGGTCCTCTAACCGAGACGTCACGGCCTCCAGCCTTGACGATATACGGTCAGCAATCAGCAAAGCCTGCTTGCATGTACATTACCGTTTCAACACAGTTGATATATTGATATTTGACATGATAGAAACTTTCACTAGTGACCTTGAAAGAGGACAACTACGTTGTATACGGAAGTGTCCAACTGTAGCGAGAGGAGGTTGCTCGGTAACAGAGACCCGGAATGGAAACAACGTCCGGCGGGCCGCACGACGCGTTACAACAAGAGCGACTACAAATTATCGTGCCGATCCGTTCCAAGCTTCGCCTTCTTCTTTGCCTTTTTCCGCCGCCTCCGCTCTCTTTCTAGATGTTTAGCCTTTTTCATCTCACTTTTCGATAGACCAGGATTGCTGATGGCATCAAGCTACAACAGTTCATCAACATTTCTATGTACGGAGGGAAGAGCGGAGGGGGGAATGGTTTCGCCAAACCTTGTTCAACAAGATGCGTCGCGCAATCTTTCTGTTCTGCTCCAGAGAGCGCGTTTCTTGACACGATACACGGATTCCTGTGGGTTTATGCAACAACTGGACGTTATTCTGCGTCTTGTTGATGGACTGCCCGCCGGGACCACTGCCTGTAGGGAAGGGCACATTATAAACCAGAAATGAATTACACGGCATGTAGCACACGCCTCGTACGAATGACTCCTCCAAATCATGCTCATTGAGCACCGGAATAGCTCGTTCTTTGTGTGCCCTTTTCATCTGAGAATAAAATCTCGGAACAGCTGGGACTGAGCCACTGTCACTCCGAAGGTCCAAGCTATAGGGTTATCTGCATTGTAGCTCATCAACTAGGATCATCACAACGCGCACGACAAGCTCACTCTACAGTGACTACTTCCTTCTCCTTCCGTCGCCGTCTTCTAGGCATCTCCATCATATTTTCCGGGTTCTTTATGCTGTCATTGTCCCCAAGTTCTGTATGTTCAGTAATGCGTATTTCTGCATGCCGTGAGGAAAGCCTTGGGTGACACGAGAAAAAAATGGTGTGCGTACTGTATGTCTCCGTGTCGTCCTCTCTAGGTTGTATCGGCAAACGTTCTCCCTGGACAATATTTTTCCTCAGAAAATCCGCGATTTCCCGTCCGAGCCTCAAATTGTTCTGAAAGACATCCTCGTCCCTAATAGCGTATTGCTCTGATGCATCTTTCCTCATCTTCTGTCGGAACGCTATACAATGTCATGAGAGAGAGAGAAGCATTCCGGAAACCTGGCCATACCTAAAAGTACGGGCGGGTCACCTGCCACGTCAAAAGGTTATGACTCGGAATGAGTGACAGTGTTATCTGAGAATGAATCAATCGCACCTGCAAAGGTTGTGGTGGATGCACGCCATAGGTCGCGGTAGACGGAGCGAGCTGCTGCACGTAACGATGGAGAGATGGACATCAACAGAACCAAGTTATAGAAGGAGTCTGCTCTCCGTTCATCTGAGGCAGAGTCCGAATCGTGGGAAGCGGTGCCTGAACGAGATATGTGGATCTGAGATCTAAAGCAGGCGCAAGTCGCGCACCATTTTTGGACGTGGCCATGCCCGTCGTCTTGCTCTGCGTCTTCCCACTTCCTCTTGACAGTGGCAGGCTTGACTATGGCACTAAGATTCCATTTAGATGATGCTACATTTGCTAGCATAGCTGTCTCCAAGGAGCTAGACTTACATCGTCGGGTTCATAATCGAACTGGCTAAGGTTCATCGCGTCGAATCTCCGCCAAGCATGTCTCTCAATCCACCTGACATCTTGCCTTCATCGCAGTCTGCTCTCTTGGTCACTCCCCACACATCATCCAAACTCATTACAAGACACAAACATGCTCTCATGAGCGGTTGTGTAAAGGGGCTCCAAGTCTCACGTGATCTAAGAGTAGAGTTTGTTGACTGCACGCAAACGTGCCGGAGTTTCAACGTCTCTTTACTGTAAACCACCACCTTCGCCGCCTACCTTCGTCCACTTTGCTTATTCGGTTCCTGGCGTCCTAAGTAGCATCCTTGCTTCATACCAGCATCAAGTTCAGTATTTTCTGCGTCTTCAATAGCGATGCCTCCTGTGAAGAAATCGTCTTCTTCTAAAGCTCCAAAGAAGGCAGTCGCCAAGTCTGCTCCAACTCATCCCAGTTGGACCGATATGATCAAGGTGCTTACAATTTCTGTAATATACTCTACACCACCCCCACTTGTCCCTGGAAGCACTCGGTCTTTCGCGGACTACTGCGTCGTCGTCCTCTAGATAGTTTTCCTAAAAAGGGGCAGATCTTACTCCGGTCATTGCCGCGCGGCCTTGTCTGTCTCCTGCGTCGCTTCCACACGCTGCCTCCGTCCTCCCCGCCCCTCTAGTCGTACCACCACCCCATTTTTGGCTGTGAAAGTACTGTGTGCAGGAAGACTGATTACTATATCGCTCTCATAGGAGTGTATTTCCACTTATCGCGAGGATGCGCGCCATGGAGTTTCTCGCCCTCAAATCAAGAAGTTCGCCCTTATTTTACGCTATCACACTCTCCAGCCGAACTTAGTTATGCCTTAGATTCGTTGAGGAGAAGTACAAACTGGAGATAGGAAACGCGCAAGTTACGCAACTTAGTAAGGCGATTGCTGTTGGTGCTGAGAAAGGCATCTTCTCGCTTCCCAAAGGTTGTTATTTTTGCGGCTTCTTGATTTCTTCACCTCAGTAGCCTTTTAGGGCCGTCTGGGCGTGTGAAGCTTGCCCCGAAAACTCTCAAGGCTGCCGATGATGCAAAGGAGGTGGGTCTTGGTGGTCTAAGGCCTTGGTGCTCTCCTTGATCTTAGCGCTTTAGAACAAGCCCACCTCAAAGACCTCAAAGACCGTCCCTCCCACGAAGGCCGCTTCGAAGCCAGCGACAAAGCCTGGATCAAAGACAAAGGCTGTAGCGGGCAAGTCGGCCACAGCCGCCAAGTCCTCCGCTGGTCGCAAAGCACCATCTTCGAAGACCGCGCCTACTAAAGCGTCGCCTTCTAAGACAATTAAGAAACCCGCTGTCACTTCCAAGCCTCCGAAACCTGCAGCCAAACCACCTACAGCGAAGAAGACAGAGGCAGCCCCCAAGAGGACATATGCTGGCAAGAGGGGCCCCGAGAAAAAGGCTAAATCTAGCACCAGCCGAGTGTCCGCTAAGAAGGTAAGTCGGCTTAGACTGGCTAGGTCGCGGCGTAGACTAATTGTGAGTACTACAGGTTGCCACGGGGGGACTGCCGCAACCAAGGTATCCAAGGCCAAGGCGGCGTCGACTAAGAAGGCGAGTTCCAAGTCAGGCTCTACGTCTCGCTTTGGGAAGGTAAGCACCCAGCAGAGGAGATGCTCCGTCATTCTGCTTTACTCACTACCTGACATTTAGGCTGTGAAAGGGGCGTAGGCGAACCGCGTTGTTATGCCAAGAGAACCTGGCTTTACTACGTACTCACTTATCTGGCCATTGGATACCTGATTGCTGCCTCGTTTGATGCTGTGTCGTCATGTGCTTTTAAACTCTTGTTGAAATCTTGAACACTGTACGGGCTCTCTGACCACGAGCTACTATGCCGCCTTTATTTATGTATTTACGCGTGCGATGTCTCGTCTTGTGTACTGTTACCTATTCGGGAAGTGTCTGAAGAATGCACAACTTATGACCGAACGAGTTCAATAGCCGCAGATCCAGTGTTCTTGGTAAATTGTATACCGCGCTAACGAGTTTCAAGTTTATCCGGGTGACTCCTTCTCTAGCTTATTCGGATATACTGAATGCAGAGCGCCGAGTACTCACTCTGAGTACTGAGTACGTATTGTACACACATGTAGTCCACGACGCTCATCGGACCAAAACACGGAGGCTGACAGATCATACTTATATACATACCACGACAGGGGGGATAGGTTGGTAAATATATATATGTATATTCCGTCTGATCAGTCATTGTAAATAAACGGCTGAGGATTCCGACATGATGTTTGTACGTTCGCGGAACGGTGTCTTCTTTAGATGATAATGGTACTCATAAGGGACGCGCAGTGGTTATTTCTGCAGATCCGTGTGCATCGCGGGAACAGGTGGGGTGGGGTATTTAAGAGACGGGCTCTCAAAGATAATTTAGATGGCGCTAGTAGACAGGTCCAAGCATGTTCAAGTGGAGCAGCATGGTCTGTCGTTGCCTAGTTCACGTCACTTGCGTGCTTGACGGAACTCGCCACGCCGCGCAGCGTCTGGAACAACAAATTGTAGCCTGATGCGATGGTGAAAAACGATGGCCATCCTTCTACAAGTGATCACAAAACATGGGGCGAGAGAAGCTATCAAGTCGGTCACTTCCGAGCAGGTCAAAAAAGAAGGGAGCATCGTTGCAGCGGTAAAGTACACACAAATAATCAAGCACTCAGGTCAGGTAAATAGATGCAGACGGCGTGAGTCCGATATCCAGTGCAATAGGTTTATATATATCAGTCTGCGGTTTCGGATAACATACTTGTTCGTCAGTGCCGGGCCCCGCCTAGAGAGTCACGTTTTTCCATCGCAAATGCGACGTATATGTCTGCCGTGCTAGTCAGCAAAGAAAACACAACGCAGGAGGAGATGATGTACTAGCGGCTTCCCATTGGCCCTCGTCCATCTCAGTTTCGCCATTCGCGTCCACGACATTCATCCTTTGCAGAAGTGGTTTGAATTCAGGGTGTTCTTGAAACTCTTCAAATACTTCATGGAACTCCTTCTTGTAGAGAGGATAGAGACCATATTGGGCCGCCAGCCTGGAAATGTGTAAGTATGCAATTGAAACATTGTAGGGAGTGTATATGAACGCACTGGACGAAATTATCCCAGCGGACGATATACTCCGGCACGTCCTCCACCGCATCTTGAAGGAAGAAGGAATACCTGTGGCCATAGAGAGGACGTGGCTCACGCGATTCAAACTTGATCGAGTATACCGAGTTACCAAAAGTGAGCTCCGGTGCGTCAGCGGGGATCTGATCCAACCGCATGAGCAGCTGCTCTGCGTTGGGAACCGTTCCAACGAGTACCCCGTTGGGGCGGAGCCAGCTCGTGACATTCTGCAGCATACAACGAACTTTGGCAACGCTCTCAAATGCGTAGTGCATACAGAACTGCATGGAAACGACGTCGAAGGGATGCGCCAGCTTTGCGGGTGGGACGCCACGCGTTAGGGGTTCTGAGTAGCAGTCAAGCGTCGCGAAAGTGGCGTCGAAGCGTGTACGAGGAAGCGACTCCCAGCGTGACCGTGCTTGATCAACTGAGATTGCGGCAACGTCTGGCGATATGCCCTCCGGTAAGCAAACAGATGAGGCCAAAGAGAAATAGGGAATGAATACCGAAGGCAACATATTCTTTTATTCGAGCTTTGCTCCACTTGTTTAGGTCGCCTCCCTTTCCACAGCCCAACTCGAGCACCTTGCCGCGTAAACCTCCTCTACCACCACGGCTGCCACCCCGTCCATGACGGTGCTGGAGGCGAGAACCGGGTGCGCAAACCGTGTGATCAGGACAGATTTTATCCAGTTGTTGAAGTTGCGTAGTCCGATGATCCGCGAGACCCGCCTCTGTTCGATGCCTACCTCAGGCCGTGCATTATCTGGCC
This sequence comes from Russula compacta, assembly GCA_022376555.1. NCBI lineage: Eukaryota > Fungi > Basidiomycota > Agaricomycetes > Russulales > Russulaceae > Russula > Russula compacta. Next base: position 355,054 of record WTXH01000007.1, on the reverse strand, counting down.
AATTCGCAAAATTAAGCCAATGATTTAGAACAAGGGGAGCGGCGACGTACAGTGATCCATGACACGCCCAGCATCGCGGGTCTTTTTTGCGATGGGCTGATGATCAGGTGGTTCGTACGATGGGCTACGTTTACGTTTGGCGAGGCGCCGCGTGCCAGTCCCGAGTTGAGTATGATAGAAATGCATCTCATCTGGAGTAAGGGGCTCCAGGACAGAGCCGGCAGGCGTCCTTCGGCGGGGGTTGTACGGCAATGGCTTTGGTTTTGGTGGGGGTGAAGGTGGAGGTGGAGGAGTTGGCGATCGAACACGGGGTGCTGGCTGCCGAGGCATGACAGGTGACGGAGGGGGGCGGTATGAGGTCGACGACGAAGTGGAAGGGCGAGATAGATTGGAACGAGCGCTAGTAGGTGAGGTGGGGGTGATGGCCGGGAAGACGAGTCCCCGCTGCTCGACGGTAGGGGTAAAGAGGCTACCTGCACGCTCGGCAGTTGGGGTGAAGAGAGACTCCGGCAGCGGCGGCGACGAGGGACCAGCGGCCAGAAAGACGCCACCCAAAGGCAGTGAAGAAAACCTGAAGGTGTCCGGAGGGGCTGATTCGCTGGGAATGCGGGCTAGAGATGAAACACGAGTGAGTTTGTCCTCTGGCGTGGGGAAACGTGGAGGATCGTCCGGTGGATTGGGGTGGAGAATATGTGCTAAAGAGGAGGCCCTCACGGGTGGGGGTGGTAGATGGAAGGAAGAAGAGGGAGACGGAGAGGTGTCATTGAGCAGCGCGGCGACAGTAGCACGACGGGGAGCCTGGGCGGTGGGTGCGGTGGCATTATGTGGGGATGTCGCTGCGGAGGTCGAGAGCGGTGGGTAATGGCGAGGGAGGGTCGGGGAACGTGTGATGGGGGAATTGAGGACAGCGTCTCTCACGGGGTCAAAGCCAGGCATCTGGGTCGCCTGTTGGAGTGATTCGAGTCTGTCGTCGTCGTCGTCGGCAGAGACGACACCAGTTGTGCCACCACAAGCCAATATCCCTCGCCCCCCGACAATCTCCTTTTTCGGGCTCAGCGCTCCTTCCATCCTCCTCGAGGCTAGGCTAGGCTAGGCTGCGGCTCTACCTGCACCTCTCTTCCCAAGCTTCCCACTTTTTCCCTCTCGACGTTAACACGACCTTAGAAACAGGACTGACACCATGCTCGTGGATCCCACCAAATCCGGCTCCGTACGATTTCGTCCCTCCGTCACAATCTCCCACAGCTTCCGAAATCGCCTGCCGCGGCGGTGGTCTGGGCGCCCTATTTATTATTACCTATCCAATCCCCCTTCTGTCCACCTTCCTGCCATTTCTGCTCATTTTTCCGTAATCGCCCTCGATCCGCATCTCATCATCTCCTCTGTATCGGGCCGCTAACGCTTTCTAGTAACCCGAGAACCTTTCTGGTCTAGTCCATCTACCTTTTTTGCCCTCCGGTGCCCAGGACAGCAGGACAAACTGTGCTTCTACTCCTTTCCCTTTATGGTTTCCACGAGTTCTCTCCAACGAGGTCTTGCCTTGCCTTGATCCCCTCTCGCCCCGCGGATCTACCAATCGTTCCTTGATCACCGGTAAACTCTTCTTTATGGGTACATGATTCCAGTACCCATTACCGTAAAACGGAACACGATAATATAAATTCGGCCCTTAATTATTACACAAGGTAGTCAAGCAGCAGCGTCCGAAGCGCGGAGAACAGAAAATGATAAGTGACTTCGCTAGACAGAAGGTGAAGTGGCAAGCATTGAGGTGGAGTCCGATTGATATGCGCCAGACATGAAAAAGACTAGGACACAGCGCAACTGCTGGATCGAGACAGCAGAACAAGAGGCACGAGGTAAAACTTGCGAGGTAAGAGCGACCAGCGTCGATAGCAGGAGAGTATAATAAAATGGATAATGGGTAAAAGAAGTAGAAGAGGGCAGTATTGTCATCAGAGCCAACGTCGAACTGCCGCAGGTATCGGACCAACAGCGAAGGTGTGCCGACTGTACATCTGGATCGCGCGGTCATGTGTCTGGATCTGCGCACGAAGGGACGCGAAACCTCGAGCATCAACATTCCGGGCTTGGGTAAAAGCTGCAATTCGTTGCCTAGAGAAGGTGCCGTACCTCGCCTCCAGACCCACAAGGTCGTTGAATGCTGCAATACTATATTCTGTCAGACTTGGACGTCATGGTGAGCGACAGGCTCACTATTCGTCAAGCAGCGCAGTCATGTCGGCCTGGGTCTGCGCGAGTATCTGTCTGTGCAGTCCAACAGCGTGGCTATTAAGTCTCTTAAAACGAGTCTTTATGTTGCTTTCGATAATAGTATGAATCTCATCCAGCACCTGGGAAGAGGCAAGGTAAGCACATGAAGGAGTTACATACAACAGAACTCACCGTTATGATAGGTATGAGATAACTTTCGCGCATCGTTGATTCGGCTTTAGTTGAGGGTGACGGCGAAGTGTCGTTTGCACGGTGTTTCTGCTTGGCATGAGCGGCCATAGGCAAGCGTGCTTCGGTGATATATGAGCGACTCTGGCGTTGGTCGAGGGGAGGAAATAACAGTGACGGTGGTTCGGCAGTCATGGTCAGCCGGGAGTCCAGGTGTGGCGAAGGAGATATAAGCTGAGATTCGAGAGTAAGGCGTTCACCTGGACGATAGAGACTATCAACTCCAGAGGATAATCCGTTGCCTCGCGCAAATTCAGGTGCCAATTCAAAAAATTTGGGCTCATCCGTTCCATTGGTAATGGGGGGAGCCACAACTTCTGTGAGCGCCTCCTGAGTTCCTGGCCGCTCCTCCACAACTTCCTCGAGGGGTGCTGCGAAGGTGACGTTCTTACGCTCTATACGAGGCGGCCGCGGCGTTGGTGGGCGCTTCAGGCTGGGTGTCCTGGTGGACCGAAAACAGAGTGAGGAGTCCAGTGATACGTTGAAGTCTTGATACTTTGCATCCGTGAGATCGGGCACGCTCGCATCTGTAATGTCTTCACTAGCTCTGCCTCTTGATAGGACAGAGACAGAGGAGCTGGTTGTGAAGTCGTGTGGGGAAGTCATCTTCTCCTCTGCAGACCTGGATATCGGTGAATGCATTGGAGATGGGGTCTCGCCTGTCAGGTCTATGGCCTCTACTACGGGCTGTATATTTTATCAGAATGCATTGGTACTAGTGCAGTGGTGAAAAATTCTCTTACTATCGTTGCACCAGTATTTTCTGTCTTATATGGCTCGGAAGGCTGCTGCTGCCTAGTTAGAAAATTGATGTGCGAACGTAAAAGAGACCAACACACCTCGGGTATGATGGCAGGGCCATCTAGGTAGTCGAGATCAGTATGGGTTTTCGACCTTCCTTGGGCCTCATCATTCGTAGCGGCGAGGAAGGAGGTAGACCAGTTCTTGGCGCCAGCACTAGCATCTTTAGCAGTCGAGTGCTGCGACGTGGTGTCACACGCAGTCGACCGCAAGGCGATATCGGACTCTGTTCCCGTTATCACTCTCTGCATGTTGCAGGTCTACGGATAGTGGTCAGTGTGGGGAACTCGGGTATGTGGGCTAAATGCTCCTACCAGCATGGTTACAGTAGTAGATACTATGCCAAGCGACTTTGCGGTTGAGGCAGCCTCGGATGGGTAGTCGGAACGAGCACCTGCTTCGCAGGCGGACGAGACTTGAGGTCTAGACTATGTAAAGTGAACACGAGATCCTAAGCGGATGGAGACATGTCGAATACACTCACCGGGTCGCCAGCTAAGCATAACAGCTCGCTTGGCGAGGACGAGAAGGACCGAATGGGATCATCGTCGTCAGGCACAACTGCTTTGGGTAGAATGAGACAAGAGTCCGTCTGATTGGGCTTTACATTCTTCTCTCGTTTCGTATTGTCGAGTATCTCATCCACAGGCCTGGGTCCCACCGTGGGTGAGCCCAGTATAATAGCCATCCCATTGTTACTTTCTGTCTGCAACGCTCTTGACGTTGACATACAGTCGCTGGTCCTTTTCGGGGGCGAGGTGCTTTTCTTGGTCGTGGGAGAGTTCAGGATGGTAGTCGAGGGAGGAATCTCGTCATAATCTACATCACGATTGACATTGTGTCCTGGAGACGAGAGCTCCATTTTCTGACGGTTGCGGTACGTCTTCTGGACTCGCGAAGGTACAGCTTTACGGGGCTTGATCACAGAAATGCCCTTCTTTCCCCTATAAGGTTTGCTACGCAGGGAAGAGATGTTCTCGGGCTCCACGCGTGCCCGTTTGCGAGGCAGGCGGTGTTCTGTAGAAGTGACCGACATATCTCCCTCTGTGACAGAGCGGCGTTTACATATCAAATCGACCGCCACGACGGGTTCTTGAGTTTCATCAACCTTCTTACCCGGCGTTCTCTTCCGAGACCTAACTGATGACACAACTTAGATCCTAGAATAATGAAAGGGGATAGCGCGGTACCACTCGAATTATTGCCTCGGTTGCTGCCTACTCTGTATCTGAACCGGCTCGATAGGTGTATCATCGAAACTCACCTCCTGTGAGCTCCTTCTCAGCTTTGACCTCGTTGGAATTGAACTGATCCACAACCACAGAGGGCTGAGGTTTTGGCTCGACCTTGACTCTCACTGTTGAGGGGTTTGTCGATACACAGGCCCGCTTCGGCCGTTCAGGAACAGCTCCACGGGCTTGGGCCCTAGTAGCTGTGCTGTGCCTCTTGTTTCGAGAAATCTTCTTTTCAGGGCCTAGATTCGATCTAGGTATCGGAGGCGACTCCTTCACCGCGGACAGAACGCAGTCCGCGGCTTCAATCTCGTCGTCTGACTCAAGTATGACCTTCTTTCTCTTTGCTACTGCCGTAGCACCTTGGTCCGACTTGTCACGCGTAATATCCTGGGAGTCCATCACTCGCAACCCTTTCACCATCGGAGCCAACTTTTGCTCCGGCGCAGTGTCCTGGGCTGCGTTGAGGTCGGCGGTGGGGGAGGTAGGTCTGGCAGACAAGTGGGGGCGACGATGACGCTGGGGATGAGTGCAATGTTGGGAGTTGTCTGAGCTACGAATGGTTCGTCGCGCTTTTCGTCGCGGTTGAACAAACTCTGCTGAAGGCTGGACAGTGTAGAAAATAGAGTCTGCATCGGAGAGGGAAGATAGCTCTTCGTCGCTTGCACCAAAAATTGCGTCGCTGATATCCTTATCGAAAGGACGATCGTGGTGAGGGTGCCCGGGGGAGGAGAATGAGCAAGACCAACAGGATTCCCGTTGTAACAATTGTGAGGAGTACTAGAACCACAAGGAGAATGCAGAGAAGGAAGATCAACGCCACGAGGAGAAGTATGAAGACTAGGAGCAAGAGACGGGGAGGTCGAACACTTCTGGGAATTTTCATGTACGCATGATAGCTGGTGACGGGAATTCGAAGGCACATGATCGCAAACCTCATCATGATTGACCTCTGTCCCCTGGATGGCAACGGCGGGGGCGGCAGATGACAACTCTGTGTGGGTGGGACACTCTTTGACCGGCAAAGGGGGCTCATTCTGTAACTTGTTGACGCAAACTTCAAGATCGGGAACAATATCATCTCCAGGATCGCTCGCTTGCAGGACTTTTACGGAATAATTGGGATGGGAAAGCACAAAAAATAATGGAACGACGACGTCAAGTCGCAGTAAGAGGAGGGAGTTGGCCGAACATACCGCCTTCTTCAACCACTTTAAGTTTGCTCTGTTGGAGACGTGTTTGGCATCACATAAACCAGTCGAAACTAGAAGTAGTCCGACGGACCTCGTAAGAAGCGATGCTCGGACCGCTACCCTCAAATTCCAATCGAGTCGGCGATATGTTGACCGATGTTCTCTCGATACCCTGTTTGATTGGTATCCCATTCAATTTGATCCGGTTCGTCTGATAGATATTAGAAAGTGGTCAACTTAGAGAGCACTGCGCCTCACCACTCCTCTGATTCTTAAGGTCCTAACAAAGTGTTTTACGTCTTTCGGGAAAATCATAATCGTCATCTTAATGACGGCGTCGTCGGAGATCACTTGAAGGGACTCATGGCATTGTGGGGGTGACAAAAGTTGCGCTACGACGGTTCCAGAGCTCGATACGTCAACTTGGCGTATGCTGTCATAGGGTACGTGCATTCCTTCAATTTTACTATCCTACTGATTGAAGGTAATCAGCGACAGTGTTGGTGGTGAAAGGAAAATCGTGCCTCGTCCTCGCAATTGAAGAGGACCGAAGTCCTGTCGAGATAAAACCTATTTATTGGGTTCAGTTGTGCATCTGATGACCCATTTAATACGAAGCTCTTCATAGCAAATGGCTGGGAGCTGTAAGATAAGGGTGAGCATCATTCCAACCAAGTTCATATCGACACGCACACAGAGATATCTCGAGCCAAAATGTCAACGATTTTGTCCGAGGTTACTTCCCAATCCGGCGAGGCAACATACCTCAGGAGTTCGATTAAATCTTTTCCACATTGGGTACTATCAACAAAACAATCACGGAGGAATGTGAGGCGTTCTGCACGGCCTTGCGCCCTGCCTTGAGTGGGAGGTAGCAAGTATGCCAGCAATATAAGAAGCTGCTCCAGGGCTAGGTAATCTGCCACCAGAGAGTATTCAGACCATCTGTTCCATACTGTAGATAATCACGTACCCTTTGTCAAAGTAATGGCGCGCCCCAGCTTCGCTCTATCACGCACTCATTATCAACCATCAACCTCAGTTTACCCCAGAGGGTATAGACTCACCCTCCGAGGATTTTGCTATCCCTGAGCTTAAGCTTGTTCTCGACACAACCATCAGCTGTCACTGACAGTAAGGAGTATGCCTTGCATTAAACGCAACGGAGGCATGGTATCAAATGAACTTTCTGGGACATGTCATGGCTAGCATACTCACGGATACTCGGAGCGAGACCGAATACGACGATAACGGGATGGAAGGGGAAACAGAAAAGAACACATTGCAAATGATTGCATAATACGCTTGCGCAACGATCATTTTCACTCTGTCTGGCGAGAATGAGCTATGATCGGCAATTTCAACAGCGAAGGGGTTCCCCAACCGTTACTGTGAGCTTCCACGTGATCCTAGACAAGGTGGTCAGGGATGTTAGTAGGCCTCAGAAAAACGAGTACCACCTGCACACCAGCAAGCAGAATCGCTCCTATTTGTTCCCAACTGCTTCTGCTCTGAGGATCCCTAGTCTTCCAGGATTGAGAAATTCGATCATGAATGATTGTAGCAAAGATAGCCGCTGACAGCCGGAGTGCCGCTCCCGGGTGAGTCAAGTATAGTTCAGCGAACGGACGGCGCAATAATCCAGACAACATGTCTAGGAAGCCCCGATCAAGAGAGGGTGTTCCTGTCTGCACACGAGAGAGTCAAAAATCTCTGATTCCTGCGGAGGGTTGCTGGTCAAATAATCACCACCGAGATAGCCGCAGAGACGATGCGGTCTGCTGTTTCCCGGTCTTCCTTGTTCCAAGGATCCGCAGCCTTTTTGAGAGCTGCAGCGGCATTTCTCACAGCATGTATGGTGCTAGACATCAGATGGAGCGCATATATCCGTTGTTAGCGGTGGCAGACGGAGGATGATCTCGGGACGAGGTTCTGATTGGTATGTATTCAAGTTGTACACGATCACGATCAGTGCAACGCGATCACGTGCCCCTTTACACTTTCGACAATGACTTACGTATCCTGAAGCTTAAGTCCTGCCGCGCATGGCACTCTGGCTTTTGTTTTCTCTGCCGTCTGCTGGAAGTGGTGGAGCAGATTCTGGGATCATGGTTGAGTAGATAACTTGTGATTTATACGAGCGTAATGGGTCTGTGAAACGCGTGCATCTCTCACCTTCTCACTCATCTTAATCCTGTCACGTCACACGCCATCCCTCGTCACGCAACTTACTCTGGCCTCCGACAAATTTGAACTTTGCTACTCATTTCGGGACCCTCAAAAGCCAAGAGACCAAGAAGCATAAACGAATGCTACGCTCTTTACCCGCGGCGACACCCCTAAAGGCACGAGGAAAAAGCAAGGGCAATCGATCCATTCGTTGTATTCCAGGCGGAAATGAGGCCATATGGGATGAAGAACTACACACCGCCCTCGTTGAAGGTATGTCCTTTGGCCGCCAAGTGCACAAACTCTTAATCCGTATTAATTTCTTCCCAGCTCTCAACATCTATCCACCGATGGGTAGACAGCGCATACGGCCCATGCATGACGGCGGCGAAGGTCACACAAGCTTGGGTCGATGTCAGCTCATTCAGCAATACTTGATGCAAAAAACAGGAAAGAACCGTACACGAAAGCAAATCTCAAGTCGCATTCAAAGACTGAGGCGGATACATCAGGACGATCCCGCAAGTACGCTATGCAACGAACTTTGTTCACCGTAGAATTGATCAGTCGCATTCGTAGTGGCAGACGTTTTGCGCGTTTTGCCAGACATTCAACAGCCGATTGCCCCCGAAATGCTAGTCAACCTTAATGACAGCACTGAGGCCGCAACTATGGTTACACCCCTGGTCCCAGCGACACCTCCCTCGCTAGGTTTGATAAGCCTGTCCACTACAGCGATGATAACTTACTACGTACATAGGCTCTGTAGAGTCTAGTGCAAGCTCGAGCCCATCCTCTAATCTGCTCGGAGATTCTAATTCCTCTAACTCGTCTGTTCAGTCAAATCAGCTGACTCTCAGGCTTTTTGAAGCTGCGGACTTGCATGTCTCTATCCCAGGGGACGCAGGGATTGGTGTTTCAGCTCCGTGCAGTGAACAAGAAAACATATGGCCTGGCTCAGGACTTTGTCTCCCCGATCGACCTGTTCCATCTTTATCTCAGAGGCGGATGGCATCTAACATTCCTGGTTTACGTATTCAGCTCGATCTTCCTTCTGGCCCACCGTTTCCATTTCCAGACTCAGGCTATGGCTTTGAGGCGTCGATCATGTCTGAAGCGGAGTCACTTTCTCTTGCGGGAGACCAGTTTCCCTATCTCAGTTGTCATGGCCATTCCGCCGATCCCATCACCCCCATTGATCAGATTATCCACACCCCAGAATTTCCACCCCAAGTTCTTCGATACGACAAGCGCTCAGCGTACCAATGTTGCGCCGAGAAAGATGATATCTTTTCTCAACCGATGACGTGTGCTCCTTCCTTGAGTCTATACGACCCCCACCCTATTCCTCACTTGTTCTCTGCTGCAGAGTATGGTTCTAGTAAACCTGGCCCGTTCCACACGTCTCGTGCGCAGAATTACCCTCCCCCGTCCTCGCCACTTGCGTCGTTCCACGCTAGCGTTCAGGGCGCCTCCTCCTGTTTAGTACCTGAGAGTTGCCAGGGCGCGACTCAGACACAAGATATCACCTACCTGGCTCATCTGTCTCGTCGTCTATCTTATCCTTGTGACTCAGGACTGCTTGACTCGGGATTATCTCTTCGAATGTCTTCTGCGGCTTATTCATATGTTTCTGAGGAAGGTGACATGGCTAGCACGCTTGGTACCCTAGAACTTGCATCCCCAGCTATGATCAGGCCTTTCTTCCCCTCTGACTTTCCATATCCCGCTTCGGGCAGCTCGCCTCATACCCCTCTCGATGAATTGGCGACTGCGTCTGTCCACGATGCCTCCGTTTCTCAGTGAAACTGCTTGCATCATCGCGATACCCTCTCAATTCCCGCATCCCACACTCTCATTGAGTTATCAAGCGCATAAGCTGTAATCCTTACGCTATAATCATAGCCGTAGTGTTCGTATATCTTTCGTGTTTCGTGTAGCATACATTGTACTGTCATCTCGGTTTGTAATGTAACTGATAATTCAAACAGACATTCCTTACGTAATGGCCATGCGCCTTGTGCCTTGTGTGCCCGAAAATTAATTTGTGGCCCTGGCCATGGCCCTTGTTGCCCCGGATAGAGCCGCACTTCGCACTTCGCTGAATGCGCCTCGCTTCACTTTTATTATTAGTTTACAATGTCTACTGCAGAAGCCCCTCCCAGCGTATTGTCGAGGGTATTGCCTTCTCTCTCTCAACTACGTTTACAAACTTGTTGATACACCTCTTCAGCACCGCAAGCTCTTCACAAGGAAGCATCTACGGAAGGTATTCACTCCCAAACAGGTGGTTCTCCCGTCTACTCATACCCTCTCCTATATGAGCAGTATTCCTGGCTCCCGGATGTACTCCGTCTCAAGAATAGTGTATGGTTATTTCCCCATCAATGTGCGCAGCGCAGATTCAGCGGATAAACCTAGATTGTGGGTCGCATTCTCGGCCCTGTGTTAACCGTCACGACATTTTCTGCGGCCACTGTATATGCCTACGGGAAGGGGAAATCGCTCACAATGACGAACTCTGTGACGCCACTGCTCGCGGTCGTCGTAAGTGACCCGATCGTCAGAGATGTTTGGCTCTTGATTCTCATGGCGTGCGTTGACGTGTAGGTTGGACTTTTGCTAGTATTCAGGTAAGTTATGAACATGCATCTAGTTGAAGCCCTTAAGACTGAGTTTGCATCAGGAACGGGTGAGTTGCGCATCTATTTTGGGCGCGTCGAGTCTTCGAGTTGACAGTATGTGCCAAGAACTTCCTATGACCGGTACTATGAAGGCAGGAAAGCATTTGGATCGATATCATCACAGGTGCGCGTGCTCGCTTATGTCTACATTAGAATGATTCGACGCGTCATGTAGGCCCGCAATCTCGCGCGCTTAATCTGGGTCCAAGTTGCTTTACCCCCCTCGGACGACGTCGCCGGCAACACTCCGTCGACCGACATCACGCCCCTACAGCTACGTCGCCGCAAAAGCGATGCACTGAAGTTGATCATCTCATTCGTGTACTCCGTCAAGCACTACTTGCGTGAAGAGGACGGCTTGGGTTGGGATGACTACGTAGGTGTCCTTCCGGCATCCTTCGTACGGTCGTACTCTCGTCGCCAGTCGCGCCGGAGTTCGATTTCGACAGGCTATTACGGCGCCTCCAGTCATAGTTCAAGTGCTGGTCACTCGAGGTCGACCAGCCCATCAAGGTGTACGAACCCCAACGGCTCCATGGGACCGTCTGCAACGAAGCGCGTGAGGGTCAAAAGAAGTTTGGACAAGGTCCCAACTGCCAGATCACCACTCATAGCCGGGGAGCACAGCGCCATAGACTTCAAGGCATATACCGATGTGTCTATCCCCTTCCCACTTCTGTGCGTTGAGTGATTGCTTCTTAGGCATGCTGACGGGTTCTGACGCGACACAACACTGCCAGCATCGCCCATGAGCTGACCAGAATGTTGTTTGCGTTTCGGCGAGATGGCTTGTTGGAGACTGTCGGTCCTGCCGGTACGTCATCACTGGGTTTGCTACATTCTCGTTGCAAATGACCCACGCTCCTGTGATAGGCGTGAATACCATGAACATGAAGTAAGAAACAACGCCAAACACTATTCATTCGTATTCATACACCATGTAACACCTGTTAGCGTTTCGGCTCTAGTTGATCAATTGAGCAATGTTGAACGGATCGCCAATACCCCTATACCAAAGTCTTGTATGTTCCTTTTCCAGCTATTCTATTCCTGTATTGACCAGGCTGGGTTGATCCTAGACAGCATTCATCTCAAGCAATGTGTGACGCTATACCTCTTTGCCCTCCCTTTCACTCTGGTCAAAGAGCTAGGCTGGGCAACAGTACCCATCGTTACAGTTGTTTCATTCACACTCATGGGCATCGAAGGGATCGCTGAGGAAATCGAGATGCCCTTCGGTAAGCATGTCTACTCTTTCTACAACTGATTCTAATTTATCGGGCCTTGTGCAGGCCTTGATGAGGGTGATCTCCCATTGGGTGGGTCCGGCGCATCAAGCTAGGTGCCCCTTGCTAATTCAATGTATGGCTTACAGAACGCTATTGCTCGGACTTGAAGGAAGAGATCGAGTGAGCATAACTTTGTCTTTTCAATCCAGACTCTTCCTAACCCGTAAAAGTTATATTATTCAACACCTCCCGGAAGGCGGTGTAGGTAGCTATGGCTGGGATGATGGTCAAGGAGACGATTGATTTCCGGAATGACCACTCTATATGAACATCCTTTATATGTCAGCGATACCACATTTGTAACAAACGTGGATGAAGATTAATTCATGATGGTTTGGCTTGTGCCCCTTCAACTGCGCTTGCAAATTCTCCTAAGCTTCTATACTTCCACTTTGTAAATGTTTCTTTCCCTGCACGGGACTTTGGTACGCCATCGCCATCAAGGCAAGTCAGTGAATCCGGACGGTCGATCCACACCGAGGACAAGCCGAGTGCCCGCGCGGGAACGTGGTCGTGTGGGAGTGATTGTGCCACAATAAGGATCTGCTCTCGCTCAAGCGACGGGTCGTCCACCTGCAGCTGCGTCACCGCATATTCAAAGTTGCGTAGGTCTGGCCTATTCGCTCAATGTCAGGGCACATGAAAGAGGGGAAAAATTTAAAATAAAAGGAAAGAACCCCCGAGGCAAGTCAGCCGGGGCCATAATAGAACGACGACGCGAACGGTACTCTTTATTTTTTATACTCAACTTGTACGAGCCGATCTCCTCCGCAGTGTACGCCGCCGCGAACGCGAATCCGCGCTCGAGCGCCGCGCGCGTGCGCGCGAACGAGGCGCCGTCGACGTTCGAGAGCACGGCGAGTTTGAGGCCGAGCGCGGAGGAGGACAGCTTGGCGAGTGCGGGGATCGTGTCGGGGAAGATGGGCCAGTGGGCGAGCGACGCCGCGAATGCGGCTGCCGCGGGGGAAGCGCGGGAAGAAGCTTGCGCTCTTGCTCCGTCGTCCTCCTCCGAAGATGTGCTCACGGCCGCAGAGTGGGAGACGATCACCGACGCGGCGGCAGCAGCAGCTGTCGTCCCCCCCACCTCTGCAGCCCCCGACGCCGAGACCACGACGGGCGCGGCGGTGTTTCCGCTAGCTTCGGGCAAGCCGGGTTGACTGCGGATGCGCCGCGATAGCTCGTCATATGCCGTCGCTAAAATGTCAGAGTAGAGTGCGGTTGGTTTCTTTGCTTGCAGGTCTGACTCCACAGACGAGAAGGCGAGGAGTACGTCTGATTTGGACCATCGATGGTCCAAGTCGTGGGCGAAGATGGGTGCGAGGGAGTTGTAAATACCAGTTTCCCAGTCCTATTCGCGCAGTTCTATGAATTTGGCACTTGTAGGCAAATGTCTGAATGAAACGCACGACGAGGGTGCCATAGACATCGAAAATCAACACCTTGTACTGTGAAAGAGACATGGTTGTATGCGCTCAAACAGTATCAACGCTCAACGCCCTCATACGAGCATGCTTTTACGAGTCCCGTTTACTCGGACCCGGGGGCCAGAACCCCAGCACGCGTACAAATCTCCAGCCATCTGGCACAGATGCCCAGCATTCTCGACGAGAATAACAACTGCTCACACGTCCGTATATATTATTTCCTCGTGGTACCCACCAAGGCACGCCTTGAACTCTGGGACCGAATGGTATGGTCTCACATTCCCCAGCTGCTTATGGTGAACCTGACGAGGGTCACGGCATCCCTAAAGGGAGAAACATGCATGTCTTGTGCTTGGTTGATGACCGTGACCCATAAATTATTGCACGACGCAAGAAATGCTATTGATTCATGGAATGAGATCTAGTTACAATCACAACCTCTGTACTGGGACTAGCTGTCAAAAGGTGGATAGCTTCCACGGAAGCAAATCACATTACAATTGTTTGGCAGGCAGTCTTCAAGTCTTCTACCACCTCACAGCTCGGAGCTCGTTCTGAGGCGATTCTGCTACCGAGGGGGAAACCCACTTCACATTGTTGGAGCCAATCTGTGAAAGATATAATAATAGGATATAGTTGGTACTGGGGGAAGGAGGAAAAGGTGGTCTTGAGCGTCAAATAACAGAAACAATGTGGGGCATAAGGAAATAACGCAGAGCGGGAATGGTATAGTGAGTGGAGCTTAACGACCAACCGACCTCCAAGGCCCATTCACCGGTCTCGTTTCCAGGGATCGAGAGATACAGGATGATTGGATTTCATGCGAAGGGCAAGAAACCGTTCCACAGTTTCCTGCAAAGACCTGGATGGATGAGGTCCTTCAAAGGAGAGACTACGCAGCGAAGGTAACACCTCCATGACTCTATCCTGGGTGAGGTCTCGTAGAGCGACAGCGAAAGGGATCGCCAGTTCCTCGCATACATACAGATTCTGCACGGAGATAAACGGGCGGAAAAGTTCCAGGTTGAGCACTCGCAGGGCGGGCCTTACGTCTCTCCACCACAGCTCTGTTAGATTAGCGCTACGGATGATGAGCTGTTCTACATGAGAGAGAAGAGGCGAAATCCGGTTGCATAGTTGCACAGTTGACGACAGCTGTTGGCGTGGGTCACATCCCAAGTGGAGAACCGTCCGCGGGCCAAGGGAAACCCTGGTGGACCAAAATTCCAACCCCAATCTAGCTCGATTGAATGGCCAGAGCCTATCTGCGCGAATAATGAACCGATTGAGTCGCGAAAGATCAATGCTAGGGTCGGTGCCTAAGGGAAATTGTATGTGGAGGGTGTTGAGTAAGGGGGTATCAACTCGGGAAACCAAGTCATCCAGATGCTTGCTAATGCCTTTGAGGTCAAACAAGGTGAGGGAGGGAAGGACAGTGCGTGAGGATGGAGGATGGCTTGTCGGACCTTGGGGAGTCGGACCGGGTTTGATTTCGATGAAAAGTTCTCTGAGATTGGGCAACACGCCAAGGCAAGTGACCACCATCTCGGGGGAAGTGAACATGGAACTCCGAATTTTACTCAGATTAAGATAGACAAGGTCACTGGAAGACAAAAGCAGTGTGGGTAAAGTCGGGAATGCGACGCCTGACAAGGTCAATGATCGTAGACGTGGAGCAGATCCGCCTAGGAATGTCTCTGGAAGGACAGGCGCTGGGCCCGGGCCATTGGCAGACGGTGAAGATGAAAGACGAAGATGGGTCAGGGCTGGAAGTGGCTCCTGCATCAAGGTGACGAATCTTCCCAATATATTGTTTGGAAGATATCCGAGGGAAATATGGGATATGCGATCGTGGTGTTCGAGCGCCGCGATGATATTATCTTGTTCCTTTACACCTTTCGGATCAAAGCGCTCGGGTAACCAAGTTATGAGGATAGGGAACGGCGGCCAGGTATCCAGTGACGTTCTTGTGGGTGTTCTGCCAGTGCAGATGATTTTCAGGTCCAAAAAATGGGGTGATACGAGGATGATAGATCGCCATCTTTGACATACACGCGCTAGCCTTGTCCACCACCACTCATCCATTGTAAGCTTCTTTCCATAGAAATGAAAAACATCTAGGAGGACTTCGTCGGGGAGCACGTCGATGGTCACCTGGCCTACACAGAATCAGTCAGCGATCGTTGCGAGGAGTGCACAGGAGACCTGCATTGTTGGGCTTGGGCTTCACCAGACATGTGGTTACACAATAAGGCGATGCTGCTAAAATGATGAGGGAACTGGTTGGGGTCTTCGTGAATGACTAGGTCCGAGGTCCGATTCTGCCAGTCGCCTCAGAAAATGAAGCTTGTGGGAGTTACTGGTGAACTTCAGTTTGGACGGCGATAGTGGGGCCCCAACTAGACCCACATACAAGGCTACTTGGACTTATTGTGGCAACTGTTGCTGCGTCATCCATCTTAGTAGACTTATGATATTGCAGTCACGCAATCTCAAGGCTCTGATTTCAATCTCTCGCTTTCTATACTATAATGCACTATTGAAATTCTGGCTGACAATGCTCTCCAGGGCCATATGGCTGCACAGTGCCCATGTCAATGACAGGGAAAGACGGCGCATAGAGTAGAGCAGACTTGCCTTTGATGTCAGTGCCGTCAATCTGGCCGAGTTCTCAGAAGTGTGTCGTCCAGACTGAGGACCAGGTTTTGGCTTCGTGCCTTTCGAAAATGCATCCAGAACAGCCTTCGTCGTCGATGGTGTAAGATCCTCCTACGTGTGACATTAACGCCGACAAGCACCGAGTTCGCGAATCGAGGGCCTTACATAGAAATCATCATTTACGACCACCATTGGTGCATTGCTGCAGGCACCTTGGCACTCGACTTCAATCACGGTGAACTTCTTATCCTTCGTCGTTTCTCCGGGCTTAATTCCGCCTAGGTGACTGCACACTGTTTCCAGGATTTCGGTGGAGCCGCGGAGCATACACGGCGTCGTAGTGCATACCTGCACAAAGTTCTCGCCGATAGGTTCTCTGAATGTCCCTCTCGCACGTCAGGGGCAAGAATGCAAGAACTTGGACGGGGACCACGTACCGGTTGAACATGGTATAGAACGTCGCGACTTCGTACACTCGCATTGGTTGCATTTCGAGCAACTTCGCTACATGATTCATAACGCTGATGCTCGTCCATCCCTTGTTTTGCCGCTGGCCGAGGTCGAGGAGGGGAATGACAGCTGCCTTCTTGTATTGCGGCGGGTAATGAGAGATGATTTCGTTGGCACGTTTAAGGTTCTCAGGTGTGAACTCGAATGGAATCTTGAAGAGGGGAGTGAGACAACCTAAAAGAAAGGGACATGATTTATGATGATACCCCAGGATTGTTGTGCGGCTTGTCTCTGTGCTGCAGCGTTGACAATGAGCCATGCAACGAAACGTTTCATGGACGGAGCAAGAGACTAACCACAAAAAGCGCGTCGGAGAAGCGAGGGGAAGAAGTGGACAAGTAGCGCGCTGGCCCAACTATACAAGGCGCTGAAAAAAGTCTTGCCAGCTTATGAGCTGCGAGCATGATGAGCGATGTCCGACGCTGGCGCTGGCGTTGCGTTGGGTGCGTGGTTGGTTCCTCCTCTCGCCCCGACACGCCGATGTTCAAGCCCTTCGACCGGGGTTTGCCGAGCGAATCAACGTTGTCATATTGTGAAGTCAACCATGGACCTCCTCCATCTCTCCGAGACTTCGTCCACCTTGATCACTACCCCTGCAGCTGCCTTTCTAAGACGAACCTCACCGGCCCCACCGCCCCCTTTGACAAGGATCCCCTTCTCCAGTCGTGTGAAGAGCCCCTGCGCCCATTCACCCGCCGCAAGCAACAACGCCGTATGTTCCAGACTCAGGGACCGCCCATCGTCAAGCTCCACGCACGCATCGAGAACGACGAGTGCGAGTTCTAGCGCAGTCGCAAGGAGCCGCGCGTCCTTGTCGTCGCCGCTCCCCGACTCTCCGCCAGACTCCTCCTCAACCTCCCCACCTTGAGAGATGGGCCGCGTTCCCAGCGTGACGGCAAGCTCCAGCGCGTCCGGCGCCACAACGGCCAACCAGGCCGGCGCGTTTCGCGACGCGTGCACGAGGACGCCGAGCGTCGCGAGTAAGTGGGAGAGAACGAGGGCGTTGAGGATCAGACCCGTCCCGGCGCCGCGATACCGATGCAGGATGTCGCGGTGCGCGGTGCGCTCTTCGCGCGTCTGTTCGTCTCGCAAGAATAGCCACAGACGATTCATCAGTGGATAGAGGAAGCACTCAACCGCAACGTCCGTAAATTTGGTCTTCGCGGACTGCGTCTGTGACATGCGTATTTGCTCGAGGAGTTGTGCGGTGCTCGGTTGCTTGACCTCTGTGATATTTGCGGGCTGACGGATACGCAGCTGGCGCTCACGGACGAGATTGGGCGTGCGGTCTGCATTCGCCTCGCGAGTGTTTTCGATGGTCAAGCGGGCGATATCCTGTAGCAGCCCTTGTACTTGCCTCGTGGACGACGCTAAAAGATAACGTTGGTGCTGTGCGCTTGGTAGCCGCTTGCTGGGAAAAGACACTCGATCCCCTGTGAGAGGCTGGACCGCAGCCGTATTGGGTAGCGGAAGGCCAGCTAATTCGTGAGCGCCGAGCGCCAGCGCGTTCAACATAACATAACGCTGATCAGTCGAGTATTGATTCTTGAAAAATTCTTCGATGGTCGCCCTGCGATGTCAGATCAGTTGTGGCGCCACGATAATAGGTGGTAGCTTACGGAGCAGCCTTCCGAGGACAGCATGAAACGAGAGCATTCAGCGCGGCTTGACGCTTGACGTCGAAACCATCCAACTCATAATTGTCATGTAGGCCAACCAGACCGTAAACAAGGTTCACCGCATTCTCCTCTTTTGGACGTGGATGAGCATGATGGTGCCATTGTTTCAGGCAACGACCTACCGAGTTCCGTCCCGTAGCCTCGTTTTCGCCGGATAAGTTCTTCCGCTATATCCAGCGCGATTTCCATCTTCTCTGCTTCTTGGTTCTCCTGGTCAGTCCTCAGACCACTTGTGCCTCGGATCATCTCGCCCAATTGGGCCAGATACACAGGACGTAAAATCTTAGAGCGGCCTACGTGTAGTGTAGGGTCTCTCTCGACCTCCGCGAGCTCCGACGACGTAGGACTGGGTGATCGGGATGACGGTGGTGAAGCGTACCCTGTCAGCGAGTCATCCGAATCGTGGCCTTCGGAGGGAGTGCGAAGCGGCCCTGAGGGTTGTACAGACTCGCTTGCAGGTTCAAAGGCATTCTCCTTCACGATCTCTTCTACGGCAAACTCGTGTCCCTCGTCGTCACCCACTATTTCGGCATCTGCATCTTTCTCGCGGAGGAGCTGGCGCACGGTTCTAACCCATAGTTTCCCCCCGTCGTCACCATCCCAATCTTTGAAATCGAGTTCTTTTCCAGTGCGACGGGCTACTTCTTCTGCTGCTAGCATGCCACAACGTCGAACCGAGGGGTCCAGATGTCCGATATAAGTGGATATGCTATGGATGAATGGAAGAGAGACTGCTAGCTCCCGTAGTGTTGAGGAGGAAGCTGGTAAGTACGATATGGCAATCAAGAACAGCAGTGTCAGATCTATCAATATCAGCATGACAAAGGGACGTTTGACAAGTTTCGAACACCTTACAGTGATGTCGTCCTAGCAAAGAGTGCTTTATGTGCTCAGGGGACGTCCACAGATCCAATGTTGGGGATAAGAAGGCGGAGAGGGCTGCAGTTAAACACTTGAGTTACATGTGTTTCACAGTGGCGAGATGCTTACCTTTAACGTCCACTACACCGGTTGTGGTGCCTGCGACCCAACAGGCGTACACCCTGGCATGTCCTTCACTCCAGTCCCGCGCAAGAACAACGGCCGAGGTGCCAGCTAGTATATACTTCCTGTCTTCCCCCAAACTGCCTACAACCCCTCGGAGGAGGCCGGCCTCTCGCTTCACGAGTCCCCGCGAGAACGGCGAGATATCGAGAGCGGTGTCTGGCATTGAGATATGCGCAAACAGTGAGGCCAGAATTTTCTGAAGTGTGAAGGAGGATGGTATAGATTCAAGGAGAGCGGCCCAAAACGAAGAATACAATTCTGTGGCCTTATCCCCTTGCGACAGGCGTCTCCTTATGGAAGGCAGGGTAGACAAAAAGAACGAAGGTTGCGATGGGGAGGTTGGTTTGGATGCAGGGAATGTACCCGCATTTGCGAGTTTCGTGAACAAATAGGCAATAGATGACATACTTCCTGAAAGTTATCAGGGATGAGCTTATTGCACCCAGGTATGACTTACCTTCCGTATGTTCCTGTGAGAGTTTCCAAAGCAATGCCTCGCACCGGAGGCTTAAATTGGCAAAGTATGGTCCCTGCTCCAATTCCTTGGGAAGTTCTCCTTTTCCTTCAAGAGCATTGGCTACCCTCGCAGGCACTGACAATATGCTCTTTACCACATCCTCCCATGCAAGGATATTCTGTTGAGTGGACGAGTCTTTATTCAGATGGGAAGAGACACTAGTATGCAAGCGATCGAGGGGATACGCTTTCGTTAAGCGGGCCAATAAATCCATCGAGTAGGGCGTGAAGGGAAGAGACAAGATAGAGCTGTAAGCATGCACTGTAACTTGGCTGGCGGCAGGACTCGCGTGGGAGAAGGCATCAGGGATGAACCACTGCTCCACCAAGGGCATCAACTTTCCTCGAGATAAGTCGGGTTCCCAGGCAGGGATGGCATGCTCCAATAATGCTATCTGAATCGGAGAAAGGTGTCGGGAGGCATTGAAGGCCTTTGGGTCAAGTGGAGCCGTATTGTACTGCTTATAGTGTGGTGGAAGAAGGCCAATACAGTCTAGAAGGCCTGAGATGAGCAAAAGGAGTGTGGAGAGCTCAGGCACGGGAGATTGTAGCCTGTTAATCACATCTCTGACTTGATTTCCGGCATCATTATAGTGCTCTGCCATCACTCCAAGATGAGAGGTAGCGACTCCTAACCCCAAGTTGTGGTCAAACAACAAGTCACTCCTGACAATGGGTGCCAATGCTGTGCTCCGCGGGCTAAGTACCTTTTACGGGGACAATATTCACAGATGTCCCCTGCGTTCAATTCTCCTCCGACGCCAAATACCGAAGCGATGAACATAGCATACGGCGCATTTTACGTGGAGCGAATAGGGCCTTCAACACAGCTGGCCGCCGCGTATTTCGTTGATTTTCACTTGCGTCCGAACTGCATAACTAAAACAATGGTAAAAGCGTAGCGGATAGAATGAAATGTACGGATGGAGGGGGGGAGCAAGGAGCAACTAGTGCCAGTGCTACAGTATCAAGTTGATTGACCGACTGACGCCAACCTCGGTCCAGACCCGAGCTGATTAATCTTAATTGGCTCTCGCCAACGCCAAAAGTGCAAAAGCGGCAACTTTGCTCTCGTCGCTCATTCCGACTCTTTACCACAGCTCACACAGCCTGTCGTATTTGTCTGGTTTGCCCTCTCGCTAGCTTATTTTGATTCTCCACTACTCCGTTGCTATCATGGCGTTATCAGACTATCTTGTGACCGATGACTTGACCATCCTCCTCGGTCTCGCTACCGCCTCTATTTTCTTACTCTATAACCTGTATAAGCCTCAGTCCCTGGTGCATCCGATTCTCCTTGGTAGACAAAGTGATATTGCGAGGGTGAGGATGCCAGGGGAGAGTGCTGTCCATAGGAACTACGCAACTGGGACCATGGGAAGAGTACGTGTTCATTCATCATTGGGTGCACGCTGAGTGTTCGCTCACACTTCATGTAGTTCCCAATCCGACCCGCTCGGGAGATTTTGACCCTCCTAGATCTCATCAAGCCCCAGTCAGATGCGCCCCGTTCACTTTGGTCCACCAAGGTAACGTTTTCTGTTCACTGCTCTGTTATCTGCCCAACTCTACAACCCCCCGCCCAAGATATCCAACTCTCACCTCGCGGAGCGTGTAAATGCTCTTGGCACGGGCCTGTGCCTCGCTGGTCTGACACGCGAGTCCAATGTGCTCTTGCTTCTAAATGATGGTCTTGGTAAGCAATGCCAGCGTCTATTTCCGTACCCTGCACTTACGGTCCTTCTGGGGGCCTCTTCCAGAGTTTCTCATCACCGAGCTCGCACTCGCTTCCCACTCTATTCCGTCCTTGACTCTTTCGGCTCTTTCGCTTCTCTCACCTGTGCTTGACTTATACCCGCCGTCAGCTATCGTCGTTGAGGGCAGCTTGCTTCCTCACACGCTTGAACTCATCTACGAACTGCACGAATTCGGGCATTATTTCGTCGTTGTAGTCGGCGAGACGGATGAGAAGGTACTCTCCCAAGCATCCAAGCAGGTCAAAGTCGTGCAATGGGCCGACCTAGAGGCACAAGGCAAGGCGGCATCGCCGATAACTAGCGCAGCTCCAGGTGAACACCTTCCATTTCCGCCAATTTAGTTCTTGCCCATTCATCTTTATTTCAGGTCCGGACGATGTATTTACCGTCTCGTTTTATCGAGACACCAACAACGAGGTGCGAGCTGCGCACCTCACCCATCAAAACATTACCGCTGGGGTCATCGCTACTCGTGCCCTCCTGCCGGCGTCTGCTCCCTTTTCTGCTCTGGACACCATCATCTCTGCCCATTCGCTGAGTACGGCCTTCGGACGCACGATTGCATACACAGCTTTGTATGAAGGGACCAGCTTCGCCACCTTGGATAGCTCAAAGGTCTTCCAATTAGACAATGGTATGACCTATGACCCTGATCGTTTTTTAGCTCTTGTACTCACTTCGATCTTTACAGTGGATTCACCGTCTCCCCTTCATGATGTCATATCAACACAGCAAGTCGGACTGCCCCCAGCGACGGTCTTCTTTCTCAAACCCACTCAACTGGACGCCGTTGTCAATACGATTATATCAAACGCAAAGAAGTCCTTCATTTTCCCTCTCGCTTGGCGGCATAAGCTCGCAGGGATATTTGAGGGCTACTTCACCAAGGAGAGTCTCTGGGACAGACTTGTGTTTGACAACGCCCGTAGCACCGTCTTTGGTGAGCGCGCGGCCTCTCTGAGGGCGGTAGTCGTCAGCGATGGGACCGTTCCTGCAAGCCTCCTCACCCCTGCCCGCATCGCGCTCTCCGTGCCACTCGTTGTTGCTCACACGCACCCGCTTGTCTCTGCACCCATTTTGGCGTCACACCCATATGATGTGCAGACATTCATTGTTACATCAGACCAAGACCCCGCCCATGTCGGACCACCGACGGTCAACATTGAGGTGAAGCTCGTTGGCGTGGACGATAAAGCTGTGGAAAGGGGCGATGATCCAGAAGGCGTGCTCCATGTGCGCGGGCCAATCGTTGGCCGCGTGCTTCCCCTTGCAGAGAGCACAGAGGGGGACGAAGAACCAAAAACCGACGAGCCGTGGGTGTCGACTGGGAATCAGGCACGTGTGCAGACCAATGGTGCGTTCAAGGCGTGGTCCCCTGCCAAAGTCTAGTGGGGGCCCTTTTGAGGCACGAGGCTACCGTGTGTACATCAAATTTAGGCGGTTAACTCACATGGGCACAGCGGGTCGCAGGGTCAGGCCAGGCTCGAAGTGACGGTCTGTGGGAACTGCACCCATAAAATTGATGTTTCCTGGCAAATTGAATTACCTATTTGTAGTGTCATTGACTCGTGTATCTACACCCATAAGAATTCTATATCAGATCTCAGTGTATCGACACATCCCTTGTCCTATGACTTATGAGGGGGTTCTATCCTGTGCTCCTGGTCAGCTCGGCCAGTTTTCTAGGGGGGAGAAAGCCGGTGGCTGTGCGGGGACAAGATAAGGTTTGGCAATCAACAACACACGATGACCGTACACGTGATGCGACGCGCTCGGTTCCGTCGACGGATATAAAGTCGCGCGGCCATGGTCCGCGTAACGTCCTTTCTAACTCTCCACGCCCCCGCCATCGTTGTCCCAACAGAACAAGCGCCAACACCGCTCAAATAATGTCCTCCCCGCTTCCATCTCCTCTTGCTTCCCCTGCACCCGAGACTGCTGCCGTCGGGAAGAAGTCCCCAGCCCGCCCCAAGTCATCCCGTGCCAAGTCTAGTGCCACTAAGAAGGCGGCTACCTCTATCAAGAGGTCCGCTACCGCAAAGAAACCCACGTTGAAGAAGCCGGTTTCCAAGTCTGCGTCTGACCATCCTTCGTGGAAGGATATTATCAAGGTACATCTGCGTTGATGCCCTTCGCCCCTCTTTGATTGATCGTGCCACAGGAGGCTATTACTCAGCATCGTGAAGATGCCCGCACGGGAGTCTCACGTAGTGCGATAAAGAAGGTGAGTCAGACTTGCTGTGGGATGCAATGATCTTTATTCATGTATGGTTCCAGTATGCTGAGGAGAAATATAAGCTCGACATGACGTCCGCATCGAATCTTCATCAGCTCAATTTGGCACTTACTCGTGGAGCCGAGAAGGAGACATTTGTTTTCCCCAAGGGACCATCAGGCAAAGTCAAGCTTGCTCCCAAGCGTTCTAGGGCCTCTGTTGATACCAAAGAGGTACGTAGCCTTTGCACCTTCTCGTGGAGTTTTATCAAAATTTTTTTTTTTAATACAGAACACCCAACCGCCATCCAAGAAGGCGCCATCGACGAAGAAAGTTACCGAGGTGGCCAAGGCTGTTCCCGTAAAGAAAGCAGCCACTGGCAAGACAAGGACGCCCGGGGATAAGTCTGCCAGTACAAAGAAGTCCGCTGTTGTCCCAAAGAAGGCACCAGTGACTACTAAGAAAGCTGCTACAGTAAAGAAGCCGTCGACGAAGAAGACTACCAGTGCAAAGAATGATGCTAAGAAGGTTGGTCATTCCTGCATGACTTGTATGGGCCCTGTACTCATCGTTTCGAACAGACTGCTGTGAAAGCATCCGCCGCAAAGGCCAAGTCTAAGTCTGCGACAAAAAATGTCAAGACAGCACCAGCAAAGGCTAAGCCAGCATCTAAGAGTGCATCAAAGCCAGCCTCCAGGAAGGTACGGACCTCATGCTTATATTTGGCCCGTTGCTGACGAGTACTACCAGTCGGCCACGGCATAAATCGGCTAGTTTCGTCGTCACTGTCTAGATCAGTTCTTGTCCTATATCTTTATCTCAGTGTATCCAGGTCTTGGTGCTGTACGCTATAGGATTAGTCGATTCTCATTCATTGCCGCTCAATCGATGTCCTACACGTGCTTCATGCATTGTGGGTGGTTGTCCTTGTAATTTATTGGAAGCCCGGTAGTGGGCAGTGCTATCGATAGATATGAATAGTTTGGAAGAACACACTTGAGGGCTCGCACTAGATGTGTCTAGTTGCAATGCTAGAGCACCTGTAGGCGCGTGGGTGGGATGATATGCGTATCCAAGGAGGTTGTGGGAGGTGGCTTGGATTCTACAGCGTGTACTCTGGCTCTTTCTGATTTGGTGTTGTGTATTATTGTGCTCCTTCCCGACGTCCATTTTTGCTGCATTTGCACATCACAAGAGCAATCACAGGTCCCCTCCCCTCGGAGCTAAGTATGGAACGACGAGCCCACGGGATTAGAAGTGGCCAAACAGTCAAACCCGGAAAACGCACGTCAACGCTGCTCTCTCGAAGGCCAGGTTTGAGCTGGTTGCGTGCGCAGAGCTGGACGCAGAGCATATGGAGCTTCGCGCTGTCGCGTCTGTCCCACGCCCTTAGTGATCCTTGCGTCGGACGCGGTAAAAGGAGTGACGCGTAGACCGGTACCGGAGCGGCTAGGCGGCCAAGATAGACGAATACCTGGCGGAAGGAGCATCTAGGCAAGCGAGGGTAGGGTATCATCAAGCGAGAACACAGATCGCGCCTAGAGGATTTGCGGTGGCCGATGCAAATAAGGCCGAGGAAGCGACCTCACGCCCGTCTACTCCTATTGTCCGCCGATGGAAATTCAAGCCTTCGGGGCCCACGCTAGGTAGGAAGCACCGCGGCGGTGAAGATGAGCGCATTGTACGCGACGGTTCAATAGCATTGACCATTCGGCTCGAGTTCATTCGCGAGACCATTTTTATTATTATATAAAAGATCTTTAAGTGTATGCATGACTAAGTTGCTTGCAAAAGATCACAAGGACGTATTCGGGTAAGTGGATGGATGTGCCAGTGAACGAATGAGATGATGAGATGCCCGCTACCACCGGGCCGGGGCCGGGGACGACGAACGTGCAGAAAGAAATGTGCGCGGCGCCTCTCAGATGCTTTCCTTGGGAGGACGCTTGTTATCTCCCTCTCGTCTCTCGCTTACAAAACGTGCGCGACCATCGACTTTGAGAGGAGCAGCATTTATGTCGACCAGCATCCCGCCCGCACCCACATTCAAGCCATTCAACCTCGCGCTGATCCAGCTTGGCCAGATCGGCGCGGACAAGGGGGCCAATCTAAAGCATGCGAGGGACATGATACGCAGGGCTGCCAATGTTGAAGGCGTGGGCGGTGCACAAGGAAAGCCCGATCTTATCGTCCTTCCGGTGAGTGCGTTCTCTGCGCTGTCCAACGCAAACGGCTTGCCTGAAGATTCTCTTATCGGCCGGCAGGAGTGCTTCAACTCGCCTTACGGACATGTGCATTTCCCAGTCTATGCGGAACCTATCGGGTTTAAATGGGGCGAGAAATATAATGTGGAGGCTAGCGAGAGCGTGAGCGTGAAGGTGCTCTCCGAAGCAGCCAAAACAGAGGGCGTCTGGCTCTTGGGTGGTCCGCATAGTGCTTCATTCTGTTGGTTTGAAGCATGTCCATGACCCCAATTCACAGGCTCGATTCCTGAGAAGGACGTTGATGGCAATGTTTATAATACGATGACTGTATACTCACCCCAAGGTGCGATTAGCTCCTCTATTGATCCGAATTGAACACCGACATCCGCTCCAGGAGAGCTGGTAGCCACCTATAGAAAAATACACCTCTTCGACATTGACATCCCGGGGAAGATCAAGTTCAAAGTTGCGTATATCAATGATTTCTTTGTGCTCCTATCTCATCTAGACTCAGGAAAGTGAGACGCTGACCGGTGGCTCAACCACCAACTTTTTCGATACAGGAAAGGCACATTCACATCGCCGTCGGATATCTTGTTAATTCCGTATACAGAGTTTGCCCGTATCGGGCTAGGTATCTGTTATGATGTGCGCTTCCCAGAGCTTGCGATGATCTCGGCGCGCCAAGGTAATGAATCAATCAAAAACCCTATACAGCCCAGTGACAATATACAGGGTGCCATGTATTAATTTATCCGGGTGCCTTTAATCTGACGACTGGGCCGCTTCACTGGGAGCTGCTGCAGCGTGCAAGGTGCATGGCCTTTCATCTTTACGTTTGCGCTTACGCCTCAACTTCCCAATGATCAGAGCTGTTGACAACCAGGTCTACTTCTCGATGTGCAGCCCTGCGCGGGAATCTACGGCGGGATACCAGGCTGTGAGCTTTTCGTGATTCATTCCACGCAGACGCACGGTTAAAAATCACCCGTCACCATTTAAAGTGGGGCCATTCACTGGTCGTTGATCCGATGTAAGTTCTCTGAGGCTTGGTTCCAAGCAGCCACAGATGACCCCCATAATGTATAGGGGATCGAAACTTATTGAGGCGGAAGATGGGGAAGCGATTTTGCACACGCGGATCGGTAAGTAGCCCCTTTCGAGTATTGCAGGGTGTATTGAGCGTGTCGTATGTATCGCAGATCCAAAGACCCTCACCGATGCCCGTGCGGGGATACCAGTTACGGTTCAGCGGCGATTTGACGTGTACCCTGACGTCAGTAAAGGGTTGTAAAAGTGCGGCGGTAGAAAATCTGTTCATCGAGTTGGTATTTCATTTCACACGTTGTCACCCCCACGCTGTCTTTCAATATCCCGACATGTGACGCGCACGAGGAAAGCATGCTCACGGGGAGGCACCTACTCCGCCGTACCGTTAGTTGGGAATCCTTTGCATACGGCGATTCCTCATCTCACGCTTCAGCCATCGCAAGCCCGCCTCGATTCCCCCCCTCCATGCCTTGACATGCCACATACTTCGTGCAATGTCGATCCCAAGTGGTTTCTCCGGTGTCGTAGAGATGCCACACTTCCCCCTCCACTTTCAATCTGAGCTGCTGTCCTGTGCACTTCCACTTGCGGCGATCCAGTCCCATAATACCCAACTGAATCCTGTGGCTGGCTGTGAATTGTAAGAACTCATATAACCATACGCATAACGCATCATGCTGCCTTGCAGGTGTCACGAACCCAAAGTTATAAGACGAGTAACGCGTATGGCTGGCACGTGATAATCACGAGATCATCACGAGACTGTATGACGTTACGTATATTGCATGCGCGCTCAAGCTCGGGCGTGTAGACATCGTCAAGACCATCAAGCTTTCTTCGACCGAAACATCCTCGCCCGCATCACCATCATCATCTACCCAAAATAAGTCGCGGGGATGTCAAATCGTCTCCCCTGTGACGGGCGGCCCCAGAGGTCTTTCCATGCCTCTTCCTTCCCGAGCTCCTTCGCCCTTTCCCCAACAAAGTCAAGTGCGTATCTCGCCGCCACCTCGACGGGTGTATTGTCCTCGAGGATCCAACTTAGGATCAACTTTGTGTCGTATACCTGATACTGTCCCCGCTCGGGTCTCGGACCGCAGTTCTCTTTGACCATGTGTCTATCGAGCTCCTCTTTACGAGTACCCCTCCAGGAACAAGATGGGTGAGGGCAGTGAACCCAGCACGGGAGATGCATCGACAATATGTGTCGTTTCAAATTCTGCTGCCGGTACCCAACCTGCTCCCTGCACTCGGGACAAAACAGAGGTGGCTGTTCAGCGGTGGAGATGGAACAAGTCTATTTAGAAGTGTCAGGTATGAGCTTTGACGAGATTCATGAGAATCGCCATACCCGAGTCTGGTCCGCGCTAGTACTAGCAGCGTCATTAGTAAAGAGAGTGACGATGTTGTCCATTGTGGGGGGGCAATCTTACGTTAGTGACGACTTGTGTCTGCAAGTTTTTGTTCCATTTCTGGGGTGATTCGGATAGATCATGAGGCAGAGATGAAAAGTATGTGTATCTGCATCGTGGCAACCCTTACTGTCACCATCAGTGAAACTAGGACGAAGGGGAAAGGAAACGAATGGTTGTTGTACTCGGAACAAGGGGAATGATCTGGGGCGGGGCCAAGGGCGAGCGTGTTTGTCAGCAAAAATGAGAGAACCGACCGGAAATTTCTGGTGTGTTCCATCATTTTCTTTCTCGGAACAGAACACAGCTGCACAGCCGGGCCTTTTCTTCACTACCTTCTCTCTCCTCTCTCTCTTCTAACAACCAGCTCTACCCAGTATCACCACCATGGTCAAGGAAACGTATGTCCTCTGTGTCCCGCATATCCACGACACTCATCTCCAGCCTGCAGACAATACTACGATCTCCTCGAAGTACAACCCGATGCATCTGAAAGCGACCTCAAAAAGGCGTACCGGAAAAAGTAAACTAGAGTATCCCTGCCATTGTGTTGCGATAGTTGACAAAGCCCTCCGCAGAGCTCTCCGACTACACCCTGACAAAGGTGGTGACCCGGAAC
Organism: Russula compacta; assembly: GCA_022376555.1. NCBI lineage: Eukaryota > Fungi > Basidiomycota > Agaricomycetes > Russulales > Russulaceae > Russula > Russula compacta. The sequence continues at coordinate 326,132 of WTXH01000007.1, read as the reverse complement.
TTTTCAAGGAGGTCACGCATGCGTAAGCGGCGAGCACCCTAGAACCAAGTCTCGGACTTGCTTTTTGATGTTCCCGTTATCCTAGATACGAAGTCCTCTCTGACTCACAAAAGCGTAGTATCTATGACACGCGAGGAGAGGCGGGACTATCAGAGTCCGGTGGTATGGGCGGCATGGACCCACAGGTGTGCAGTCTTGGTGCACGTGCTATGGCCCCGAGCTTAATACACCGCATTCCGTTTAGGACCTATTCAGCCAACTGTTCGGTGGTGGCGGATTCTTTGGAGGCGGCAGCTCGCGAAACCAGGGGCCGCGCAAGAGCAAGGACCTCATCCACCGGGTTCACGTATCTTTGGAGGATTTATATAAGGGCAAGACGACCAAGCTAGCCCTGACACGCAACGTCATCTGTCCAAAGTGCGATGGCAAAGGCGGAAAGGAGGGTGCTGTGCGGCCATGCGGTTCCTGCCAGGGTCGTGGTGTCCGCGTCACGCTGCGCCAGATGGGACCCATGATCCAACAATTGCAACAGCCATGCGATGAGTGCTCGGGAACTGGCGAGATCATCAATCATCGTGACAAGTGCAAGAATTGCAACGCGCGCAAGGTAGTATCGGAGAAGAAGATGCTCGAGGTGCACATCGACAAGGGCATGAAGGGTGGCCAGACGATCACCTTCAACGGCGAAAGTGACCAGGCGCCTGGCGTCATCCCGGGCGATGTTGTCATCGTTATCGAGGAGAAACCTCACGAGCGATTCAAGCGCACTGATAACAATCTCATGACCGACATCGAGATCGACCTCCTAACGGCCCTTGGAGGTGGCAAATTCACCATCAAGCACTTGGATGAGCGAGTGTTGGTAGTGGCGATAGCACCTGGCGAGATTGTGAAACAGGGTATGTGACACAAGTGGGCTACTCGTATATGATCTCATTTGACACCATCAACGTCATAGATGACCTAAAAGTAATTCATGGGCAGGGAATGCCATCCCAACGACACCACGAGTTGGGTGACCTCTTCGTCAAGGTGTCCATAAAGTGGCCAGAACACATCGATCCCAGTAAGATCCATCTCTTAGAGGAGGTTCTCCCGCCACGCAGGCCATTGCCCAAGCACCCGAAGGGCATTCTCGTCGAAGACGTCGAGATGTCCGACGTCGATCCGCGGCAAGAGCGGGCGATGCAGGAAGAGGCGATGGATGAGGATGAGACAGAACCTCGCGTGCAGTGCGCGAATCAGTGATGTACTGTTTGTATTTCAATCCGTCCGGAGACTTTTTTTGATCGCTGTCCTTCAATATGTATTGTGTTTGCTCGTCATTCCCGTCTCGCTTTACCCTACGCCGTCATCGACTCTGACTAGCCGTAGCACTCTCATATAGATCCATTTCTTGCGCTCTTCCTTTGGATCCACTTATACTATACACAGATGTGCCACTCGATGTCCCGAATAATGACTTTCCCAAACATAGCCTGGAATTCAGTTTTCCCACCGAGTCTGGGAAAGTGGTGATAAGCCCCCGATAAAAAGATAAGTGGGCAGGGGAGACTACCTGAGGGTTTAACTTGAAGTTCTCGTACATTTCTCTATTAAAGAAGCTGACTTCGGTCTCGTTCACTGTAATCGGTGGCGCAACTTGTTTCAGTCGGGACAAATACCCCCAGAGCTGGCTGACAGACCTAAACCGCACTCTGATAGTTGCTTGCCCTCGTCAGAAAGGATCCACTCGTCATGGTCGAGATTAATAATAAGGTTAGTGGTCTAGACAGCAAGTCAGTGCACGCGGGGTTCCTTTGCCCATGACCACGGTAAGACCTTGGTTCCGTGGGCTTGCGTGTATAACTTCAAGGTATCTACAAATGCCAATAGGGGAGAATGGAAAAGAGGGCAAGGGAGAGTCAGTGTATCTCCTTGGCAAGCGAGGGGGCAGAGGGGAATTGACGACAGACCCATGTGCGCAAAGCGATAGGGTTTCCATCCGGGCTGGGTCTGGATCACTTATGAAACCGGGAGTTGATTGAGCAGAAGGACATAGTTCGAGACGCACACCGCTCACCGTTGCGTGTTATTTCTTTGAGATCTCCCACTGTGGTCGTCTCGAGGTTAATGTCGCGCAGGACGAGACTGCGCTCTGTACGAAACTCGAGGGACTTTATTACGCGTACGGTGATGATGGCGGATGTGCTTGGCCGGGCAAGATTTGTGAGAGTATCGTCGAAACCTGAGGCCATGCTAGGCTGTAGAAGTGAGTGGTAGCGATGGACGGTCAGCGGGGCAATCGGCCCGGGAACATCGACCTTCGCCTCCTCCGACTGCGACTGCGAGCGGTTCAGGCCGTCGCGGTAACAAATGAATGGCAATGGCACCGCAAACTCACCACTTCTCACACCACCAACTCAGCGCCCGACCCCTTCGACGCTGACGACGCTCCCCCAAGTCCTCTCCGCGCTCTCCTCGCTCGAGTCAGAAGAGGCCGAGCTGTCCAATTCACTCTCCGCGCTCCTCGCCGACCAAGAGCCGATCCTCAACTCCCTCGCCCGCCTCCAGTCTCTCCTCCCGCGCGTCGACGAGCTCCATGTCGAGGCGTCGGCGCTCTCGTATAAAGTCTCCGTCACCGCGCGCACGGCGGAACGCGTTGGCGGGCGCGTGCGCACGCTCGACGAGGAAATGCGCAGAGTGCGCGAGGCGAGCGATCGCGTCCAGCAGGTCATGGAACTCAAGGTTCGGTTTTTCTCGCCCTCTCTCATCATTCTGCTTTTTTTTTGCATGTTCTCATACACTTTGTTCCGCGCCAGTCATCCTTGTCCGCGCTTCAGTCGTCTATCGACGCGCAGGATTGGGAGTCGGCGACACGACATTGTGCACGGGCTATGACTCTTCCAGAAGGCGTGATTAACGGCGCTTTTGCAGAGACGGCCGTCGTGGGTTCTTTATATTTTTCTTCCTTCCTCGACTTGACCTTAGGGCCTTTCGAATAATATGATAGCCCTCCACGGAGAATCCCTTGCCTCCCGCACAGGCATTGAAGGACGCGCGGACGCATCTCCTTCAAGTTTTCACCCGTCAGTTCACAGAAGCGACAAAGGCTCGGGACGCAGTTGCCACGACGCGCTTTTTTAAGCTGTTTCCTGCAATCGGTTGCGAGACTGAGGGATTGGAGGCATATGCATCGTTCATCGTGGACCTAGTGAAAGTGCGACCCCCCGCGTCCGCGCAAAGTACGTTTGCACAGGACTCTCTCATCAGTGGGCTAGCGCCTCAACGACTGCTCCACGTAGCATCTTCCCCGCTGTACTACATCACCGCTTTGACAGCGCTCTTTGAGAGCATAGCCATGATCGTTGACCAGCACCAGCCCGTAGTCGAGAGTTACTACGGCACGGGAAAGATGGCTAGTGTGATCACACGCCTCTTGCAGGAGTGCGATCGTGTCTGCAAAAGCCTGATCGACGGGTGGGAGGAAGAACGGGCGATGAAGCGTAAAGTATAGACGACTCTGCCTCCCTAATTGTGTCGGAGTTGAACAGCTGTAGCTTACAGATGTGACAACCCTGAACTTACCATCGGCCACACCTTCACCAACGGCTGTACGGCGACCCCCGCCGGCGCTCCATTCTGAAGAGGATGTGAACCCACGGGATATCGACAAGGTTATTTCTGAGGCTGCGGGGATGGCAGGACGGTGGAACCTTTTCAAGCGTTTCCTGGTTGATCGTCTAAAGGCAAGCCGATCCCTCTCTCCCCACCTCGTGTTGCGAATAGTCTCTTAAACGTGGAGGTTAGGGCGATAGTGACGATGAGGGCGAAGACGACCCTTCACCTGTATCACATGGCGGGCTCTCCAGACCGGCATCCCCAGAAACCAAGAAACCGCCGGATAGTTCTTTGCATACTGTATCCGAAGAGCTGAAAGCCGTTGAGTCGTCCGCGTGCAACAAACTCTTCGAAGATCTCCTAAGCACGTATTATACTCCGCTGGAGGTCTGGTACACGCGGAGCGCTGTCGACAAAGTCCTACCTTTCCTTGTACTTGCATCGCACGGTGCTAAAGTCGTGTGTAGGCGCACCGTCTTTCGACCCCAGACACGTCATCATCACCAGCAACAACAACTACACCCGACGACGCCTTCTACATCTTCAAGGTTGTCCTTTCGCGACTTCTCTCTACAGGTGCGCCCACAGTCGTCGAACGGACCGGCGCGGCGCTGCGTAGCGTGATCGAGAACGACTATGCTGGTACCATCCGACGCAAGATGGACGACGTATACCGCAACGCGGGTGTTGGACGAGGAGAAAAGGTTGAGCGCGAGAGCCGCGCCGCGTTCATCGTGCGTAGACGTCCACATCCTCGTCGTGGTCTCAGTCGCATAGAGGCTAGGATCATGTGTAGATATTACTGAACGACCTGGACGTGTCCGCGTCGCACATGGATCGCCTCGTAAAAGACCTGCTCTCCACATCCGTGATACCACAAACGTTTCCGATGGAAGAGGTCGAGGCGGCCCGCAGGAGCATCTCGTCGTTCTCGAGCATCGTGCCAAAGTTCCAGTCGACCCTGCGCGTGGGCGTCGAGCAGCTGTTCAATCAGCTTCTGCGGCCGAAGCTCCGCACGTTGCTGGCCGATGTGTACAAGGACGTGTCCTACGTCCTTGACGACGATGCGTATGCCGCCGCGGAATATCAAGACGTCGTGCGGAAACGCTTTATCAAAGCTTGGGAGGGTCTGGCAGAAGGTTACAAGGTACGGTGTGATGAAAAATAAAAATAAAACAGATGGGCTTTGCTCGCACTGTGGGATCTCATGTGAATGTTGTTGCTTAGGACACGCTCACGGAGAATAACTTTCGCCTCTTTTTTGGACTTGCGCTGGACGTGCTGATCCGACCTTGGGAGAAGCTCGTTCTTGGCCTGAAGTACAACGAGGTACGAGGCAACGCCGTCCTCCACTTCTTTCCGCAGACCTTTTCTCTCACACACACAACCTTGCCCTTTCGCCCCTTCCCTCAACCCTTCTCCCGCCGCGCAGCTCGGTGCAATCCGTTTCGATCGCGATTTGCGAGCGATCGCGACGTATCTTTCCTCGCAAACTGTCTTTGGCGACGTGCGCGAAAAGTTTGTGCGTCTCCAGCAGATCGCCACGCTGCTCAACCTCGATCAGGTGCGTGCCCTTTCCCCTCCCTTCTTTTCCTTTTCATTGTGAGTTGGTTCTGATGAGTGGCACACGTTCGGCGAAGCAGGAAGAGGACGTGGACGAATTTTACAACGGCTCTGGGATCACATGGAAGTTGAGCGAGCAGGATGCGCGGACAGTCGCTGGACTCAGGCTTTAAGCAGTACCCTCATGGGAGACCTTTGCCCACGAGTGTCTGTCTATTTAAAAAAACAAATTAATGCTGCCTTTGCTTTTGACGGTCCCTTCATCATGGCGCGATGGAATTAGCATCGTTCAGCTATACACTCCCTTTGTCTCGATTCTATTTTACTTTTTGCTTTTTATTTCCCCTTTCGTCCGTTCGCGCATCCAGTGCACGGAATATCTACTGTGAAGCTGAGAGCATGTGTGGATGGCCCTCTGTCGATGTGATGCAGAGGTCCTCTGGTGATTACGAGTCAGGATCCTCCGAGTGATAGTGATATCTCCTTCATAAAAGTGACGACAACCCGACCTACCAGTTCGGTTATGGGCTCGTCTGAGATATCAAGTTCTAGTTCCAAGTGTGTGTTAATTCATCTTCTTACGACATCTAGCAGCCATACGTAGGTGGGAAGCCCTAGCGCAGCGAAAAACCTCGTCCATCGTTCTAATCGCACATAATATGCAGGTCGTTGGGCAGAGAGCAAACGGGTCCAACTTATGACTCGGCGCGCAATAATTATTACAACTCGAATGTTGCAAAACAACAGACCTAATCAGGTGTCAAATGATAATACAAGAGTAAGGGTAACAGGTCCTTAAGATCAGAAGAAACAGACGTAACGGCCATCTTCAATGGCGGGGTGAGGTTTATTACACAACGTGCTATCCCCGGCGAAGGGCATCCAGGCGGGCTTGCAAGGCGTCTTCATCCGTCACATTTCCTCCTCCTCCCCCACCTCCCCCACTTCCAGAGCTACCGTTCCCGGGTGGAGGAGCAGGGCCGTCAGCAAGAGCAACGGGTTGACGCTCAGCTATCGTCGAGGAGGTAGCCAGGCCTGTCGGTGCGTCGGCCAGCTGTGCAGAACAATCAGTCAGCGGTGGTGAGGTGATAAACCCAAAGTGAGGTTGGCCAGGCAGACAGACAGAGACAGACAGATGGACACACCTGCTGCGATAGCCCGACGCCGATCTCGTCGAGGACCTGCTTGAGGATCTTGTCGCTTTCCTCCTCCTCATCCTCGAGGTCGTCGTCCATAACGTCGTCGACCGCATCGCTCATCATCTCCTCTTTCATGTCCATCGTCGCGCTCTCGCGCTCAAAGTCGTTCATGATGCGCTGGATCTGCGGGAGGTTGAGTCCCCGGTTCATACTTTTCATCGCCTGTAAAAGGGTTACATTCCGACCGTCAGCAACCGAGGGCGGAGAATGTGAGACGGGAAACGCAGGCGCGCAAGGGGGGGGAAGGGAGACAAACGGCGAACACGAGTGGCGCCGCGCATGGCTTCGGCCATCTGCTGGTTGCTGCGCAGCGTCTGGATGCGCAGTCCGACCGCCTGCAGTTGCGTACGCATCTGGTAGAACTTTTGAACATAACGACGCGTGCGGACCAGGTCCTTCGCCATGACCTTGCATGCGTTCTGTGTGCAGCGCGGTAATTGCGCATCTCTTAGAAAACGACATTGGGTGATAATGGTGAGAGGTGCGCACGAGTTGTCCCGCCTTGGCACTTTTCTTGATGTCCATGATGAGCTTCCTCTCGCTCTGCTCGAGTTTTGTACGCTCGCGGTCGAGTTCGCGCTGTGCCTTTGCCAGCGAGCGTTGGTGTTGGCGCAGACGCTCTGCTGGCGTTACGGTACGGCCGAAGAGGGCCTCCTACGATCGATCGTACACCATTGTGGCATAGTACAGCACGATGAATAGGAGAGCGAACGTACGACGATGTTCATGATTGATTTGCTAAAAAGACAAAGAGACTCCTTGCGGCAGTTGCTCCGTCGCAAAGCCCCGCAGTCGCAGTCCAGCCGGACCGAGTCAGAGTCAGTCAGGTCCGGAGATGGACTTGGCTCCCATCGGTGCGCACTGTTCGCTCCCTTCTTGCCGCAAACTCGACCTTCTACCGATCCGATGTCGTTGTGACAAGCAATTCTGCAAGGATCACATCTTCCCGGACACTCATCAATGTCCCGTCGATCTATCCCAGACACTGAGGGACGCGTCGCCCGGCGCACTCCAGAAACTCCAGCGCTGTGCTTTCGTCTCCTGCAGCAAGCCCAGCCTCGAAGCATTCGTCAGTGACTCAGCCGGGAAGGAGGGAAGGACGTCTGCACTGTGTCCGCGATGTATGCTTGCCTACTGTGCCTCGTGAGCTCCGATTTCGCCTCCACAACACCCTTTTCTTTCCTTCTCTTTATTACAACTCAAAGGCTCCTAATCACTTTATCAGACACCGTGATGCATCACAACATGCATGTCCAGGCCCGGAGCCCGTCGCGGCACCTAAGAACGAAGCTGCTCATGCTCTGCTCGCTAAACACTTCTCCAATGCCGCCGTGACGTCGAGCCACAGGCCCGCGTCCGCACCTCGGCGCAAGGTCCCCACGGACCCAAAGAAACTGGCACAGTTCGAGAAAGTCGAGTTCATGAAGATGCGTCATCGTGCGGTGCCGGCCGATCCAAGAGACAAGCCAGGTTCCATCGGAATCGATCAGCGACTGCACGTCAGGGTGAGTTGTGAAGGCGACCCCGAAGCGACCCAGAAGATCTTCTGGTTCCGCAAGGTCAGTCTCTTTGCGTCGTGTTCCTTTATTTTTCTGCACACTCAAGCACCTCTAACAAGTCTGTGGGCACTGGGAGAGCGCTTGATCTGGTTGCTCGCCATTTCAATGTCCAGGCAGCTGCGGTAAGTACAGACTTTGTGGCCTCGGTATTTTTGTTCACTGCCTTATAGCCATCACGCCTGTCTCGGCGCAAAACGGCTAGCCAGGAAGAGCTCGTAGTATTAGAAACTGATCGACTTCTCCGTGAGCAGATCGAGGATGGATGTGAACTTTTCCTTAGTCCGAATCATTCGTGACCGATCCATTGTACTTTCCATATTGTATAATTCGACCACGGATTACTAGTGCCTGATGGGGAGGATTAGGCATGACACTGGGAAGGATGATCACATTGATCCCTTCATAGCCCGGACTACTACCACGGGGCATTTAAGTGCAAGCGTCAAAAAGTTTTATTGTAGTAGATAGCATTAGGAACAAAGCACCAGGTAAGTATGCAATAGCAGCGGTATCTCAAGTAATTCATGCGACCAGCGCGGCAAGTCGACGGAGATGGGAGACGTTTAGGTATGCAGGAACATAGGTCTCGAGGCCGTTCACCTCTCGGGGTAAGGGTAGTTCGTATGGACCAACCTCCTCTGCCTCTGGTAATAGAAGATGGTCATTTCGGTCGTTCGCAATGACGCGCGATGCGACAATACGCAAAATCTCGGGTGAAATGGGATTCTAAAATTCCTGTGAGTCTAGCACCATGATTTACCTCATGTGTCAATCGTACCTCGTAGTCGGCCACGTAGTAGTTTGTGCACATGCGTTGTATTTGCATGGGGCTCAGCATCCAACAGACGTCGTAGATAATCTCAATGTCTTCAGCCGTTGCCTGTGAATTTTCAGTGAGCCAACGTAGCCAAGCACTTTGAGAAAGTCACGAACTTTCTTGAGTTGCAGTAATTTCGTTGCTTGCATCAGGTGCTCCAACTGCAAGGTACCCTCCGGCATATCATGGGACTTGCACCACTCTTCTATCCGCGTGATGTTGTACTGAATTTGCATCGCTAAAACCCACTCGATTAGCAAAAGTTGCGGAGAATCCGAGCACCCAGCAGAAACCTACCGCGCTTCCAAGAGGAGAAGTTCCTTCGCATGAGTAGATCATTGAAGCTAATCACCCCGATCAGCTTGAGGAATTCTGTCACGACCTGCTGCACTACACCCTCCTCCATGTAGTAGCTCTTCAAACTCTTCCACACCTTGTTTAACAGGCCGAGGATGTCATCCATGCTGAACGCTGGCTGGCTATTGGAATGGAACACGCGATTGAACAAACGTCCTCCCCCGTCGCTTGCGATGAAACCTGGTAGGGACTGGCTCTCGATGAGGGCGGGAACAACCATCTTCGTGAGCTTCTTTTTCGTCTCCGTCATCCATGTGTGGTATATGTTGTATTCCAAACTGTCCAAGTCGTGCTTCACGACGACAACCAGGCGCTCATAGTCGGACCAGTCGAACGGGCGCACGGCGTTCTCCTCGCCAGGCCCAATGCCCTGTAGCATGTCTGACTCGGCAACACAGATGAAAGAGAGCATCTCATGGACGTTCGACAACCAGAAAATACCCGGGATTATTGAATCTTCACCATTGAAGATCTGTTAGGCATCAGATGGGGGACATGATTACTAAGCAAAGGAACACTAGCCATCACATGAGCCTGTATCGTCTGCATAACGTTCGCTAGGAACCGTTCGCTCTCGGGTATTAGGCCATACTTCCACATCTCGTTTGTGACCAGGCTGATAAGATTTGCTGGGAACAAGATCTCCTTGACGGCTGATGGATTTGTTAAGCTTGGCAAGGGGATCTTGAGGCCTTTGATGAGGCCGTCCAAAACGTCCTCGTCTAGACTACGAATGTCTTGGAGAAGACGGATCTTCTCTTCTGCGGGATCGTCGTAGATATCCGACAGACCATTTGCACCACGAAAGCGCGGAATTCCTTCCTCTCCGTTGAACGCCACAGACACCGCACGCGGATTCGCAGCCTGTGTACGTTTCACAAACGACATCAGTTCATCCGCAGAAGTACGGCTGTCATTGCCGCCTAACGCATAGACACCGGCGGAACTGTGTCGTCGTTGGTGCCGTACTGAGGGGGAAGTGGCATGAGCGCCATTTACAACCTGGGCTTCCTCGGGTGTTGTATGGTCCAATTGGCGTAGCGTAGGCGCAAATGTAGGAGACACGGGTGGATCCCGCGCGCCGCGGGTGAGGGACTGAAGGGCATGCGCACGGTTGAGCTGCTCGCGCAGACTGCTAACTTCATTCTTAAGAGTGAGAATGAGGGAGCTGTCCTCTGCGGTACGGATTGGCATGAGGTCAACATGCTTGGCACGGTGCTCGAGCTCCGAGGCATGGTGCGTCAAGTCGTCCTCAAGTCTACGAATTGTCTGCTCCCGCTCCTGGACCGTGGTGATCGCCTCCTCCAGACGCTTTTCTATAGCTTCCTTTTGCAGGAGGAGTTCATCACGGCGAGTCAGCTCAGTTTGGGATGCAGCGAGATCTGAAGTGAGTTGCTTGGCACGCGCATCGACTTCTTCGTGCCGGGAAATCCATGATTTGAGCTGGAGTTCAACCGCAGTGAGTTTAGCAGTCACTTCATTCTTCTCTTCCGTTCGCCTCTGTAGCGTCTGCGTGAGCTCAACAACCTTATTTTCCAGACGGTAAGAAATCTCCTTGAACTTGGAGACAGAACGGGCCTCGGCTTTGAGACCTTTGAGCTGCTTGCGGGCTAACCTCCTACGGACGCAAGACTGCAAATAGATGACACGACGAACGTCTAAACGGTGAGTTCTCCGAGCAAGACTATTGAGGCCCTGTGAGTATAACACATTGGAGGGTGTACACCGACGTACACTCCGCGGGAAAGGCTTTGCAAAAGTGTAGTTGCGTGAGCACGTCGTCGTTCGTGATAGGCGCGACGAGCCTGGGCACCCCGAATTCCTAAGCGGAATTTTGTGATCAGAATCGTCGGAGGGGATGAACACAGAGCACGTACGGCTCTGGAAGCGGACGACAGCTCTTCGAATCTCCGTGAAGCGTTTTCTTTGAACGTAGCGTCGTGCAATCTTTTGGAACCGGATAGCAGCAGTCTCCCGACGAACCTGAGCCACGAAGCGCTTGGCCATGATCCCACGCCACCACGTCTGAATCTTGATGGCGGCAATCCGCATCTCACCGTAGCGCTTCACACACACATACCGCCGCATATTCTTTTGAACCACAGTGACCAAAGCGTTGAGTCGATCAGAACGTAACGTTTCAAGGGCAGCGAGCATGCCCGCACGGAAGAAGATCTTAGTCTTTCCGTTCTGAGATTTATCGGGGTCGTTGATAGTCCTCTTTAGGATGAGTGAACAGAGGCCATTCAATTCCATGTTCTGGATCATTGGACCCCACTGAGAAGACGGTACGAGCATGTAATACCTACACACTGTAGGTCACATGGAGGACTCGAGGACAGAGGAACTACAAACCGTTCAGCAAACTCCTCGTAGGTCCATCGTGTAGGGTAACCAGCGCAGCTGATTCGTATGGTCTCAAGTACACCGCAAGCGCGAAGTTGGCCCAGAACTTGTTGAGGGACGAACTTCCAGGCCTCCTTTTGCTCGTTCGGTTTGATGCAACGAATGTAGTGGACATTCGTAATACTGAGTGTCTCCATCAAGTTGGCTAAAGAAGCCTTAAAAATTGAAGCCTGAGTCGGTTTCCGCGCAGCTGCACCAGGGCGCTTGGGACCAGACGTTGCTGAATTTACCAAGGAAGTACGCCCCGGATCGGGGATGAATGACTGCCGACGAGAGGCTGTACTTGTATCAGAGACGGCTGGAGAGTTGGGTAAGGGGCTCTCCGGAGACTTAGTCGAAGCCAAAGCGGCGTTAAGCACTTCCCGAAGGAACGTATTCTTCGTCGACGCCAGAAGAGTCATGTGCTCATCGGGAACAGTGTCACGGTTCTTCTCCAAAAACCCTTCAGCTTCGTACGTAACGTCGAGCGCGTAGTGCGCGATTGTGAAGGCCGTGTTTCCGAACCGAGGTTTTTTGAAAACCTCCTTTGTCTGGGGCTTTGCAATCTGTGCGTAGAGCTTCTGAAGGAACGATGCATCTGTTCCGGAAGGGAGACGCGACTCCTCGTCCAAAAGCGCCAGAACACCCAGCTTGCCCTCTATGACATCAATGCAAGGCTGATTGTCCGAAAATTCAATGAACTTCCAGTTAATCTTTTCCTTCACATATTCCTCTTGTTCGAGTTTGAAGACATGTGCATTAAACTACGAGGCTTGTCAGATGACGTACGGATAAAATATGAATTTTCACCGACTTCCTGTTGCAGCTTCTCATTCGCGTAGTTAATGCTGAACTGTTCAAAGGAATTCTGAAGGGGACATGTCACAAAACCATACCCACACAAAACATTGGTATTATTACCTTCTGGAAATGCTCGAAACCATAAATGTCGAGGACACCAATGAACATTTCGGCGCGTTTTTCCGCCTCGCCGTTCTCTCCGGCCAAGCTCTCATTGACAATGGCAACGAGCCACTCGAACAGACAGACATACACGAATTTCGCAACGGAGTCACGGACAACAGTTGCCTGTGCAGGGTTGAGAGCTGTTATAATTTTCTCTGAACGTGTAGTAATTTGCTTTTTGACAGTCCATTTCTTGAAGTCTGCTTTGTCAACCCCCAGAAAACGCGTTGCCAGCAAAAGTTCTGGGTCGTTTTCATCTATCGTAGCATCCGACCGCGCCTGCGAGATCTTGACGTTGCCGAGATGAAGCAGAGCAGATAGAAGACGAAAGACAGCCCATTGCTGTTCGACAGAGATACCGATAGTTGAGAGGGCATGCTGAGTTGTTCGAAACTCCTCCGCATCATCGACACCGGGAATGGGAGTAGATTGAGGGCCACCTTGCCTCAAGTAGTGAAACTTGGTGATATCGGTATCTAGGCCGAGATCCTTGCGTTCCTTCAGAGGTGCGCCAGCGCATAGTTGGTAGAAAATGTGATAGTTGCGTTCCGTCAAAGGCTGGAAAACGATGCGGGAACGTTCCAGAAGATAAGTACGAATTCTTGCACCGACAATCTCTTGTTTTCCGTCAAAGAGAATCTATAAAGAAGATTCTGTGTATGTTACACAACAACCATACACGGTACGAACCTGGATATACTTGCCAAACCGAGAGGAATTGTCATTACGTGTAGTCTTCGCATTACCAAACGCCTCTAGGACGGGATTGGTGGCCAAAATCTGACGCTCTACCTCGCTTGATTCGTCTAAGGAAAGTTTTGTTCTCGTCTTTGCGTTCGAGTCGGGGGGATTAATCGATGCCAGATAACGCATTATGTATTTCGCCTGCACGACATTGAGTACTCAGGTAAAAATGTCTTGCAGGACACTCACAGATTCGGTCTTTCCTGCGCCACTAGAATGTCGTTGTCAACTTGACTTCCAGTCGCGGTCATGCCACGTACCTTTCTCCGGAAACGATAATTGTCTGACCTGTGCCCTCTTTCCGCATAGCAGTGTACGCATCCTCTGCAATTGCAAATAAGTGGGGCTCGAGTTCTCCTCGCCTTCGTCCACTGTACGCCTGAATGATCTCAGGGCCATACTGGGTAACGCGTTGAAAAGGGTTCATGGCAATCAAAACGATACCACTATAGGTGTAGATACTATGCTGTGCATAACGGTTCCGAATGGTATGGAGGACTAGGTAGATGTTAAGGAAATTAGCATTATAAAGATGGACGAAGCGCACCTGAGGGCTCATTAAGATGGGATAAGGTAGCGAGATCGTCAGCTGTCTCCAGTAGAGGAGGATTTCGTAAAGGTGGTAGATCATCTTGGCCGTCTCTGATAGCCTTGACAGTAGTGTCGATGATGATTTCCTAAAGGCAAGATTCGGACAAAGTTCGTGTCAATGATAAAAAAAAGACGCGCAGACCGACCTTGCCTCGGTCGTCGACAAAGGTAAGCTTGATGGCTTCACCAGAACCCCTGCCAACATTTGTGACCTCAGCCGAAATCCAACCCTGTTCTTTATCTGCGAACCAGACCCTGGTTCCCTTGCTGTAAATGTTCTCTGCCATGGGCCAGGCGGATGTCGTGACGATTGTCTTGATGATTCTTCGCGAATTAATTGCCGTGCCTTTCCCACGGCCACCTGGTCTCGTGCCTGGTGTTATCTAAAAGACCGACGTCTCACTCTCCACTTGCAACTCCATCTCTGATGCATGGCCCACGTTTTCTCAAGTCGGATTTCTGACTTCTTTACACGACGTGTCCTTGCTCGCTTACTTTCAACTTTGCTATGCTGTATCGTTCTCGTTGTCAAGTCCTGGTCCCGATTCGGAGGTCCCACTGCTTTTTTGCTTCTCACGCTTAAAGAATTAGTTTTTTCCGCGCAAGAAACACTTGCCCAACATCTGGAGGCTACCATTCTCAACATCACCGGAGCCCTTTTTGGCATCGGTCTCTCTACTTTGGCGAGATACATCGCCTCTTTACAGCCCGACCTTTCTGCCGCTTCGAGAGCGATCCCTGCTGTTTTCCTCGTTTTCATTGCCTTCCTTGGTGTGTAGTGCCCTCCATCTCCTACCTCTTTCTCCACTGAAAGCGCTTAAGCTGGCTGGGCCAAAAGCCGGTTGCCTCGACTGCAACTATCCGCTCGTATATCATGCTTTGTATCTATTTGGCTTCTGACCACCAACGTTGGTGTATCGAATGTCAGTGTAATCTGTTTGTAACCCGTAATCGTTGTAGATTGAATGCCATGATGAACAGAATGCCGTGCATACCGCTACTTTCTTCATCTGGATGACGCTGTCGGCTGCACTAATATGCCTCATCAGTAACATGTTGTTCCTTCGCTGGTTTTCTACCCACTTTGCTAGAACAGTTGCCAATTCATTTTCGAAGCTTCACAAGTGCCTTACCGTATCCATGGATGAGTCTTATGGTTCCGATGGAAGACATTGGTCATCAGACTGTGCCTTACGACACAAACGTCTTCTGGATGAGCTGCTCGCAGAGTCAGCTCAACTGGACTCAGCTTATTCGATTGCTGCTTTCGAACTTCGACTCGGTCGAATAGGAGGTAGGCTCCTTTGCTTCAATTACTCAAAAGAAGTTTCTGAGCAGCTCCGCAGTTGAATCCATTAAGCCCCTCATTGGTGTAGTAGAAAATACTCGCAGGGAACTATCGTGGGGTGTTTCACTAGCTAAAAGAACCCGCGGAGAGAAGTTGTCACACGCACTCACGATACCAGCAGTGGATCTCGGGCGGGTAATTCTGGCGTCGATGAAACATGTCGAGGCGACACTGCTGTTTGTGTTTGAGCACAAGCCGAAGCCTTTTGAAAAGGAGACAGCAAGTCAATTGCTCCATCAACTGGACCATGCACGGGATGCTGCGAGGGAGGAGTTTTCCAGTCTATTCCAGGGTATGAATGAGGATACACCAAAAAATGATGAGATGGAGGTGGTCGTAGAAACTTCGGAACAATTCCTCTTCCTTGTTTCGCTCATAGAGGTAGGTCTTTACCTTCCGATAGTACCCGCGAATGGAAATAAAGCCGTTGTCCAGATGGCCAATGAAATGCACCGGGCTTTGCTTGTTGCCGGAAGGATTCTTGATCTCCACAAAACCTCTCGCACTCGCTTATGGTATCCGCGCCTTTCTTGTGCTTGGCTTGGCATCGCTCCTCCCACTATTATCGTTGATGACCGTGACCGCGTGTTGTCTGACGATAACGATCCGGAGCGCTTCGAGAATGAAAACAGACTAAGTATGGCCGAAGCTCGGGAAGGTCTCTCTGAGCTAGTCAGATGGAGAGAATCGAACCTATCCGTTCCTATTACTTCATCTCATGGCTCCAAATTCGCTAGCAAAGAATCCTTGCGACTTCGTAACGTCATGTATGGGCCGATAATAACCCGGCTCCGACTTCTATTGGCCACATGCGTCCGGGCTGTTTCGCACTCCAGCCACCTGCAACACGCGGTAAAGAACTCAATCGGTGTAATGCTGCTGAGTCTGCCAGCTTTCTTGCCGACAGGTGGGGTTTGTATTTTCCCAAATGTATTTACCCCTTCATCTATGTTTGAAGGTCAAGGATGGTTTGCCCAAACCCACGGACAATGGATGATTATCAGCTATGTGTGGGTGCTGGAAACGAATACAGGAGCAACTTGGCGGGTGGCATACCTTCGCATCGTACGTATTAACCTCATGGGTCGGGTTTTTACCAATATGCTTTGCCTAGGCTGGTACAATATTGGGGGCTGTGTACGCATACATCGTGAGTGATGTCAGGTGTTTTGGCGAACTTATTTCCACAACAATCATGGATGTGTCACAGACTTGGCTCATATGTCGTACGAACCCTTATGGCCTTGTGGTGATGGTAACGGTTCGTTTTGGACTAATTAACTACGAAGGGACATATTTCTCAGATGTCCGCAGCTCGCCGACTTTCCGATCAGCTGGTTGATCACTAGATCGAGGGTGTCTTCACTGGGCGTTGTCGCGTTAGTATACTCTTCAGTGAAACACAGCTCTCGAAAGAAATCTAACCTTACTGTAAATGTAGGTCTGTGACATTGCCACCGATAGTGTTTTCACGTTATCTCGACCCCACCGCCAACACCCAGATCATTGGTGCGCACAACATATTCTACATTTATGCCCCGCCTGATGCCGTACTTAGTACTGGCAGCCTGGAGAGCGGCTATGATTACTGCGGGTGTCTTAGCAGCTCTTGCCGTGAACACGCTCGTCTTCCCAAAACATTGCAGGGTGAACACTCAACACATTTGAGCTACCGCAGTACTCACCACGTACCATTCAGATGCTCTTCTTGCGAAATGCGAGCCGGACTCTCGGCTTATTGAGTCAGCTGTATCTGACGCTCAGTAGGTATGCTTCCTGTGCCATTCGATCAATTTGATGGGCACCTCTGATTGTGCGGTAATAGGGAATTATTCAAACGTAATCGAGCATTTACTCCATGGGACAAGAGACGTACGCAAAAGCTCGAGCTGGAGACACGCAATTCTCTCATTCGTTTATCACGTCTTATCATCGCGCTTCGTGATGAAATGAGCCTTTTACCTGTGTGTGAAAGCCATCGCCCGAGCGCACCGTCCAACCCCTCATACAATGTTTTCCTTGCAGAAACCCATGATGCAGTATCGCAACGCTATAAGCTCCATGCAGTCGATGCTTGACATCATGAGCGGCCTCCGCAAAATAAGGGAACACATACCCGTAAAAGAGGCGGTGTCCGTAGTCGTGAACGAGCGGCGCGAGTTTGTATGCGGATGTCTTTTTCCTTCCGACCAGCATCAATGCCTCTGACGCGCGAGGCTACATTATCTTAGGTATCTTGTATATGCATCTCGCTGTACGCCTGTGAGCATGCTTTCCGGGCCCGCCAGCCGCTGCCGCAGTTCCTCCCATCTGCCCGGCACGCGCACACCACGCTTATCTCGCATCTCGCACAGTCCATGCATGATTCACAGAAGGCACGAGGGCTGTCGCACGTGTATGTCTCTGCCGAGGGCGAAGTGTTGGCGTACCTGGTTGATACGCTCGAGGGATTACTCGGCATCGGTCGAACATTGTTTGGTACCGCCGAGTGGCTGACAGGGGAACCGGTGTCGCGTGATTTGGAGATGACAGCTCATATGGAAGCCGAGCACCATGAATGGGATGGCGCGCAGAGATAAGTGAATAACGGCGATCGCCTCGGTGTGAGGGAGTGGGCGTTGTATGTTAAATTTAGACCGTCATAGCATGCGCCCGCCTCAGGGAGTCTGCACGACATTATGATGTCCTATAGCTACTAGGATAGATAGACTCTGTCATTCGTATTTGCTAAAACACCGGATGCATACTTTTACGAGATTCCGCCGTAATTTAGATATGAACGACTGATTGATCTTATGCCATCAGAAGGCATCCAAGCACTCCATGCGAACACGTCCAAGTCAGAAGTCTATGAGAAGCTAACCTCCACACACACTGCATGGTCAATAGCGAGCGCCAAGTTTTTTTTTTTTTCTCCTGGGTTGGGATCACTGATCTTGCCACCGTAGATTGAAATAGCAAGGCGTCATGTTCTTTGACGCTCGAGTTTGATAACCGCCCATCAGTGGACCCCTCTCCCACGCCCGGGATAGAATAATTGGTCGCCAGCCTTTTTTTTTTTTTTATAAAGTTTACGTTTTTACGGGTAGTGGAGCCGATCATCTTCAGAGTTTGAATTGGTGCTTGGGATGATTCTGGCCAGATTCGACTGGTGTGTGTGGCAGGTGTCACCCTCGCCTTGACTTTTTTTCACCGGCTTTCTTTTTCACCAGTCACGGTTATTTTTTGCAGCGGCGGAGATTAGGAGAAGAGGACGGCGTGAGAGACGGATTACCTTGCACCGGTTACTTTCGTGCCATCTTTCTGATATGGGGCGCCCGAGAAGTGACAGTTGATACAGCGGTGCGAGATGTAATACAGAACCAGGGCCCGGGGCTTTCGTGCGGTGGCCAGAAAGGGTTGTGGATGGGAAGGGCCAGGACCGATCAAGAGATCCACCCACCCAACGCACCGAGTTATAAAGAGGGCAGAAATGAATAAAAGCCGGGAGACCGAACTGAGGTGGCAGACACACATGCGGACAATTTTGTCCGTCCGACCACTGGTTTCGGTATTGGTCTGTTACGCCGGATTAGTGAGATTTTGGTGCATCACGGCCGGGTGCTTTTGAAATTTTGTCGGAATGTTGATAATACCGTGATTAAGGCAACACGCTATTCGTATGCCTTTTTAGGACATCACGTTAGGTAAGTGAAATGATTTCTCCATAGAGCATAGATCGACAGTGGCATGATATATCTGAAAAGAAGTGGTTGAGTAATGAGCACTGACATGTCGAATACATGTTGCTCCGTACTCCGTAACTGATGGAACGCTGCGATCGTGCCATAAGTCACGGTCGTACCTCGATTATCTATCGGTCAGTCGTCATCACACGTCGTAAGAGTAATAACCGCGGCAGGTGGCGGGCCGCGGATTAGAGGTGCGACCGCTCGGCAGTAAAAGATAATACAGGGAATGTTTTGGCCAGGATCGAAGGGGGAAAGAGGAGGGAAAAGAAAAGTGGAGGGACTGATGGATGCTGATTGGGCCCAAAGGGGGGAGCCGGCCGGCAACTTGAAAGGGAAATTCGCCGGTTTGTTAGCGCTTGTGGTGCTTGTTGCTTGCTTGCTTTGGTCTCCGCTCTCGCTCACTTTGGTTTGCCTCGCCCCTGGGGTTTCATTCGCCGCCCCGGGAAGGGTCTCTCCTCTCCACCCGTGAGTAAGTCATTTAGATCGAGCCCTCTCCACTCCGTCCACCTTTTTCTTGCCGGCCGTCATACTCACGTCCGGCTAGCCTTTCCTTCATAAAATGGATCCCACTCAAGATACACCTTCCGCTGACCATCAGGATGATCAGAAAGCAAAGTCATCGTATGTCGACCATGTCCTCCCGTCCACTCCCCTCCCCCCCTCAGTCCCCTCCCTCTCACAGCGGAAAGGCTCCTGTCGTCAGAGGAGCCCGCGCTTGCACAGTATGTCGCGCTGCTAAAGTATGCACCCCTCGCTTTTCCATTCCGAAATTTGTTTTTCATCACCCGCCGCCCAGATGAAATGCGTCGGCGCGGAAGATGGTTCTCAACCATGTCAGCGGTGTAGGCGCACCGGTGTCGAGTATGTGATTCCCTTGCCTCTTTTGTATCCTTCCGCTCACTCCCTCAGATGTGTGTTCGAGAGACACAGACGCGGCCGTAAGCCGGGCTCAAAGTTTGTCTGATTTTGGTCATCACGTACGGTTTTCTCAACTCGATAAATCTAGATTATCCGAGGCATCCAAGATGTTGAGGCGCCTCGAGAAGGGTCTTAACAACGCCAAGTTGAAGTCTCAAACCCTGGAGACCTCTTCCTCCATGTCCCCAAATGATTGGCGTGTGCGTCATGGGGAGTCCCGTACCCGCTCTCCCGGGCGTCATTCAGGCGACCTCCCTCGCCTCAACCTACCTACCTCCTTCAATGGGGATGACCGGACTGATCCCAAATTGCGAACTGCCACGGACGAGGAGGAGGACGAAAGCGAAGGAAAGACAGACGCCATGTTCCCCGCGGACCTCATCCGCAGAGAGAATCAGCGCCACTCCTTTTTTAAGACCATTCTTAATCCTTCACACGAGAATCCGGCCAGCTCTCTGCGATCCGATCGGTCTAATCTGTCAACTTCCTCTCAAGCACCAAACACCTGCTTGCCTCATCGTGACACTCTCAAAGACCCCGTCGCCGCGGGTATCTTGGATGAATCTAATGCCAAGGTCTTGTTTGACCTAGTGTTCTTGCGACTCAACCCCTTTGTGAACCTTTTTGACCCTGCTTTGCACACACCCGACTATGTTCGATCCAAATCTCCTTTCCTCTTCACAGTCCTAATCATGGCCGGCTGCAAATTTTTCAAGCCCGAGTCGTTCAAACCATGTCAAAAACTTTCCTATGAATTCGCTGTACGCGCCTTTGCGGAAAACTGGAAGTCTGTAGAGGTCGTCCAAGCATTCGCTTGCCTTACCTACTGGAGAGAACCAGAAGATACAGTGGGTGCTCCAACGCTCATAAATCGCTCGTTTACTCATCTTGTTGTAGCGAACGTGGATGTATATTGGTCTGGTGCGTGATCTGCGCGGTAATGGGGCCTGCTAGTTGTAATGACTTGTGCAGGCTTGCCGTATGTCTGTTGAATTGGGCCTCAACCGGTATATGTCACCGCCACCCCCAAACGAGTCCGAGTTACAACTCCGGGAGCGTCGTAATCGCGAGCGCACCTACCTCGTATTGTTCGTGCACGACCGGAGCCTGAGCATGCAGACCGGACGTCAATGGATGCTTCCGGAGGTGGGATTCTCTTCACATTAGATCGGTATTGGGTGATCTTATCTCACGAACCCCTGTCAGGATGACCTGGTCCGGCATTCGGCTAATTGGCATGAAGAGGGAGGAACCCCTCTTCGTCCAGAGGACGTGATTGTCGCTGCATTTGTCCAGTTGCGTCGAATTGCCGTGGGTGACAATAACTGTCAGCTGGCTTAATCCTGATTTCTGATTTCTCTTGAGACAGGCGGAGACCACTGACGTCTTCTATCTACACAAAGGCATCCCCGGCGCAGCCCACACGGACGTTAATAAAGAAGTGCTACTGCGTAATTGTAATGGCAAACTAACTCAGTGGATGGACACATGGCACCATGAAATGCGGCGGGCCAACGGCGAAACCTTTCACATGTCATTCCTCAGCTTCTTCCGGTTGCATGTACGGTTGTTTTTGAACAGTTTTGGCATACAGGCTGCCATGTCCCCCGTAAGTTTCCGGGCTCCACCCCTGTGATCCGAAAGCTGACCGAGAGCAGTCAAGCCGCACAACGCCCAGCGTCCAGGCATTGTCAGCGTGCTACACAAGCGCCAAGGAAAACATGCACATTGTCTCGAATGATTTCGCCTCGATGAGCATGCTTGTAAGCTATTTTCCGCCCTTCTGCGGGGACCAGACATTCATACTGCATCAGCGTTACGGACAAGATTCTATCACGGTTATGACAGCATATTCTGCCGTCTTTTTGTTGAAGGTAGGTTTGGCGATCCTAAATATCCTTCTCCGTATGTCGTATGTCGTCTGATCCGGCCATTGTCAGCTTCTTCGCAGTTCAAAGACGTTGGCGGAGTTACACGAAGGGGCCACTGGCGAAATTCACGCGATTATCTCCAAAACGGCTGATGCTTACGAGGAGGCCTCGCATCTGTCACCCGCGTGCAGGGGTGCTGCCTATCATGCACGGTTCTTACGGGAGCTGATTGCGCAAGACATCTTCAGGTCACAGCAACAAAAGGCGTGGGAAGACGGGCAAGTCCGCCGTAAGCTTCACTCCGCGCGCCATGTGATCGGTTGGGTGATTGATGAGATTTTCCCAACAGCATCGCGGCGAGAGTCGACGCTATCCACGACCACGCAAGTGTCGCAGCCACCCGGGGTTTATCCCCAGCAAATGCTTGATGATGTGCAGAATGCTACAAGCATTCACCACTTTTCGTATCCAATTTCTCCTACGCAATCTAGCGTGGGTGTGGCCTCCCAGGAGCCAATCCAGGTGGACACAGTGCGGAGCGCTTCGGCACAGACTAGCCCACAAACATATAGCAACGGCGCTTACGCACCGTCTCCACCAGCTCATGTTCCCCAGTCGGCCCAACCAGCACAGTCAGATGACTTGCGGTATTGGAACAATATGTTCCGGGACCTCGGTTTTGGTGATACCGTTGATCAGACCTATCCGGCACAAAACGTGACGGGTGCACCTGTGCCCCCATCGCATCAGCTTCCGAACCCATCGTCGCACCACCAAAGCTATGGGAGCGCGCGTACACCCAGTAATCACTTTCAGCCGTACGCGTACCACCACATGCACTCGAATGCTCCCGGGTACGGACTATAGGATAACACCCCACCCGTATTCCCTTAGTTGACTGACTCGTATGCTCATTGCCCTTCATCTCGATGCCCGCATGAAAACAAACACAGTATCTTACGCGCCTCATCTTTTTTTTTTTTTGCAAAGCCTCTAAGCTCTAGCCCTTGTGCTCTAACGTGTTTCGCGTTTGTAAATTATCATTGTAGAACCCTATTTTACTCAGCCCTACATCCCATAACCCCCTTACTGCACCTCTTTCCACAACTGTGGCTTTTATGCACACGATAGAACGTAATACCACCGTACCGGTCATTATGGTACACACCGCCTGTGAATTTGATCACACAAATGGAGATAAACCAGCATAAATCAAATAGAGCATTAGATGTGGTGGTGGCGAAGGTAAACACGCCACTGTTGGTTGTTTCACTCCAAGCCGATGTAGAACATGATAAGCTCATGCCCCACCGCGGCAGCAATTCGCGGTATTCCCTTGAGCGACAAAAAGTCGAAATCGCGCACGCACAACGGACGCGGCGCGAGCGTGAATGCGGTCGGCTCGGCGTGGGCGTGGGCGTGCAAGGCGCTGTGCACGTGTATCGTCGCACCGCGCGCGCCGGCGCTGCGCGTCGAGATGGCGAAGTACTCCGGGTATGTCGGACACCATCGGAAACGGTGGGCGCCCTCAGGGAACGAAGCCCCGCTCAGCGTAGGCTTGCCACCGTGAAGTTTGGAGAGATCCCAGAGGGAGAAGCGGGAGCGGTGTACGGCGCCAATGCTACACGGTGCACACACACAATAAAAAATTAGCAACAAGAATATAGAGGCGCATATTAGAGCAGAGCAGGAAAACAGTGCAAAGAATGCAAGAAGCAAAGGGGGGGGCCAACTGTGAAGGGGGGAGAAGGGAGGGGAGAGGAAGAGGAACGTACATGTCGGGATTGGCGTGCTGCCAGGCGGCGGAGGCCAGGAACGCGCCCGCTCCGCCGGCGATGGCGCGCGGCGCGGCGAACTCGACTACGCGCGGGTGGTGCCATGCTGCGTCGGCGGGGGGGTCGGAGCGCCAGTCGATGAGGGCGAGCGAGCCGCGTACGTCGGCAACGAGGAGGTCCTTCGTCGTCGAGGCGTGCGCGCAGACGGAGCTGAGCGCGTGCGGGAATGAGATCACGTAGGCGGTCGGTTGTGGGCGCGCGTTGTTGTTGAAGTTGTTGGACGCGATGCTGCTGCGCGAGCCGGCGCCACCCGTGCTAGTCGGGTAGGACGGTGAGCGTGATAGCGGTGCGGAGGGAATGTCGACGTTTGGGCGGAGGTCCCAGACCATGAGCATTTTGTCGTCTGTAATGTTAAATGTTGGTGATGAGGGGGGTATGTGGGCTGAGGATTCGGGACGCGCCTGAGACCGTCGCGACGTAGCGCCCAGAGTCGTCGGTGGCACCACCGCAGAACGTCATCTCGTTCACGGGGCCGTGTGGCCACTCAACCCGCCACCGAAGGGAAAGATCTCTTCGTCAACGTCGGGGGTTTTCGTGAGCAAGTGTAGACCAAAATCGGAGGAAGCGGCGGTGAGCCTGTGAAAGGGGATTAGAACACGGGGGGACTCATTGGGTCTGGTGAAAGAGCGGTCTTACTCGATGAACCATTGATCCGATGACGAGGGAGAAACGGCACGAGGGGACCACGCAAGGGCGGTGATGCGGGTGCCTATATGGAAGGATGCGAGTAGGTCTGCTGATGCGTCGGTCTATACGCGTCGCGTCGAGGGTGAACACACAGCAGGACAAAAAGGTGATGGCACATACGATAAGTAACACAGAAACCGAGTTCTCTCCACCAATGGCGACAAGGTCGGGCGCGTCTGCGTTGTCGCAGGCACGAACGACGTGAATGAGTGTGCCGTGGTCATATCGGAGGTCCATCATCGCTGTCAAACGGCGCAGTGCGCGACGCGGCGCGTTCCCGTCACGGGGTTGGGCCCGGGCGGGGCAAAGCGAGACGAGGCGCTGAGGGAGGGCGCCCAATCAACGGGAACTGGGGTTATGAGGACACCTCAGAGTCGAAGAGGTGCACCAAATCCAGCTCTCTTCGTCGCAGTCGCTCTCTCCTCCTTCGCCGCTTATTACGCCCTCGTCCATCACCGCGCAGCTACCGCACCCGCATCCTCACGCCCTCGCCCAAACGACCACCCACTCGTCTGGCCTGTCCATTCTCCTGAGCAAGATCGTGATGGCACCCAACCTCATAGGAAAGATCGCTGATGCACTGCACCTCCCCGGCACCCACAAGTCCGGAGATGAGACGCAGGCGGTGGCGACTGCTGAGGGTGCATCCAAGAAACCCATTTTCGACAAAGAAAAGGTGACAGTGATATTCGTGCTCGGTGGTCCAGGCGCGGGTAAGTCCTTTCCCTTCCCATCCCTCCTCACTCACTCCTTCCCTCTTCCACACGATGCTTGGACCTCATCATCGGCAACATAGGAAAAGGGACGCAATGCACCCTTCTTGTCGAGAAGTTTAACTTCTCTCACCTCTCTGCGGGCGACCTTCTACGCGCCGAGCAGGAGCGCCCGGACTCGCAGTACGGAGACCTCATCCGGGATTGTATCCGCGAGGGCTTGATCGTGCCTATGCATGTCACCGTCAAGCTTCTAGAGAACGCAATGCGTGCCACGCTCCAGTCAAAGTCTGGCGCGGGCTGGGAGGACGGCAAAGGTCGCTTCCTCATTGATGGATTTCCGCGCAAGATGGACCAGTCCACCCAGTTTGAGGAGGACGTACGTGATAGCCCTTAGCAAATTCACGCACGTCTACGCACTTGTTGATGACTGTGCAATATCCGCAGGTGTGCTCGTCGTCGTTGGTGCTGTTTTACACGACGGACGAGGAAACGATGTTGAAGCGCTTGCTGAAACGCGGAGAGACCAGTGGGAGGGACGATGATAACATAGAGAGCATCAAAAAGCGCTTCGGTGAGTTCCAATGCTCTACTTGAGCCTCGTCATCGTTATACCGACCTATCATGGTACGCAGTCACTTACAAGGAGACGACGATGCCGGTCATCGAGCACTATCAGAAACAGGACAAGGTCGCTGAGGTGCGTTTGAAACCTTCTCTGACGTCGCTTTCTTTGATACGTCTGGTACACCAGATCGATAGCTCCCCACCGGTGGACGAAGTCCACAGCGCAACGGTAGTCGCGGTGGAGAAGGTGCTCGTTTAGGATGCAATACACTTTCCTTCCAATGAATCTCTTGTTGTCTGACATTCTGTGAGAACAAAGACGATGGTATCTATACCACTTCTACACGTGAATCTCTCCTGTGATCAAGCGTTTTCAAGCGTACACAGAAATCTCCAAGTCGTGAGTTGTCCGCGCCAGCACGTGTGACCTGATCTTCCCGCCCTTTGGAACGTGGAAAATTGTTCCGTCCGCGCATACGAGATGCGCTTTCTCGTCGTCTTTTTCCTAAGTGGTTGTCAGTGTAGAACCAGGTGATGTCCCCCAAGGCAGACTCACCGGGATCCACTCCCACCCTCTGACCCTGAAGTACTCCACTACCGTTAGTCCTTCCGTTCTGCCGTCCTGCGCGTCGTACCTCGCACGAATGTGGCCACCATCATGATACGCTTCGCCTATCGCGCTCCAGATTCTCTCTGAAAACTTCTCACGCTCCGCTTCACCAGATTTACCATCCAGCGAAGGATCGCGCAGCGGGCGCACAGCGATAACGTCCATCGTCTGCGCGCCGGACGGCGGGGGCAGGGCGCGCTGCAGCGGCGCGATGCGGAAAAGCGACTCGAGCCGGTCGACGTTGACGGTCGACAAGAAGTACACGAATGGGCCGGGGAGCTCGAGCGGTTCTTCTTCGGTGACGGTGACCAGCGCGTCAGCGGTGACGTCGTAGCGTTGCACGGGGCCGAGAAGGCGCGCGCGGGCGCGATGCCACGTCTTTGTGTTTTGTACCGCGGCGAGCTCGTAGCGCTTGATGCCTGGCACGGACGCGCGCAGCGCCTCCGAGTCGTGTAGGATGGCTGCGTGGAGGGCGGTCGAGGTGACCACGACTGAGATGAGGCCAGATGATGGGGATACGGAGGCGGAGGGTTCATCTTTGGGCTTCTCGCTACTGCCCTGCACCTGTGATGCCGAAGGGGGAATAGTACTCGTGTGGGCGAAGGTGAGCGGTACGAGGCGCGGGGTTGCAGATAGGAACGAGAGCAACGAGGCGAGGAGCATTGGCTCTGCGGTTGCGGCGGACGAGGGGGACGAGGAGGATGGAGTTGGGGGTGGGAAGAAGGTTGCATGCAGGGCGTTGGCGGTGCCACCCGGGATGAGAACGATGCGGAGGCTGGGGAATGGGCCGTCTTGTCTGGCGCGTGCACTATGCAGTGCGTTCACGATCTCGTGAAGCGTCCCGTCGCCTGAAACGAGTACGAGAGTGATCCCCTCTGCGCGAGCGGATGGGGCGAGGCTGTCTATGTACGAGAGGACCAGTGTGCCAGCGTGTCCGGCATATTCTGTAGCGGCTACCTTATCCGGAGCAACATTGTGAGAGGCGAGGAAGGGGAGAATCGTCTCTGTCGTCAATTTCGCGCCTGTACGGGCACCACTGGCGGGATTGTAAACGACGATGAGAGGCATCTTGACAAGATTAGATAAGATAAGATGGTGTCAACTAGAGCTGACTAACCTTATATTCAAGCGGAGACTCAAAACCCAAGCACCGTCAAACTGTGGCACGAGACCGCTCCGGACTGGCCGTTGTCGTGTCGTCGATTCGATGGTTCGCATTATTATCAAGGGTGGTGTTTGGAAAGTGAGTACTCTCTTCCATGCTCGTCCAAAGGAACTCTCTAAAGTGGATTAGAACACGGAGGACGAGGTCCTCAAGGCTGCCATTGCAAAGTATGGCAAGAACCAATGGTCAGTCGCAGCTAACGAGACGGCACCCAAGCTCACGCGTCTTACTATGCCTTGATACTAGGGCCCGTATATCTTCGCTTCTCGTTCGAAAGACCCCGAAGCAATGTAAGGCTCGCTGGTACGAATGGTTGGATCCCTCCATCAAAAAGACTGAGTGGTCAAAGGTGCGTACAATTCCTTGTCCCAGTTCCCGTCCTAATCACCGAACCGTGCTCGCAGGAGGAAGACGAAAAGCTGCTCCACCTAGCCAAGCTTATGCCCACTCAGTGGCGAACAATTGCTCCCATAGTCGGTCGTACGGCCACTCAATGTCTCGAGCGGTATCAGAAATTGCTGGACGAAGCCGAGGCCAAGGAAAACGAGGAGCTCGGCCTGGCTGGCCCAGGAGATACAGGTGCCGGCGTCGACGACGTGCGCCGTTTACGGCCTGGCGAGATCGATCCAGACCCGGAGACAAAGCCCGCACGTCCCGATCCCATCGACATGGACGAGGACGGTATGCACTATGCACTATTCTGCGGTCTCGATTGTTGACGTGTCTATCTTCTTTTCTTTAGAGAAGGAGATGCTTTCAGAGGCACGGGCTCGACTTGCAAACACGCAAGGGAAGAAGGCCAAGCGGAAAGCTCGTGAGCGACAGTTGGAAGAGGCGCGACGGCTTGCCGTATTGCAAAAGAAACGAGAACTCAAGGCCGCGGGAATCATCATGCGGCACAAATCAAAGAAGAAGGGTATGGACGTGCGTAGCATTTCTTTGTTGTCCTGAGTCCGATCTGACTCTCACTCTGATATAGTACAATGCTGATATCCCGTTCGAGAAAAGACCCGCCGCCGGTTTCTACGATACCTCAGAGGAGCAAGCTCGCGTCGAAGCTGCACCGGTCGGTCAGACTCTACGTCGGCTGGAGAACAAGCGCAAGCCAGAGGAGGAAGAGGCTGAGCGCAAGAAACGGCAAAAGCGAGGCAAGGAGGGTGAGAATGGTCCCCACCAGACCAAGTTCGTTGCCGCACGTGATGCGCAGATTCAGAAGCTCAAGGAGGCCGAATCCATTGGCCGTCGAGGAAAGCTTGTGCTCCCCACTGCTCAAGTTAGTGATGCAGAGCTCGAGGAGATTGTAAAAATTGGACAAGCTGGTGAAAATGCCAAGGCATTGGTCGGGGGTACCGATGACCCCAGCGAACAGCTACTCGGAGGATACGATAGCTTGGAGAGGGCTAAGATGGCGCGGACACCGCGGACCGCCCCGCAACGTGCGTTGTGATGGTTTTAGACTTTTCTATGGTAACTAATGACCCTGCATACAGAGGACACAATTCTCATGGAGGCCCGGAATCTACGGAATATGACCATTGCACAGACACCGCTTCTAGGCGAGGAGAACACCCCAATCCATGTATCCGAGAATGGAGGTACTGGCTTTGAGGGTGCCACTCCTCGACATCAAGTCGCATTCACCCCCAATCCCCTTGCTACACCACGAGCAAGCGATGGAACTTCCGCAACGCCATTACGCACGCCAATGCGTGACAGTCTGAGCATTAACGCCGAAGGTCGCTCATCATTTGTTGGAGAGACACCACGGGAAATGCGTATGAGGGCGGACTCGACCAAGCGGTCACTCCAGGCGAGCTTTAGGAGCCTTCCCAAGCCTGAAAACAACTTTGAGTTGCTGGTCCCCGATGAGGAGGGGGAGGACGATGCAGAATCAGGCAAGGTAGTGTCTGAAGAGGACGCTGCGGAGCGTGACGCCCGCATAAAGCGACGGAAGGAGGAGGAGGAGCACGCTGCTCTCGCACGGCGGTCGCAGGTCGTGCAACGTGAACTACCACGGCCACCAAACGTCGACCTCGAGCGTCTCCTCAAAGATCTCAGCCTAGTTCCTGCCCCTGAGGGCGAGCAGGAAGCCGTGCAACGGCTTATTGACCTTGAGCTCGCCCATCTCATGCAACATGACTCCCTCGTGCACTCGATTCCTGGGACCGCCCATCCAGGTGGAACGCCAAGTAGCTATGAGCCACCACCCGACGGGTACGTCGCCGCAGCGAAAGCGGCCGTCCACCGCGAGCTCGCTGGTACGCTCGGATTCCCCGATGCCCCAGAAGAGCAGGTGCGCAACGTGGTGCGCGCGCTCAGCGTGGGTGATGATGCTGCTGTTGATGAGAGCGCATCGTGGGTGCACCTGCGCGGGACGCTCTTGCTGGATGCTGCATCCGGGGCATGGGTACCCATAGATCATCTTGACGCGGACGGACGTGCGGCAGGATACTCAGCCGTACTAGAGGAGCGTAGGGCTTCGGTCGGTCGGGAGGCGGCACGTGCAACGAAGGTCGAGAAGAAGCTCGGTGTCGTGCTGGGTGGTTACGTAGCGCGTGCGGATGAGATAGGGAGGCGACTTGGCACTGCAGGCACGGCGATACGTGAGGTGGTAGTGGAGTACGAGAGCTTTGCGCGGTTGCAAGCGACGGAGTCGGCTATGGGACCGGCGCGCGTCGCGTCGCTGAAGGAGGAGGTGGACAGGCTCGAGGCAAAGGAGAGGACGCTGCAGAGTCTGTATGCGGAACTGGAGAAGGAGAAGAGGGAGGCGGAAGACCGCGTCGCGTCATTGGAGGAGCAGGTGATGGAGGAGGCGGAGAGACTGAACGAGGCGGCTTTGGCGGAGATAGAGGCGGCGGCGGAAGGATAGATAAGACGGTGGCATTACCGCGTCGTGGGCTTCTAGCTACTATCATAGTACTCTACCCAGTTGTGTAGTTTCCTTTGGTCCGACTGCAGGGTGTTATCCTTATCGCGGCGGCGTGGCCTTGATGAATATGACAGCGATACGAGACATAGAGCCCGTGATGATAGCGAGCATTCCCGGAAGCCGAACTTACCGGGGCGCAAACGGGCACGGTGTTCTCTTCTGTCGCTGCCAGCAAACTGGACAGAAACTGTACTTTCCCGACGCGTGTCGGTCCTGATACCCGAAATCGATCCTCGGTCTCGGTACGGTTACCATGTGGCAAGCAATAACAATTTCGGTGTACAGCTATACAATATGTTGACAGCTCCTAGCCCTTTTTTTTTTTTCCCAATTTTAACTTGCGACGGCGTGGAAGTGACTAGTGACGCCCAGGGGCCCATCCTTTCATTTTATTTTTATTTTTAGCCATGAATATGACTGCGGGCCTCAGGCCTCAGCGCTTGAGACGTGACGTTTGTCAGTTGGATTTGGATTTGTGGCTGGAACAACAAAGCTTCGCCCGTCCCCGGCCTGAGACCCATCTCACAAATCCGCGGAGATGATGGTGATTAGTGACGAGACGTGCCCCCATCCCCCACGCGCCCAGAGGCCAGGCAGCCGCGAGGCAAGGCGCATTATATCATGGTCACGAGAACTTGACGATCTCTGAACTTCTGAACCGGAGCGCGAACGCCCCTGCGCGCCGCTGCCATTTAAGCTTGACCGTTTACGGTGTGAGAGTATCGATATTTCCTTTCCCGACGAAGAAGGTCCGGCGTGGGTGTTGAGCTGACTGGTGATGGGTGATGAGGATGGTCGATGTCTGAGCTTGGTTGTTGGTTGTTAATCGCGGTTGCCAGTCTCCCACCCCACCATCATCCCCAGCCGTGCCGTGAATGGGATATCTCGTACACATGTACTGTACATGCAGTTTATGCTCTTCGCTCGCGTATATGACACAAAACGTACGACCAAGGATGGCTGTCTAACTGTCCGACAGCAAGGGCATAAATAAACAAGTGCCCCCGACCCCGTTTCGCGCGTGTGGCTGTTCCCTCCGTGCCCGTGCCCCTGCCCGTCTCGTCCCCAGTCGCTTGCTCTATTTCAACTCTTGTGCCTATTTTGTTTTTGACCTCCTGCGCTGCTTTCCATCCCATCCCTCCTCTCATCCCCATATCCTCCCTCCTCCCTCCTTCCCTCCCCCTTTCCCTTCCCCTTCCATTCATTCCACCCCATTCCTTTCTCTCCGTTTGTGTTTTGATTGACTGTGTATACCCATGCCCCCTCAACAACCATCGTCTTCAACTTCCGCTGTGCAGGTTGTCACACTCACCGTCTATTCAAGCGGAACCTCAACACCGTCAGGCGTGTCGTCTTCTTCAAGTGGTGGTGGCCCATCTGTCCCCGTCGGCGCGATTGTGGGTGGTGCTGCAGGCGGCATGGTGCTCGCCGTGACGCTCGTGCTCTTATGGAAGTATTGGGGTCTTGTAATTAAGCGTACAGAGAAGATACGACGCAAGGAAGAGGTGCGTTCTACGTTCCGTTCCGTCCCCCCGTTCATCCGTAGTCTACCTTTGTTTGTTCCGTGTGAGACATCCGATCAACGGGCTTGGCTGACCATCCCATGCAGCAAGATATGCTCACCGTGCGGGAGAACACCAGGCGGAACGCGTCGTCCGGGTTCAATCCACAGTCGCAGTACCGACCCATGCTCACGCTCAACCCGGGGGACCGCAGGGTGACGTTCCTGGCGGGCAGGCCGACGTCGCCGCGCGATGAACAGACCAATGCCGATGCAGCGCCCTCGGCGATCGCATCAACAGAGAAGGGCAACAATGAACGGGCGCCCACTGCGGCCGCCGAAAGTGACGAGACGCCGCAGCCGTCATTAACTTCGGATTCGGTACCCGCACCCCTGATCGTACACGAGGAACCGCCGCCAGAAATAGAACGCAAACCTGACAATGACGAGAACCGCGAGCCGCCACCTCCGGCTGCGGAAGAGGAGGCAAAGTCAGAGTCGATACCATCATCAAGACGTTCGCCCTCACCCACACCCTCTCGCGGTACATCCAGGCGCTCGCCTTCGCGCTCGCCTACACCCTCCCGCGCCACGTCCAAACGGAGGTCGTTGCCTGCACCCTCCCGCAGCGTGCGCATGCGTACGCCCACACGCCTGCCGGATCCACCATCCGTGCCGCCCATACTTCTGAGCAAAGCGCACAAGCGATCGTCCTCCCCAGCTCCACGCCGACCACAAACTTCACCGGCGCCTTCCCGTTCGCCGTCCGCCACCTCTAGTCGTACCAACGAGACGGTCGCATCGCGCAGGAACACGTTGCCCGTCCCGATGGTGCCGCCCTTCGTGCCCCCTGCTGCTGCATCCTCCTCCTCCTCGTCCTCGGGTTCGGGTGTGCCCTTATTGACCAGATCCCCACTGCGTAACTCGGTGCTGCCCTCGTCCGCCGACCGGCCTGTGATCATGCCACGGCCGAAGAACGCGGCGCCACCCTCGTCTGAATCGCAACCCGCTGCGCCCACATCGCCCTCGGGGAGCGTGCTTCCTCTCCCGAGCTCACAGTCGCAGCTCTCATCCGGTAGTGGGGAGTCGTCGGCGCGTCATTGGCTCCTGTATACGCCGCCTCACTCTAGACCTACGACAGGCACGAGCACAATGTCGAGACAAAGTGCAGCCTCTGTGTATTCGAATCCCGAATGACCAAGGTTGGTGTGCACTTGATTGTTGGGTGCGCGCATGGGAGATATGAAAAGTACAACGATGACGTCTTATGGACTACCGTACGACTTTTTAGTGGGTAGCAGGACCCTCCCCTCATTCGAACGGGGCTTCTCGAGGAGCATAATCTTATCTGGTAAATAGAGGGAGCACACGGACTGCTTTGTAAATTCAAGGACTTGGGTCTATTGGTAATTATTACTGGGTTAGAAGCTTGTATTTGCTATTTATTCGTCCTGTTCCATAATTTGCATTTTGAAAGGTACGATGGCTTTAGGCTGCCATGGAATGAGGTGGATCTAGTTCCCATGTCTCTGCCGAGAGCGGTTCACTGACTTTCTAATCAATATTGTAACCTACTGGTCGGCAATAATGGTCTAGTTGGTGTGATGGTGACGAAGGTGTTCGTAAGGATTTTGGTGTGGAATATCTATGATAGCAATGAATCGACCAATTCCTACCGTAATGAGTCGACATATTGCTAAAGAGGCGACGAGGTCAACGTTTGGCAGTCAGACAGGGAATGGACGGAAAGGTGCACCTGCTCTAACCTCGCCACTGCGCTGCGAAATACAGCGACCTCTGATGAACAATTGAGTGTCGTCGTCGGGTTCGCTCTGTTTGGGAGGAAAGTAAGAAAAGTGAAAGCCTCCCGAAGTAGGGGAGGAACATGACGTACCGGTAACAAGAAGCGACAGCGTCCCGAGCCTCTTTGACCTCGGGGAGATCCGCCAAGCTCGCGCGGAAGCGATACCGATCGACCTTTTGCCGGACCTCCTCGAGGTCGCCGAGGAGCACGGTCGAGTTCTTGACGTCGCCGTGCGCGTCGGTAGTAGCCTCGCCCGCCATGCCCCGCTCACGATCGAGGTTCTCGCGCTCGAGCGCGGCCTCGATCTCGCGTTGCACGATATCGACGACGACGGTGCCTTTCTCCTTGTCATCATCAAAGCGGCCTCCCGCTGCTGCTGCTGCGTCCATGGAGGCGCGCGGCCTCGGCGGTGATTTTGGCGCGCACGCCTTGGTCGAGGATCGCGTGCCGCGCGGGGGAGACTTCTGGCGAGAGGGAGGCGTCGGAGAGTTGGGTGGCGAGCTCGGAGGAGACCTTTGGGGGTAGTTAGTTAGCCTCTAGATCTGTGTGTTGGCGCGTGTGTGTGTTGATAGGGCTAACCTGGATAGGTATTGTGTTGTAGAATACCTGCTCCTGCTCGTTCTCCTGCTTTGATTGAGACGCACCCATGTGGAGTCGTCGTTGTGTTGTGTGCGCTGAGTGTGTGTTGGCTGTACGTGTCCGGCACGTGACGGGTGGATAGGCTTGGCCTGTTAAAGGCAGCGAGCCACGAAACTCTCCAACAAAACAACAACACAATGAACCAAGGCAATTGCGCTCTCTATCTAGGCGCGATATTCTCTACATTATTCCGCCTATCAGTGTATTTATTTCTTCGCGTGGTCTGTCTCTCTTCCTTTTTCCTGCTGGCCATCTGTGTCTCATCATAAAGGCGGGCGCTTCAGGCCCCATCACGATGGTGTAAACACTGGCTTCCCGGCCTCTATTTCGCCTATGTCGCTACTGTTCCTATCGCACCTCGCCTTTCCAAGCAATCCTCAACTCCCCCTCCTTCGTCGCCCCCTTCATCCTCTGATGCTAAGGAAGGCGAGTTGACCCTACCTGCTGCTCAAAACGAGGCAAGCCTTACTCCCTCCTCTCACCTTCTCCATTACCTCGCGCAGTCCTGACCACCTCCGACCCATAGGTCAATAACAGAAAAGATGTTATCTGGGAACTGCTATTCTCCCTTCCTACTACTCGTCTCACGTCAATAGTAACCTGGTTCATCAACACCGTCCTAATTCTACTCGCCGCAGACTTTGCCTTTACCCCCGTCATCGACTCCGCCACAGACGTCACCTTTACGCGCGTTGGTGCAGTTTATCCAGACGCAGTCAAAGTCGTCGTTCGATATCCACTCTCCGGCTCCAATCAACATGATGTCGTCATTCTTTGGCGTCCTGCTACCGCGGCTGCTGCGGAGCCATGGACAGATGGCCCAGTTCTTCGTCTGCAGCCTGAGTCCGATTGGACGAACACCACCAAGCTGACCAAGCTCTGGCCTTCCACGGAGTACGAATGTGAGCACTCATCCCCTGCGCTCTCTAATTGCTGTGGTCCTACACTTACCACCTTTGTCTAGACGTCTTGGCGCATACAAACAAGACTGTCCTGCCGTACCCAACCTCCCCCATCCGCTTCCGTACCTTCCCAGATTCGCGCCTCCCGACAGGTTCTCACTTCCGTTTCATCGTATCTTCGTGTATCCAACCCAATTTCCCTTACGCGCCCTTCCAAAATAGGAGAATTAGAGGCTTTGACCTGCTCGCTGATTATCTCTTCGCAGAGCCTACCATCGTCGATGCACCAGGAACTGTTGCACATGTAAAGGCTAGTGAAAATGTGACAGAGAGTCCGGTCCCTCCGGTGGTCCCTACCAACCTGGAGACTGAGCGTATTCCGCCGGCTGAGTTTATGTTGTTCTTGGTACGTGGCTGCTTCGCTCCTCATTCTGACGGCACCCTGACACATCATAGGGCGATTTTATCTACGCCGACCTTCCGATTTATCACGGCGATTCTAAACACGCGTACCGTCGTTTGTACAGGCGCAACTACAATAGTCCTAGCTTCCGCAAAGTCTTTGAGCGACTGCGTGCGTCCGTGGACCTTCACGCACCCTGCAACGCCTAACTCTTTTCTCAGCCCTCATTCATACATATGATGACCACGAGGTTCGACTTATACCCTTCTGTATTATGGCCTTTCTTAATGTCGTCCTTTGTGTTGGTAGTTTATCAACAATTACATCGGTCAATCCAATGACACACCGCCCTTCGCGAACGCTGAAGACGCGTTCCGCATTTACAACGGGGACGCCAATTACGATCCGCGGGGTCCGGGACTGCATTACTTTGACTTTCGTTATGGAGATGTCGCGTTCTTCGTGATGGACACGCGGCGGTATCGTAGCAACCCCCTTACTGGTGAAGCAGCTACCCGAACGATGTTGGGCGAAGCTCAATTGAGCGCCCTGTACGAGTGGTTAGGGAAGGTGTGTGACGCGCCACTCGTTTGCCACGTCACGAGCGATATTCACCACATGTGTCGCCAGGCTAATCAAACCGCGACGTTCAAGTTTATTGTCACATCGGTTCCCTTCACCTCGCTCTGGACGCACGATGCCCAAGTCGACTCGTGGGCTGCTTACGTCTCTGAGAAGGCCTCCTTGCTCTCCGCGCTTCACACGGTCCCGAATGTGTTCCTCCTATCGGGCGATCGGCACGAGTTTGCGTCTATCGAGTTCAACCCGCCAAACAAGGCGGGCATCGGCTCGCATGTCGTACGAGAGTTCTCGACCAGCCCCCTGAGCATGTTTTACGTGCCGCTCGTGCGCACGTTGAGGGCGGCGAGCGAGGCGGTCGTGCCAAGGACGAGGCTCCGTATCGTGGACGAGGGAGCCCCCCGGAGGAAGTGGTCGAAGAGGTCCCGATGGAGCGCGTGCTCAAGTATCTGCCAATTGGGAACTACAAGTGGTGCGCCCGTTGTTGTTTTCAACTTCCCTGAAATTTTTGGGTTAATTTTATTTTGACTGCAGGGCCGCGATCGAGGTTGACACGCGCAACCCCGAGCACCCAAAACTCAATCTCGAAATCGTCATTGACGGTAGGTTGCTTACAAGTGGGTCTCCGATCTGTCGTTCCTCCATCAGCGCTGGGGATATTGACCGTTACTCGCTTTTGAAGGTTACTTATAGATGCGACACCCGTGAAACTCCGGTCGTCCACTGCACTCAGCTCGATGGTGCCAGAGGGTCTCAAAGACATCCTCGATCGAGTCGGCCTCTCGCCCAACCGGTGGTTCTGAATATGATATACTATGTTTCTCTTTTTCGACACAGGATACTAGCCCGGATTCAGTTTACTCATAGGATATGTATGATATTAATCGACTGTAAAAAGTCACATAGATGAGAATGCCTCGTAGTTGTGTTCTGTTTTCTCTATCATTTTTCTCCCTTCTGTCATTATTACGGCCTGGCTTCTTCCCGGTCAATACTCATGCCATCGTCCCTAGCCTTCCCCTTCCCCTTGGTATTATTAGTATTTCTTTCCTTGCCGTCCGCGTCATCAGCATTGCTCGCATTCACTGAGCGCGAGAAACCTTCGCGAATCTGCGCATAATGTGCCATCTCGGCTTGCGAGACGCTGGGCACGAGCTCGCGTAGCGCCGCCGTAAAGTCGTCTTCGGTGACGACGACGGCAATCTCCTCAGGCGTGGCCATCTCAGCGAGGTAGTACTGCGGCGTGAGAGGCGAGGGTCGCTGCGTGGCCGATGCGCCTGATGGCTGCTGCGCGTTGAGCGTTGCTGTTTTTTTTTTTACGAGATGAAAGTTGATTGATAAGTTGCAGGAGGGAGGGAAAAGGCCCAGAACCACGCGGTTGATGGTTGGTAAAAAAAAAAACGCACCGATGCGCGCGTCGATTTC
Organism: Russula compacta; assembly: GCA_022376555.1. NCBI lineage: Eukaryota > Fungi > Basidiomycota > Agaricomycetes > Russulales > Russulaceae > Russula > Russula compacta. The sequence goes on along the minus strand of WTXH01000007.1, from coordinate 288,724 downwards.
CTGCGCTTTATGCGACATGGCCTTGAGCAGCGCGTCCGCGCACAACGCATAAAAGTCCGCGCCGGTAAAGTTGAACGGGCACGCGTGCGCGACGCGCATGAGGTCGAGCGACGGGTCGAGGCAGAACTTGCGCGTGAGCGCCTGGAGGATGTGCAGCTGTGCCGCGTCGGTATCGCTCACGCCTAGATAGAGCAGCCTGTCGAAGCGCCCCGGGCGCAGCAGCGCGGGGTCGAGCAGGTCCGGCCTGTTGGTCGCGCCGATGACAAAGACGTCCCCGCCAGGAGAGCCAGAGCCGGAGCCGGAGCCGGAGCCGGAGGAGGAGATGCCGTCGAGCTCGGCGAGGAGCTGAGAGACGATGCGGTCCATGACGCCGCCCGAGTCGCCGTGCGCGCCGCGCTTGGGCGCGACCGAGTCCAGCTCGTCGAAAAAGACGACGCAGGGGCTGGCGTCGCGCGCGCGCTGGAAGACGCGGCGGACGTTCGCCTCCGACTCGCCGATGTACATGTTCAGTAGTTCGGGGCCCTTGACGGAGAAGAAGTTGAGCGAGCAGGAGGTCGCGACGGCCTTGGCGAGCAGAGTCTTTCCTGTGCCCGGCGGGCCGTAGAGCAGTATGCCTGATGGGGGGGCCGATGCGATGTGAGCTGAGTAAAAGGACTATAGACTATGGGTGATGTGCGTGCTACTTACCGGAGCGTTTCTTGAGATTCGACGCAAAAAGCTCGGGGTGTTCCAGAGGCAGTTGGACAGTATCCAATATGTCTGCCTTGACGTCGGCCAGGCCACCGACGTCGTCCCATGACACGTTCGGAATCGTTGGCGCGCCAATATTCTGACTATAGGACGACCGTGCTTCGTCCATAGCAATCTCAAAGTCTGCGGTCGTCAGAGAGACCCCCGCAGAGAAAATGTCGTTGGAAGTGACCCCATTTTCACTAAGAGATCGGTCAGCGACGGGAAAAACGAAAAACCCTTCGCGAGCGCTGTAGACATACACCACCTGCATCACACGCGTGATCGCAGCGTAGCTTGCCCGAGTGACAAGGGAGGCCAAGTCGCCCGCCACAAAAGCTGCTGTTCGTCGTGCCAGATCAATAGCCGAGACATCAGGGGCTAATTGCTTCGATGCAAGCAGAGTGCGCAGAATCGCCGACCTCTCAGTTTCACCAGGAGCCTGTCTCTCAGGTGAGATTCTCTCACTCGACGCAGAACCTAGACGTTTCATACCTCGAAAGCTACCTCGTGCTTGAAGCATGACAAGAGGCTGGGGGGAACGCGACCCGGCTCGGTAGTTGTTCCGAAGACGAGGATTGGGTATCCCGTTAACCTCCATGAACCATAAAGATCCTGGAATAACTCCTTGATCACATTGACAATGGCAGGATCTGAACAGATTGAACAAAGAAAGCCGCAAGAGCATTTTACAATTTACCCTTTCCAGGTTCTGCAGGCTGCGTAGTCTGAGTAAAGGCCTCCAGATGTCGCATCACAAGTACACATGGCGAACATGAAGTAGCTTGTTCAAAGCGAGCACGAAGTAAACCTTCTGTCTTTGTGTCGTTCTCTCCGAGAAAGTCATAGCAGTTGGTCTAGTAGGCATAAGCACATCCTGGATCATATCCCGACAAGCCTCGGAAACCTACTTCGAAGACGTGCATTCCCAGGCGTCGCGTGACTTGTATCGCCGTTGTGAGTTTTCCTATTCCCCGAGAACCTTTGAGGACCATGGATATTGGTATGTCAAGTGTCAGAGCTTGGGGCATTAATGCTGCCTGGGACAATCCAAGGAGCTGCGTGAAGGCGCGATGATTACCCCGCACAACTTCCGCAGTCTTATCCACATCAGAGTCCAGTGTGTCTCTAGGGCCTTCACACGAGAGGTTAAAACCTTTGCTCTGAACAAAGGAAAGATCTGCGCACTCAAGAAGGCCGAGGCATCTGGTATCCGGGCGTGCTCAAAGCCAGTTTGCGTAACGCGAGTCACCGTCGCGTCTACCCAACAGCCCAGCTCACCGGCTGACAAACCGAGATGAATATCCGATGGGTTCAGCGCGTTGTTTGCTGATGGTGGGTCGCAGTCAACGTTCGTCACGATGAAGTACACAATTTGCTCTGCGCTTGACGGGCAAATTGCCTGCCTGCAAAGCACGTAAGGCTACGTGTTCAGGGAATCGGGAGTTGAGAGGAGCAAACCCGTCTGGTACACCTAGTGTGCTCGTTTCTGAGCCGTCGCCTGTTGAAGCCGCTTGCAAATATGGCAGCTGGTTCAAGTCCACCTTCACGGCGAGCAGATCGCCCTGCCTGATGAGGCGCTTCTTCCTATCAAAAAAGCTCTTCAGACCCTGCAGGACGAGTGGTTGATAACTGCGGTTCGTCGACAGCCTAGACGTGACACGGGCGATCGTCACCGCTTTCGCCGTTGGGAGGTTGCGGCTACGTATACCGTCCGGTGCGGCCTGAAGGTAAAGGCAGGCGGGGGAAGACCGAAGCTCCGGGTCAATGTTGTGCAAGAGTATAGGAGAAGCCTTGACAAGGCCACTAGTGTGGTAAATCAGCTAGACCAAGGAATAAAAAGATGTTAAGATCGTACGAGTCGCCTACTATTTCGTCGCTGGCTTTCAACCTGACTATTCGACGATTTCTGGATGATGGGAGCTGTGCTATTGCCTAGCACCCATTGGTCCAGCCCTCGCTTCCACACCTTGGAGCTGGCACTCACCCAATCGCCATCGAGCACCCCAACCTTGGGGAGGTCGACAGTACGCACATACATTGTATACTCGTCCAGATCCAGAGAAGTCGGCATGGACAATTGATTTGCTGTGAACTCGTGGGCAAGTTGTGAGACGCGACTAGCAGGGAAATCGGTTTGTTGACGGTAGTCAAAGGGCTGAGGAATGAGCGAGCTAGCTAAGAAGCTCTCCCCAATTTCGAGATCCTCCTCGTCGTCATCAATTTGAGTGTACTCTGGGAGGGAGGAAGATGGCAACGCCTGGTGCCCGTTGATGGTTGGTGAGTCCTCCATAGGTGGTAGCAGAGTGAACAATGATTGTGACTTCTGAGCATAGCCTTGCAATACCGGTTCAGTCATAATGAGCTTGTATGTCAAGGGACTGAGATCAGGACTGTGGGTATCTAAGGCGTATGTGTATACCGAACCCTGTCGCAGGATCCTCTGGTCGTCACATAACCATTCCTCAAAGGATGAGATGTCCGCCTTCGCCCTGCTATATGCGGCGCTAGAAAGCGCTTGAATGAATACTTCTTGCAAGGGAATGAGCTGGACCACCGAGAGCATGTGCGTCTTCTCGTCATGACGCGATAGGGGAGCGGGTACGAAGATGTGAGAGCATTGCTTTACCAAGTCGGGAGGAACGCCGAGCACAGTCGTCTGAGGAGCGCGAGGTTCGAGGCTGTCCACTACGCATTTCAGAGTTTGTCGCTTACCTGGACATCTTTACTCTGGACGGCCCAGCACGTCACAGATTGAAAAAGAGAGGCTCCCCCACGGTTTCCCGCTCCGGTGTGCGATTGTAGCAGGCCCACAGAGACCGCAATCGGTCCTTCGGGTCCACGCACGGAGGTGGGGACAATCGCGTTCCAGAGACCAGTTCCGACTTGAAGGACATCGCCGGCGCCGTCTCCGGAAACGTGTTGAATAGCGACGGCAATACCCTTGTTCGTCTTTATCACCATTCAGAGAAACCTATGAGTGGGTAAGGGATCAAGAACGCGAGGCGCGCTCGCATAGTCTTGAAATGTGATTATGATTCCTCCTCAAAGTCCGTCTTCCGTCCGCGACCGCGACCGCGTAATCCGTCGCGCGAGTGCATCGTCCAAAAAGGAAACTTAGCTCTCCTTCCTTGCGGTCACTCGTCGCTCAACTTCACTTAGTAAACTTGCGAAATGTCTCGAGGAGGAAGGGGAGGCTTCAACAGAGGTGGAGGTGGGCTTTGACATTTATTCAATGGTTCTTGTGTGATTCTATGATCGTTTGTTTTCGCAGGAAGAGGATCGCGGGGTGGGGGCCCACCGCGGGACTTTGGGCCACCCGATTTTGTTCTTGGTGTGTACCTACGAGCGCCTCAAATCATTCCCACTGAGCAAAGATGATACCTGCGCAGAAATGGGCTCATTCCTCCACGCGGTGGAAGACGAGATGCTATGCTCCTCGCTCATGCCAGACAAAGTACCGTACTTCAATGCACCCATCTACCTCCAAAACAAGTCTGTCATCGGCAAGGTCGACGAGATCCTTGGCCCAATCAACGAAGTGTATTTCTCTGTGAAAATGGGAGACGGCATGGTAGCGAGCAGTTTCAAGAAGGGCGACAAGGTGTACATCGCAGGAGACAAACTACTTCCAATAGAACGATTTTTACCCAGACCAAAGATTGTAGGGGGTATGTGGTTCTATTCCAATCCAATGATAAGATGACACTCTGCTAATGCTCTGAGCAGGAGTTACTAGTACGTGTATCTACTTCGAGATGCCTGGGTATCCCAGAATGTGTAACAATTTTGCTTCACAGAAAAAGGCCAGGGCAGGGGCCGGGGCGGCGCGGGGGGAAGGGGTCGCGGAGCGTCAGGAGGACGTGGTGCACCACGAGGTCGGGGAGGTGGCCGGGGAGGCTTTGGTGATCGTGGTCGCGGAGGTTTTGGAGGTCGCGGAGGCTTTGGAAGTCGCGGAGGCTCAGGTTTCGGCCGTGGCGGTGGTCGCGGTGGCGGAGGATTCAGGGGAAGTCGTGGTGGTTTCCGAGGGTCATGACATGGTATTGGTGTACTGGATTTTCTCCTCCCAAAACCTTCAGCAAATGTGTGAAAAGGTCGCGGACGGCCGAAAGTGGGGGAGGTGACTTGAAGAGACCACTTGAAGATGGGGTTATGACTTGAGGGCATTGACTTCCTCTTCGACATCTTGAAGTCGTGTTAATCGCTCGTGTTGGGTCTTTACAGTCTGCAGTACGCGTCAAGGGTCAGAACCAGTTGGGGCGACGCGCGAAGAGAAGCGTACCTGGTGCAAACCCTCGGATAGGGCTGCCAGCTTGGAGAACGTGTCGTTTGTCTCAGCAAGTACCGTTTCTGGATCCAAATGTTAGCAACTAGCTTGCAGCGAGTCGAACGACCAGCTGACCGTCGGGTAGACTAGCGTCCGGGCGATCTTCGTCCTCCTCGACGGGCATGTCGAGTTCATCCAGCGCAGCCTCCTGGACTTTGAAGAGACCCTCCAAAAGATCTGCAACTTCTTGTGGTCGCTTTCGACGTTTAGTGGCCAACTCGAGGTCCCACTGCAAGCGCTGATTGTACAGTGACCACGTCTCGCGATCCAGAGCTTCGTCAAACGACTCGACCTCTCTGTCTGAATTCCAAAGAAAACAATCAGAGAAACTTGAACACACAGACTGCCACTCCCCCAGATCCGAAGGTGACGAACGTACCATCGTCTTCATCCTTCAAGTCCTCGAATTTCTTTCCATTGATTCGCACATTGGGTTTCGCCTTTTCAAATGTTGTGTCGATAAACTGAGACCCGGGAGAGCTTGTGAGGAAATTGCCACTTCGACTTTGGAATAAAAATCAATCTGCACCTGTTGTATGTGTGGCACGAGAGAATCCCTCTCGGACTCTAATCCATTCTGGCGGATACCCTGGTCAAACTGCTCAAAGACAGCCTTCGTAAAGTTAGCCTTGACCCTGTGCCATTCTCGAGGAGAGTCAATCGATATGCGTGGTATGTCTTCGCGAGATCCGTCCATGATAGAATACAAGAGTAAAGGTATCGCTGTGGGCTGAGGAACGCCTCTAGAACAGAACAGAACAGTCGTCGCGTGCGCTCATGCGCCTCTTTCCCTTCTTGGGTGGACCATCTTTAGGGGTCGAGACACCCCGCCAGTGTGCCTACTGCGCTATTACAGGGAGCAACAGATGGCCTCTCCATATTCAGAGGGGAGGAGGGAGATGTTTCCTCTCAAAACAATTATACGGGAGCGTATCACGGGTGGTCACCTCACACTGGACTACAAATCAAAGAATTACAATGGTATGTCTGAAGCTAAAATACGACACCGCGGCCACATCGTGGTCAGCTTGCAGAGACTTTCTCCTTCTTCTTCACAAGCTTGATCCCAAGCGACTTTGAGTTGTCCGCTTTCTTCTTCTTTGCTGGCTGTAGTGAGGATGACATGGCATCTACCATCACCCGTGTGCTCTGTGGTAAGAGACTTTTGAGATCCGGTTCGGCGTCGTCTGCCTTCCGCTTAACGGTCACGACTGTCGAAGCAGGTGTTTCCTCGCCATCCTCTCCAGACCTGTGCGATGGCCCCGCACCGGGCACCGAAACTTTTGCGAAGACCTCCCGCACGAGTCTCTCGTCTTCCTCTTCTTCCCTCCGTCGTTGCTCGTCCTCGGGGCTCAAGACCTCTTCCCGGCCGAGGCGCCCGATAAGATCCTCCGATTGTCCCACACGTTCGTTTCGTGCATTTCGCGCGCGAATGTCGTGCAACGCATCGAGAACGTCCATCTCCCGCTTCGAGTCGATTGTGCGATTCTCTAGGGCCTTCATCGGATTGTTTTCTTCCTCCTCCAGCTTTGCGAGCCGGTCCTCCTCTTCGACGGCTTCTTCTTCCCGCCACGGTTCGAAATTGCGCGATGCACCATGTTCCGCAGCATAGTCAGTATTCTTCGGATCCGTCTTGAAAGTGATTTCCGCCGAACATAATGTGCTACTCTTGGCCATGAGTATGCCTCGCGAAACTGAGTGTAGGAGTGTCACACACCACTTGATGTAGAAGCGGAAAATCTTGATGCCATAATAGTCCTCCCCCTCGACGGTTTCCTTCCTGGCGTTGAACTTTTTGCCTTTATAGATATACTCCCCGCAAGTGTTGCATCGCCTATTCAAAGGTATGATAAGCACACACAAAGAAGTAATGAAAAAGGCACACCACATACATTGAGAACGGTGCCATCAGACGGACTACCTGTTGTGAGTTTTTGGGTCCTTTCCGCCTAGGAATCAAGGCGGGATCAAAGTCCGGGGGGAAGTACTTGTTTAACACTAAAATATTGTCAGCAAGCTGTCAAGGAAGAGAGACACATGAGGAATCACCTTTTCGTTCAGACATGTTCGATAAATGTTATAGAATGCGCGCAATAGAGGCAGGCAGAGTGTAGTGGCAGTTCTGGTGTTAGACGGGCCGAACGGACCATCATCCATGGTTGGCACGTGGCCATATTGATAGAAAAAGGAAATTACATCAAGTCTGTGACTGCAGCGACCATATGTTCCGTTACGTGCTCAGGGAGCCCACCAAAGTCACCATTATCTTCAATACCCTTTCGAGTCACCTCATTCCGAAAGCGTCCTAAACTTCTCGATGATTTCCTGGTGAAGGGTGTCGAGTTTACCCTTCACTGACTCCTTCCCTTGCGACGGGGACTACAAGGCGACATAAGAATTTGGAGAGACGAGGATGGTATGATATTTGTACCTCAAATTTCATTTGCGAGAGTTTAAATACAATATCACTCGCCGCATCCTTGATTTTCGCGAACGTGATGCTGCCCGACTGTACTGCCTTGATCGCCAAATCGTGGAAGTCCACAAAGTTCCGTAGCATGCCGCTCGTCTTGTAGAACGGACAGTATCTGTCGTACTCGCTCATACCATTCTGTTGCAAGAAGTCGTCCTTGAGCATGCGGGCGACCTCAAGTGTAATCTTATCATTCTCGCCGAGGGCACTTTTGCCAACAAGTTGAACGATCTCGGCGAGATCCTCTTCTTTCTGGAGAATTTCCTTGGTCCGGGTACGTAAATCGACAAATCCTGGCTCCGTGGAATCGTAGTAAGGCTCGAGAACTTTGGTGTACTTGGAGTATGAGAGGTTCCAATTGACAGAAGGGAAGTGCTTTCTCTGCGCCAGCTTCTTATCGAGACCCCAGAAGACCTGAACGATACCAAGGGTAGCGGAGGTCACAGGGTCCGAGAAGTCACCACCAGGTGGTGACACACTAATTAATTATCATAAGTTGAGGTCTTATTGTGAGATGCACTACGTACGCTCCGACGATAGAAACCGTTCCTTGCCGAACGGGATTACCGAGGGCTGTAACCTTGCCAGCACGTTCGTAGAAACTTGCCAGTTTAGTACCGAGATATGCAGGATAGCCAGAATCGGCAGGCATCTCTGCAAGCCGACCGGAGATCTCACGAAGAGCCTCAGCCCAACGAGAAGTTGAGTCAGCCATCATGGCGACGTTGCTCCCTTGGTCACGGAAATATTCCGCAAGTGTGATACCGGTGTAGATAGAGGCTTCACGAGCGGCGACTGGCATGTTAGATGTATTCGCTACCAGCGTGGTGCGCTTCATAATGGGTTCTTGCCGTTCTCCAAGTTCCATGGTGAGCTCTGGGAACTGTGACTACCGTCAACAAGGGCTAGGGCAACCATAAGACAACGCACCTCCATTAGCACTTCAGCCATTTCATTCCCGCGCTCCCCGCAGCCGACGTAAATAATTATATCGCTGTTTGAGTATTTTGACAGTGCCTGTGAGATGACCGTCTTTCCACACCCAAAGGCGCCAGGAATGGCTGTAGTTCCTCCTTGCACACATGGGAACAGGGCATCCAGAATACGTTGACCTGTCAGAAGTGGGAAATCTGCCGTGTGCTTCTCTGCCACTGGGCGAGGAGCACGGACAGGCCACAATTGCATAAGAGTGTGCTTCGTGGTCTTCCCGTCGAATTCAGTCTCGAGAACGACATCCTGAGGGCGTTCCTTTCGATTAGCATTCCATCGGGGAACCAATGCATCTCATACATTGACTGTATAGCTGCCCTTTTCCGCTATATGGGTGATAGTCCCCATTGCTCTGGGATTGAGTATGATCTTGTGCGCATCAACGAGTGAGTTCTCGTAAACTCTGCCGAATATGTCGCCTCCGGAGATGTGATCTCCGAGCTGTGGCCGAGTCTTTAGGTCGAGAGCAAGTGAGATAAGTAGAGTGGGAACCGGTCACCTTGATGTCCGTTGGTGTAAAATCCCACTTGATGTTACGGTCTAAAGCTTCTGTATTGATGCCTCGGGGAATGTAGATAGATTTTGAGAGTTCTTGAATAGACTGCGGAGTTTCGGTCTCATACATTTTGAGAGATGCGAAGGGGACATACGCGCAGGGGTCGTTGAATACCGTCGACGATATTGCCCATTAATCCTCGGGAAACTTCAGTATGGAGAAAGATCACATTGCAGGACGCATACCTGGACCGAGCTCCACACTCAAGGGCTTTCCTGTCCGTAGTACAGGATCCCCGACAGTGACGCCAGATGTCTCCTCGTATACTTGGATTGTCGCCTTATCCGCATCAATACGGATAACCTCTAGAGTGAATACCACGTATAAGATGTGTACATGAAAGAGTGTGCTATCTACGCACCCCCAACGAGTTCATCATGACCAACACGCACGAGCTCGTACATCGCACAGCCAGTCATATTCTCTGCGACGACAACAGGGCCTGATACGCCAAAAACTTGGCCAAATTTAGACTCGCGGTCCTCATCCTTTATTTTCTGGAGGTCTTTCTTTGCATTTGGGAGGGCGCCGGCCATGACTGCACTGGATGAAAGCAGGGCAAAGGATGAGCGCTGAGCAGGAGAAGGAGCAGCAGTTAATCGGGCACTTTTCAGATGAAACCAAATCGGGTATGTCACGTGATTAGATTTGAGGTGACGCGTCCCTCGCGACTCGTTCGCTCGCTCGTCTCGTTCCCCGTTCCCCTCCTTCGAATACCCACACACCGTTACCCACAATGCCCCCTAAAGCGTGAGTGATCTCATAGGTCATGGTGATTTTGAATTAGGCTCAACATTTTGCAATAGCGATTGGGAAAAATGTATGCGGTCTCTAATTCGTTTTCGCTCGTACGCTCTCTGATCGTACTCAAAGACACTAAGAAAGTCGACGAAAAGGATGAGAAAATAATTCGTGAGTCCGTACCATTTACATATTCTAACGCTAACGACTCACCTCTGTAGCTCTGGACGAGAGCGATATTCAAATTCTCAAGACGTATGTACGTGTGAATCTGCCTGTACCCTCAAGACTCCGTCTGACTGGTCTTACAGGGCCAAGGTCCCTACGCCGCTCAATTAAAAAAGACAGAAGCTGACATCAAGGATGTGCAAAAACGAATCAACGAGAAACTTGGTTCGTGTCCCCGACCGTTGCCTAAACCATTTATTCATCAGTCGACAGGAATCAAGGAGTCGGACACTGGCCTAGCATCCCCCAACTTGTGGGACCTCCCTGCAGACAGACAACGTATGAATGAGGAGCACCCTCTCCAAGTCGCACGGTGCACGAAGATTATTAAGATGGACGAGGCTGCTGCAGAGGCTGCCCGAGCGGTAAATGCCATGGGGGGCTGCAGGGACAGAAAGGCGCCGACGAGCAAGACAAGTACGTCATTAACATCAAACAAATCGCCAAGTTCGTAGTTTCCTTGGGCGATCGTGTTGCAGAAACAGACATTGAAGAGGGTATGCGCGTTGGGTGAGCAATCCGTTCATACAAAACAGAGCTCTTTTGAGCTGACGCTTTACTTCCGACTTCCGCAGTGTTGATCGCAATAAGTATCAAATCCAGATTCCCCTCCCTCCGAAAATCGATGCCTCAGTAACCATGATGCAAGTCGAGGAGAAGCCAGATGTGACGTACTCCGATGTTGGTGGGTGCAAAGACCAGATTGAGAAACTTCGCGAGGTTGTAGAGCTGCCGTTGCTTTCGGTATCGTGCACTTCATCCTTACATGCGATGTATGTCTGACGTCCTTCTAGCCTGAGCGTTTTGTCAGCCTTGGTATCGATCCCCCGAAGGGTGTCTTACTGTTTGGGCCCCCAGGAACGGGAAAGACGCTCTGTGCGCGTGCAGTTGCCAACCGGACCGATGCAACTTTTATTCGTGTGATTGGCTCAGAGCTCGTCCAGAAGTATGTTGGTGAGGGTGCGCGCATGATTCGTGAGCTGTTTGAGATGGCACGAAGCAAGAAGGCATGCATAATTTTCTTCGACGAGATCGATGCTATCGGCGGTGCCCGTTTCGATGACGGCGCGGGTGGTGATAATGAAGTACAACGGACTATGTTAGAACTCATCAATCAGTTGGATGGCTTTGACCCGCGGGGAAACATCAAGGTGCTGATGGCCACCAACAGGTGAACATGCCCCTCTTGGTTGTATTTCTCGCCTACTGACTTTTGAGTAGACCTGATACCCTCGATCCCGCTCTGTTGCGACCTGGCCGGTTAGACCGGCGGATAGAATTTGCGTTACCAGATAACGAAGGGCGAGCACACATCCTTCGTATTCACGCACGGAGTATGAGCGTAGAGAGAGACATTCGGTTTGATCTCATCGCGCGCTTATGTCCGAATACGACTGGCGCTGAGCTGCGGTCGGTGGCCACTGAGGTGTGTAGAGGAAAGTCAGAAAGCTTGGCGTCGTCTCAATGCGTCCTATGTAGGCGGGCATGTTTGCCATACGTGCGCGGCGCAAGGTTGCTACTGAACGTGACTTCCTTGACGCCGTCGAGAAGGTTGTCAGACAAGGCACGAAATTCTCCAGCACGTAAGTGTTCTCCTGTTCCCTGGAACTCAGCGGCTGATGTTACCTGTCATACAGGCCACTTTACCAGGTGTATAATTAGATTATTCACTGTCTTGATAGTTCACCACTCTAATACATATTACATTTGCTGTTGTATTTGGTCGCCTGATCATACCTTTCCTCTTAGTTCCGCCCGATTGAGTTTATTCCGATTCCGCCGTGTTTTACTTTTACGATGACTTCAGCCTCATATCCCATACGTTGGACTTGACAGTGATACAGTATGTTCCAACACCCCCGACCCCCGCGACTACCCAGTGTTTTTGTGCGTCACATAGGTCGTCGGTGCTCCTCGCGTTACAGTCGTACTCCAGAACCCGCACCGCCTGAAGTTGCCCACCTCTTGACGACCTACGCGCAACACACACCTCGCCCCCTCACGCTGGGGACCCTTCTGGCCACTGGTCGCCCTCTGACGGCTGAATCCGTGCTTACTTCCGTGTCCTACGCACAAGCCGAAATCCCGCGGCGGCTGGCAACTCGAATACGCTCCCTCGAAGCTCTACCGTTCATAGTCGGCACGAACCCGTACATTGCGCGTATGCTCGATGGGTTCAGGAAGAGTTTTTTGTGGAGCGCAACGTACCCGCAGGTGAAGAGTTTGGAGGACAATGCAGTGTTTTCCGCGCAGCTGGAGACTCTCGTCCGAGACCACGCGAACGATATCCCAACGATGGCAAAAGGGTGAGTTGCCGTTTATCGTACATGCACACCCATGGGATAAAACGATTTTTTTTCCAAAAATACTTTTGTGGTTGCAGGTTTCAGGAATGCGTGAAATACATGTCCTCGGAACAGATCAGCCGTTTCCTCGACGCCGCCATCCGCAATCGCATCGCCGTGAGGCTCATCGCGGAGCAGCACATCGTGTTGTCGCGCGCGCTGCAGAACCCGGAGCAGGCGAATGGCGATGTGGGCATCGTCAACATGGCGTTGTCGCCCGTGGAGATGATCCGCATGTGCAGCTCGTTCGTGAGCGAGCTATGCGAGGCGACGCTTGGCGCAGCCCCGCCCATCATCATTGACGGTGCGACCTCCGCCACTTTCGCGTACGTCGTTCGTTGCCCACCTGTTTTTTTCTCCCTCTTTCCGTTTTTTATTTATTTCTTAACCATCCCTTCTGGGCCACCGTAACTGATTCCAAAAATAAATGAAAAATGAAAAAAAAAAAAACAGATATGTCCCAGTTCACGTGGAATACATCCTGACGGAGATCCTCAAGAACGCTTTCCGCGCGACCGTCGAGCACCATCAAAAACAACACGGCAGCAGCGATGGAATCAATGGCAGCGCTGGCGACCCCGTCGCCGCTACGCACCAGCACCCGCTCCCGCCCGTACTGATCACCGTCGTTTCCCCACCACGCCTACCAGGCATCGACAGGCCCACGACGCTCTCCCTACGCATCCGCGACCAAGGCGGCGGCGTCGCGCCCGCCAACATGGCGCGCATCTTCTCGTACGCATTCACCACCGCCGGTCGGCGCGCGAGTGGACACCAAGATGGACATGGGGAGCGCAGACGCGGACGCATAGCATACTACGGCAGCCGCGACAACGATGACGATCACGCAGGCGACGGCGGTAGTGGTGGCGGGCCATATGCCGCGCAGCATGTCGGTGGGGCCGCGGCGGCTCTCGGTGGGTCTGGTATGGGTGCCGGCGGGGTCAACAACCTCTTTGAGGAGATCACGGGAAAGGGCGTGCAGACGGGTTTGGGCACGATCGCCGGGCTCGGGTTTGGGCTGCCGATGAGTCGGTTGTACGCCCAGTGAGTTTCAACATCATGTGCACCTGTGCTTGGACCACCGTGTTGCTGAGGTTTCTTGTTCTTCCACTCAGATATTTCGGGGGCTCGCTCGACCTGTACTCGCTCGATGGTTGGGGTACGCAAAGTTTATCGTGACTAAGACTTCATGGCTTATTACCTTTTGCAGGGAGCGATGTGCTATTGAAGCTGAGATGTTTGGGCGATGCCGATGATGTTGAGATTTAATTTGCAATACCTCTACAAGTCGTGTACTGGAACCAAATCTCATAATTGCGCATGATAGGGCCACGCAGATCATTCGTCGCAGTGATAACGTACCGGATGCTTGGCCATGCCGGCACTCAAAATCAAGCTAGCGTGCAGCTAATCGAATCCTGCCATGCTAATGATGCGAATATTGTATTGCGTGTTCGTGAGACGGATTGTACGGATGGCGTGAAGCGTGCCAGAAAAAGTAAACAACAAAAGACTCGAAGCAGTGGGGTAATATACAGCAGGCCAAGGGTATTTAAGAATTGGAAAGGGCCAGCTTAGACGGTTTTTTGCAAAGTAATAACTATCTACTGTGTGGGAGGGGTGGGGGATGGGGGGGTTCATTTGTAAAGTAATATATAGGGGAAGTGTTCGTGAACGTCAAGTTCACTTGGCTGTCGAACTTGACTACAGGCAGTGGGGGGTCAGTCGACATTTTAGCAGTGATAGGGCGATTCAACATACAGCAAATCCGTTAATGGTTCTGCTGGAGTGATATGAAGAGATAGCCTGAGACTGTGATGTACGATAAGAGCGTGCAGATCCGAGAGTGTGCATAGAGGTAGAAGCACCGCCGGGGGTAGACGGTTGAGCGTTGGTAGTTCGTGAGATGCGAGCAGTGAGAGGGGTAGGTGCGCTAATTTGAGACTTCTTGGGCGTGTCTGTCGGCTTCGACCTGCCTGCTAGGCTGGATGCTGTCGACAGGAGGGCCTTGGCCGTTGCAGAGGAGGGTGTCGAGCCTTTCGAGCGTTTGCCGGCGGTGATGAAGGGGTGCCGCGTTGCGTTTTGGGGCTTGATACGACGTTCGGGGTCCCACATGAGACACTTAGCGACAAAGTCGACGAAAAGTTCATCGTCGCAGCGGAGCACCTGAGCGAGGGTCTTGGTTCCTGGTCTTCTCCTGCGCCCCTTCGAGTTTACCACAGGTCGAGGGGCGCCAGTAGAATCTAACCCGGAATAAGGAAAGAAAATACCAGAATAGACGATGCACGTACCAAAGAAGAGCCGCTTGCGGGAACTCCGGTTGACGAAATCCTTCTCTGGGAGGCCCAGAACTTCCATTATACAAGATAATTGCTCTTGCTCATTTTCACCAGGGAAGATGGGGAAGCCTGTCTTCAACTCCGCCAGGATGCAACCCAGGCTCCACATGTCGATGGCCATGTGGTAGTTCATACCCAGGATGACTTCCGGCGACCGGTAAAATCGACTCTGAATGTAGGTGTAAACTACGAGTTGCGATCGTGAGTAGCATGCAAAGCCCAGGATGATTCCGTAGCCTCACTTTTTTCATGTTCGAAGCAGCTACTCCCAAAGTCGATGACTTTGATGGCGCTTTTCGTCGGGTGACGTAGTAACACATTCTACGTAATGACGTCAGTGGGCCATCAAGAGGGATGAATAATCCGAGGCAGTCACCTCGGGTTTTAGGTCACAGTGCACAATGCGGTGATGGCGCATCAAAGTGAGAGACATAAGCATTTGGCTAGTGAAACGACGGATGAGAGCAGTCGTAAATCCAACAAAACCATTCGCTTTAATGAGCTCGTATAGATTTATGCTTAGCAGTTCCATGGCAATGCAGAGGTGATTGCGAAAGTAGAAGTGCTCCGTCATCTTGATAACGTGGTGCTTCTCCTCTGGGTCCTAGAATAGAAGGTAGGTATGACCGGACAAGACAATAAAACACATACCCATTGGCGTAGGTTATCAAGAATCTTGATTTCGACCAGGGCTTGGTGATGAAACCGCTTCTTATTCCGAATGATCTTTATTGCAACAGACTCCCCTGTAGCATGATCTCGGCAGCTCAACACTTGACCAAAGGAACCCTTCCCGAGGCTGTCCATAACTTCATAACGGTAACCAAGATGATCACGGTCGACGACAAGATAGTCACCGCGGTCATCGTCATAGCTATAGTTGTTCGTAGGCCTATCGGGATGGGCAAGTTTCTTCTCGCTACCAGCACCGATGTAATACACCGACGTGTAATCAAGAACCTCCTGCCGCTCGTACTCTGACAGATGTTGTCGTTGGCTGCTCTTGAGGACAGCTTTGAGCAGCGTGTGTGAGTAGCATGACAAAGTGGGCGCAATTAAAAACTTACCAGAAGGACTCAGGGGAATCGCTGGTGGGAAAGGTTCCGGGAACCGTAACAGTGCGTCCAATTCCTCCTGGGTTGCCCCGTGCGCCAACTTTTTCTGCTGCTGCCGCTTGATATATTGAAGCATCTCTTCATCACCGAGGAGCTCCTCTTCGTCGACGGAGCTGGGGGCAGGGGACGGGGTTGATAGCGATAGACGGCTAGAGGATGGTGTGGTAACTTGGTGGGTGTTCGACGAATTGGAGGAGCGCGAGTGAGTGAGGGAGACCTTTGGGCTGAGGAGCTTGAGACCCCTTGACGGCGAGAGTGCAGAGAATCGATGTGATGACGTCTGGGTTGAGGGTGCATCGCTGGGAGCAACTGAATTGAGCGAGGCCACAGAACCAGTGGAGGACTTGCGAAGGCCACCGAAAGACATGGAGTCACGATTGCCCTTGCGTGGGATGTTGGATGAGGTCGAGTTATTGACCTGGCGGGGGACCCGAGACGTAGAGCTCGACGAGGGAGATGCACGAATGGGTTGCAGCTGTGTGACCGTGTTGAGTGTGGCCTTGTGTGTGTCACCATTTTCGAAAACCCCAAACTCATCCGCAATTAGTACTGGATGATTAATAGACCCCGACGATCCGTTTCCTGGTGCATTGCCAGGTGTGGGAGATGGATCATTGCCAACCACAGACGAAGAAACAATAAGGCTCGTGCGCCGGCTGGCCACCGTCGAGGATGTGGATGGTTTCAGAGCGGGCGATGACACAGTGGATGTACGACTATGGATGCGGGGGATCTTGGTCGGCGTTTCTTTGGGATTAGCACTGGACCCGTTTGATCCGGATGAGGGCGGAGGGTCTCGATCTTTCGTGTCTCGGTTGATCTGCGAGTTACTTCCACCAGCTCCAACCGATGGTGACCCAGCAATCGTAGGGAGCAGCCCCCGACTGCGCAGCGACGTGTCAGACTGTCGCTGCATGGAGCTGATCGTTTGCGAGGTAGCACGCGAAGATGCCGCGTTACTGCGAGTAGCAGTGGTGGAACCATTTGAGGTTGATGTAGCCTTCAGATTCGCAACGCGTTGAGCTGTTGCCTGGGGCAACGCGGAAATCTGCATGGGAGGCATACTCACTGGCTGGGGCTTCTTCGACTCAGTGGAGGACAAAGTCTGTGAAAAAAAAATCAGAAAACAGTCAGTTACAATTGAAGGGAGTGTATGACCTTGCCACGTTTCCGGCCCATCAACACTGAGATTCGACTCTCACTGCGATCTTTATCCTCTTTTTTGGTCTTCTCTTTGTCAGACTTTCCACCGTCAGTGTCACGCCCACGCCGACTCTCCCTGTCACTCCTAGGCTCATCCTTACCAGCCTGCAAGTTGCGTCTTGAGCTTGAACCTTTCAAGAGCGAACCCAAGCTAATGATAGAAGATTTTTTATGGGCACCCGGAGGAGTCGACAAGCTCGAGTCTACAGGAGATACAGGGTCTCTGGGCTGCAGATATGATGGACCTGTCGAGGCAGGAGGTGGGGATGAGCGTAGAGCACCAACCTGAACGGATTGAGAGGTAGAGCGACGGAAGAAAGGAATAGCAGATGGGGTAAGGCGCTTGGATGATCCGCGGCGAATGGAGCCCGATGGACTGAGAGGCGTCTGCTGAGGGGCAGCCGCCAAGGAGCTGGATTTGTGGGAGCTCGATGCGGTGCCGGGGCGGCTGGAGAAGTGGCGGTCGGGCGTGCCAACCGGGGCACCAGAAACAGACAATGCATGCGATGAAGCCAAAGACGATTGTGAGATCAAGGATGCCGCAGAAGCCATCGCGTCGGGTTGCTGTACAGGTGACCATGGTTCTTGGGGGTCCTTAGAAATGGAGCGACGGCTAGGCTGACTAAATGTGGCGGAATGTGGGCTGTGTCGTCTAGAAGATGCCTTGGAGCCCGAGGTGTCTTTCGCTGTATTTGCTGACGAGGTGCCGGTCAATTTCATGCCAAGTAAACTCCATTTCTTGGAGGGGGTTTTCAACACTGTTGGAGAAGTGGGGAGTCCTTGTGGGTCACCGTGCGAAGAACGAGGAGGCGGCGAGGATGGCTTTGAGATACTGGGCACAGTAGTAACCTCCACTGGAGCCGACCGATTGAGCTCAGCATCGTCTGTCTGCGTCGACTCTTCCGCGGTAACTCCTTCGACGGGAAACGAGACACCCACCGAAGATTGCGGTGGGGATCGGAACGTAGACAGCTCCTTTGGTATGGGAGGAACTGGGGGTACGTCTTGTCCAACCTCTGGTTGTTCACAGGACGTCGCGAGTGATGCAGCACGATCTCTCAGGGCAGTGACATCTCCCGACTGCGAAGCATCACTTCCAGCACTGTTGCGCCTAGCCTTGCCGGTGGAATGACGACCAGATTGTGCTGAGATCGACGTAAGGCTTGTACCTGCTGACATAGATCCGGAGTCCCTAGAGCTCGTGGTTGGTGTGCTAGTGTAGGTGGTCGACGAGGCAGAACCACGCTTGGTGGTGTAGCTGACTCGCATACTTGCGGAAGATTTCTTCACAGGTGGCTTTTCCTGCGCCGGCGAGCTGAGCTGTGTCTCATCACTGCTTCCAAACACACTTGTTGCCTGTTCTGAAATATCAATAGAATCTCCCAAACCAGCTACTTGACGGCTAGCGCTTGGAGTTTGGTCCTTGTCTTTCGTCAATGAAGTACTGTCCCGAATGTGGGCCGAGCTCCTGCGACTCGTCTTTCCGCTATCTGAACCTACACCTTCCCATTGTTGGGCTGATTTTGCAGGCGTTCCAGGTCGGCTAGAGCTAGCCAGGCGAAGGCTACCCATACTAGAACGCACGCGGGTGCCCGTTTTACCCGAGAGGCCGTCGAGTTTGCGCAGGGCCTCAACAGTAGCCTGGTCATCGAGACCAGACCACCCCTCCTGAGTCCCTCTAAGTAATGAATGCGCTACATTAGGTGCGTGGTGATTCTGTGTCTCTTTCTGTGAGTTGAAAGGGGCAGATGTGCCAAGGGCATTATTGCTGCCCGTATGACGTAGGAACTGCTGGATAGATGTTGTCGAAGGGGAAGGAGGGAGGTGAGAGAAGTCAGTCGTGTGAACACGGCGCGAATGAAGTTGTTCCCCGTGACTCGAGGAAGATGAGCTTGCCGAGGTGTGACGATCCCTAGATGGGTTCCCACTTGTCGAGATACTGTCTTTTCGACGCTCTCGGGCTTTATCTCGTGGAGGAAGTCCCACACCAAGGCTGCGATGTTTCCGTGACGAGGCACGTTCCTCCTTGGTGCTGTCGAGGATAGAACCGGAAGGAGTCCGCTGATGGTTTTGGATGAGCGAGCCCGTCTGATCGCGTTCGAACTCATCGGAGGTGCGTTTCTTTGCTTTGTTCGTCAATAGTGTGAAAGCAGCAGGCGACGCGGTATTGATCGGAGGAGGGCTATAAATCACGGAGTGGGCTGAGGTAGGAGGTTTCGGGTAATGAGTACGTGGATACAGGATCTCTTCACCACCACTCTCCTCGGTGACCGAAGGTCGGGTACGAATGGGCCGTGGGAACGATTTGACTTCGGAAGGCTGGTGAACGCGCAATTAGAAAACTGAAAGTTGAAAGCGAAAAAGACAGAAAGAGTACTTGTTCGCGTTCCTCGTCCTCTTCTTCGCCGTCAATGGCCTCTATGGTCCAAGGACTATCCGAGTCGACATCTTCCTGTTCTTCGGGGAGAGACGGCTCAAGATCGTCTTGATCTAAGCCATGGACATCATCCTCACGATTTGCAACCGATCGCGTCCAGCGGGGAGTTGCAAGCTCGCCTAGACCATGAAGAACCCGCCTATCGATCTTGGAAGGATCCCGGTGAGGAGTGACGGGATCGTGGGTCACTTGACGCGTTTCTGGAGTCCTGCTCGACTGAGGAGGATCCGGAAGAGGGGGCATGGGTGATCCGGAGGGGGAATGGACACTAAAGTAGTAAGGATCGAGAGACGACGTGGCAGAAGTGGAGCGAGAGGGGAGGTGCGCATTAAGGTCATCAGTGGACTGATCGGCATGTATCTGGGACAGATTGAGCGGGGGAACATGAGATGGGGCCAAGAGTGGAGCCATCACCTGCGCAGGGTGTGACATTGTGTCATCTGGAGAGTGTTGACGATCAGGGAAAGGAGGAACGGAAAGGTCGGGAATCTCAAGAGCAGGAGGCCTGTCCTTTCTCTTTGATGGACTCTTGTCATAGGAGAATAGAGGCGAATGGGGGGAGGGTGAGGACATGGGGAGCCAAGGAGAGATGAAAGGAGGGCAGGGCGACGCGGAAAAAGAGGGAGAAAAAGAGAAAGTGAGGAGAAAGTGACAAAGTGGTTGATACCGTGTTTGAGTTGATGGATATGATAGATGGGGCGAGCGCTATGGCGAGCTCGATGGGACGGGCTGCGGCCAAGCAAGGCGTGTCCGACGTTGATTGTCAGAGTGCGCTCACTCGACTCGGTACGGTGCTCGGCGGCGGTGCTGGCCTGTGCGTGCAGGCGCACGGCTCCTCGTGTAGCCTTGTTTGCCCCTGTTTGCCTTTGCCTGCCGTCCAAGTACAGAAATGTATGTGTGTGTCTCAGCTTAGATAACCACACACTATTATTAATTATTATCCAGCAGAAGCCAAGTGAAACAAGCCAAGCCTCCAGCCAGTCCACAACCCCTATCAAAGGCCAGGCCAGGCCATGCGAGCGTGCGAGGCGAGGTGCGCTGTTCGCGGGTGTAAAAATCGATTGAAGCGGAGATGAAGGCTTATTCAGTATCCGGGCGTCGACCTGGAGGTTGGCTCTCCACGGGCTGGCTTGCAAGATAAAGGGAGGCCTGGTCGAGTTGTAACCCCGCGTTTTTCGCCCTCTCCGCCTCTCCGCTCGTTTCTCTCAATCAATCCCCGCAAATCTCAGCGAACCGAACACCCTCTGTCTGTACGTCTCCTTCCTCCTTCCTCTCGCACCCACTCCTCTTGATCATCTCTCCTTTTTCTCACCCTCCCTGCCATGCCCAGTCCCTCGCTTCCCTCCCCAGTCTCTCTTCCCATTTCCTCCACTCCTTTCCTTTCACTTTCCTTTCACCGGCGCTTCTCCGCACTCTTTCTTTTGGCATCGCCATGTTTAGACGGCAATTAGTGCCACGTGCCGTTGCCGCACACCCGAACTTCAATAGCCCGCTGCCCTTTCGTCTCCTCTTCTCTACCGCCACATCCCGTCCGCTTGCTCACCCTCCCCTCCCCTCTTTTTCCTCCCAGACATGGCTTCCGTGCGCGCCCACTCGGATGACGACCGAATCGATCAATCCCCGGAGTCCGCTTCTGACTCCGTCCAGTCTCAGCTGACCATTCATTCTGCGCCTTATTCTGGCCTCCCCATGCACATGTACCCGTTTGCCGCGGGTGTAGTCGGTGCCTCTCAGCCCCAGATTCGCTCCAAGCGTCGCCAGGTCAAAAATGCCTGCACCAATTGTCAAAAGGCGTGCAAAAAGTGTGACGATGCGCGCCCATGCCTGCGCTGCGTCAAGTATGGCATTGGCGAAGAGTGCGTCGATTCCCAGCGCAAGGAAAGGAAAAAGGGTATTAAGAGAGGTCCTTACAAGAAGCGCGATGGAAAGAGTGAGCCTTTCCTGAGTGTTTCTCTCCTTATCAGCACGTGTAATCTTACCCTTATCCTCTTCAACTGGTCGCGCAACTTCGACCACCGAGACCCAACCTGACCCTGCGCCCCCGCCAGCCGTGGGTATGTCAATTCCCGGTATGCCCACGGCCGGGAGCACCCCCCCAGCTGCTTTCATGAGCCCGATGGGTTACCCGCTTCCGATTTATGGACAGTACCCTCCCCTCTCAGCTGTTCACAAACCCGGAGAGCCAGGGTCTTACCATCCCACTTACTACGTGCCGGTGCAACCAGCCCCGTCTCATCTGGGACAGGAGCACGAGGGTCAAGGCTACCCTCTTCCTCATCAATACTACCCGCCGTATCTTCCTTATGGCACTGTGCCGTACCCTACTCCCTATGTCGTCCCGCATCATCGCCCTGATATGCCAGCTGTTATGCAGCCTCATGCTCAGTACCCTGGGTATCCGAATGGCCACCATCCCCCTTACTCCAAGCCGCCATCTGCCGGAAACTCGGGTGTTGACGTCACGGTCAGCGTGAATGGCAACGCTAGGAGGGAAGATCATGCGGATGGTCGCGAGGCGATTGCGGGAATAGAAGGTCGAAGCATGTAGGCACATGTGGAAAGGGCTTGAAAGAACTTGACTTGTAAGATATCCTTTGTACTTGTATTCTGCACTTTCTCAAGAACTTTCACCTCTGCACTCTTATGCCCCCTCACTCGCCCGTAGTAATGGTTACATGATCTTGGTTGACAGTACCCGCAGTTGGCAGTTTCGTCGTTTATATTTCATCGTGCGTGGTTATCAGAAATGAAATGTGAGATTGAGACCGTGGTCATCAGACGCTGAGTGAGTAGCTTGACCGTTCGACGTCCGACCCGCACGTCAAAAACTCCGAAGATATCCTGCACAGAATGCCACCCGCTCCTTGTACTCGGACTACTGCGGCCGTACGGAAATCGCATCAACCCTGCCGGGTTTGCCGACACGGCAAAAGTTTCCGGGACAGCGGTTCAATGGAGTCTCGGTGACGTTTCACCTCGTCTGGGAGGACGGGCTGTGTAACTAATCCATCAGAAACACGCGGGTCTGTCGCGGAATTCTTGCAAGCTCCGCTTCGAGGGTCACGGTGCCCCCCTCCCCCCCACATACACGTACCTAATAATATCACTCCAGTCGGCCCAACTTTGGCACGCTGTTTCAAAGGCTCTGTGTTCCGTGTTCCGATATCTTGTTATTTATATTAATAAAAAAGGCCGAAGTAACAAAGATCGGGGGATGGGGTACTTTTGTTTCTTGCTTCTTACCTTTTCTCCCCCCCCTCTCCCAAAAACTCTTCTTTTTCTTACATCTCATGCCGGTCCGAGTCGGCCCCATGGCGATGGAGTGAGGAGTGAGTGTCAAGGACGCATGTGTTACGTGTGTTTGTTTTCATCAGCAAGGCGGCAAGGCGATCTGTGCGAGGCGCACAGGACGGCACGCACGTCGGATAAACTCTAAAGCTGTTGTGTGCTGCAACAGGGTTTGCAACTCGGAGCCACCCTAAGGCCGCTATGGGAGTCATTTTACAGTATCACCTGTGCTTTGAATGACGCTCTTTTTTTTTTTTTTGTCATTGATTGTCATTGACGCAATAACCGGGGTTACTTGAATGGAGTTATGAGGCTCATGACGAGTAAGAGGCGCGCAACGAGGCAAAGCGAAAATAGCGAACACGAAATGTGATTCGAGGGGGCGCCATTACGCTTCCATTCCACGACCTTGCCTTGCGGCCGCTTAGAAAGGGTTGGAGGGGATTGCGCCGTCAGACAGACATGTGGTTGGGGAGCGCGAACTGTAAGGTTTATGGGACAAGCCCAGCATGAGGCCGAATACCACGATTGTGGGTCTTAGCTTCTGTAAGCAGTGCTTACTACTAATACACATCGCCGAGCCGGTCCATCCTGATGGAGAGAACCCTTGGTACGGTAGCGCTTCCAGAGCAAGTATACTGTCCGTGGACATGCGGATAACTATCTAGGAAGGAAGGGGGGCGAGGCGAGCGGAGAGAGCGGAAGTTGCGTGGGGGCGGGGGGCGAGTAATCAGAGTAGAGTAAAGATCAAGTCACGACACACCGCCGCTGTCGCGCAATTTTGCCCCACTTACCCCTCATGCTCTCCCGCAGAGCGAGCGCAAACACCTCCTGCACCCCGTTCCCCGTCTTCGCGGAGCACTCGACGTACTTGGCACCGATTTCGCGTGCGACCTCCGCGCCCTGCTCGGTCGTGACGGGCGTCTGGCCCTGCGCGGCGAGCATGCGTCGCGTATTGTCGTCCCTGCGTAGGTCCGTCTTGGTCGCGACGAGGATGAGCGGTGTGCCCTCACAGAAGTGCGCTACCTCGGGGTACCACTATATTTGCCGGACAAACCCTTTCGTATCAGGCACCAGTCTCTTCCTTCATGAGGTTACGAAAAGGAGCGGAGCGCACACACACCTTGTCTTGGACGTTGGCGAGGCTGGTGGGAAAGTCGACGGAAAAGACGATGAGGATGACGTGGCTCTCCGGGTAGCTCAAAGGCCGCAGTCGATCATACTCCTCCTGGCCCGCCGTGTCCCAGAGCGCGATCTCGACGATCTTGCCGTCAAACTGTCGGTTTGTTACGTAGTTCTCGAAAACGGTGGGTATGTACGCCTAGGTTATTTGGGGGAGTTGAACGGCTGCCGCATGGATCAAGGCACGGTGATAAACGTACTTCTGGAAATCTATTGTGCGCGTACACGATCAATAGACACGTCTTGCCACAGCCGCCTTGCAATAACAACGCGTAGGGGAAAGGTCAAGCGCACAGATCGAAAGGGTGGGTTTGGGCTCACCATCCCCAACTACGACTATCTTCCTCTTCATATCTGGCTTTTGGTTAGGCTCGAGCTCAAAGTGGTCGCCCATGTTGCGTAAGTCAAAGCAATGAATGTTATGGGTATAGGTGGGATGCTAAGTGCGTGTCATTCAGCCAGACATGGCGCGTTGGAAATAAAACACTCACAAAAGAACCGATGAACGAATTGGGTACAACAGCAAAGCTTAGTGGGTTAGATGAAAGATATATCAGAGCGGGGGGTCGTTTTGCACGCGATTGACGCGGCTGCGGTTGTTATTGCGGTTTAGTGGTTTAGCAGAACAACCGACGGCTCACTGGCAGCTGTGGTGGTTCGGTGGTTCGACGGCCCAACTCCGGCCCGCCATCCGCCTGGACAGTTTGCGAACGGGCGCTTTTCCGGGTGCGAGACCCTCACACGCAACGACCATGTCATGATCCCGCAGTGTTCTACCCTCTGGCCCATCGAAGACGTGGGGATAGATGGGTACTGCTACGGCTGGGTGCTGAACTCCAGGCTGGTGTGCGTAGCGGGTGTGCTTCAGGTAGGATCGCTTGGTCAGTGTTGTCTTCTGTCTGCCCGTCCCACGCTGTCTTTCTTATTGACCTTGAACCTCACACGCAGAACGCGCAGAAGTTCGCCTGGATGACTTTCTCAAAGAAAATCCTCGATTCACAGAGGTGTCTTCTTGTGACACCCCGGTGATCTTGGGAGAATGCTCCTTCACTTCCTTGAGCCGAACACCCCACATCCAATATCTCCCTGCGGTAGGGCTAACCTCATCCACGTATGCACTTGGTCCCGTCCGTATGATGGCGCCAAGCCTGATCTCGAACCAGAACTAGCCCTTTTCCTTGCGCCCTCGTGATGTACCGCAGGTCCGCACTAGGTTCCGCCCGTTTCTATACCCCCTTAGCCACCACCAGCGCCACACCATATCGCGGTGTTGCTATCCCAGACAGTCACCCGGGCTTCAAGACGGTTGGCCTGGACAACAGGGCTTTGACACTGGTTCGCTCCTTGACAAGTCCGATCGCTTGATGTTGATTTCCCGTGATTCTTGCAGTTGAACGCAACGTACCGCCTGCACTCCCTACTCAACCTGTCCGGATCATGGCTGGCCGGGTTCGAGCTCCTGGACATTGTCGCGCGGCACATATATGACAAATTCTCCCGCACTGGGCGCGCATTTCCGCGTTTGTTCTCAGGTCTCAAGTTCATTATCGGCTTGTTGGTCGGCTTCCTTCGGCATTGTGGTCTGTGGGTAGGCTTTGCGAAGGTGTATTCGAGATTGCGTGAGTATCGCCCAGTGAGACCTCTCGTTCTCCTGCCCTGAAGCTCGTCTCAGTGGACCAGTTATGGGTGCGATTGAACCTGGTACAAGGCTTAGTACTGTACCCGAGGCTATCTTATGTATATGGAAAACTGGAAACGTCCGTAGAATACGTCCGGTGAGCGTCTACCACAGCGCCGCGATAAGGCTGTTCTAATAGGATTTCTCAGGTTCAATAATGCCGTCTGGCTGGTGATGAACGATGTGATATTAGGCAGTGTTATTGGGGTGTTTATATGCGAAAATAGTGAGGTCATTGGCATATGGTTGCACAACTGGCTCAAGGTTCGTTGTTTCACCCGTTGATGAGCGCCAGCGATGGTGATAATCAGATACGTAAGGTTGCCTTTATCGACGTCACCCATGACGCCCTGTTGTGGTTGGATGATTGGCCTGAGGGACTTAAGCTAAACACAGAATTAAGCTCCTTCCTTGTACACACACTCCTGGGCGTGTTGGAACTGTGGGCCTGTGAGTACCTTCATTCAACGCCTTTGATCATCTTTTGGATTAAAATTAACGCCTCAATTAGACATTTTACGTTCACTATCGCCACATTTTCCCATCATCGTATACGTGACTGGCCTTTCTGGATATGGAGGACTAACAATTCCACTGTCACTATTTTTGGACATCTTCAACGCACTGACCCTGCATATCTCCTTGAGCCACCTGGTGTTGAGAAAGGCCCTCTCATACCAAATATCAGCGCTGCGCTCGTTGTTTAATCTGTTCAGGGGTAAGAGGGATAACTTGAGTCCTTTGCATGCCCTGGCTCACACGGATTACAGGGAAAAGGTTTAATGTCCTGCATCGACGCATAGATTCGTGGCACTATGAAGTGGACCAACTTATCCTTGGAACGCTATTGTTCACGTTGTTCACGTTCAGCTTCCCAACGTTGCTGATTTACGGAATCCTCTTCTCCTTGGTATGTCATTCTTGGTCAGGCGTTAATACACCGAGTGGTGACCCATCGTTATCGCAATCACGCGTCTAGATGAGGTCAGCTATTGTCGCTACCTGCAGCTTGTTTAGGGTCGCCATCGATTTGATGAATCACTTTCCACTTTTCGCTCTTTTGCTAAGAATGAAGGATCCAAGGAGACTTCCTGGTCCGTATCTATATTTCGTCAACATATAGCTTGGCACTCGCTCCGCGGAGGGGTTAATTGCTCTGACACAGGTTCGATGTATGTTCGGGTGCTAAGCGATAATGAGGATCCGATACTCGTACTCGAGGTACGTCTCTCCAGATCACCGGCCAAGAGCATGCGAACCGATTTATTTCGAATGGCAGGTGCAGACAGTGTCATTTTGGACCGTCTTCGTGCGATACGGGCTTTTACGCCGGGATCAACGGGCATTTTAAAGCAGGGTGTCTGATTCTGATATGACGTAATCCGATACTTTGATAAAAGAGAAGGTCGTCGGCTTTAATTTGTTTGTGCCGCTGGACAGATTGTTGCCGTCGGGTTCAATCACGATGCTCCACTCACACGTCGCCGCCGCATCCTCAGCCTCTTGCGCCACTAGAAAACTCCGCTTTCTTTCTTTGCCACCTTGCTCAACCTGGTCTCCACTCTTTCCACCCATTCCTATTACTCGAGTTCTGCATGTCCTCCTCTTCACACCCCTACTCTCTGCTACAACCGGACAGCCCCTATGACGTCCAGACGGCACCTTTCCCGCCCAAGTATGACAGCCTACTGCCCTTTCGCGCACGCCCTCGTCGTTTGATGCTCCTGCTTTTCGCTGCCGCCTTCACCACGATCGTATTGTTGTCACACCTTTCCACCTTTGTGGAGTATACCGAGTCCTACCAAACCATGCTTGGTCCTCCCACACCGGCCTCGCCCCAAAATACTGTTACGCTGAACGCTCCTCCAATAATTCAGACTGTAACCATCGAGCGTCCCGTAGAACCAGTGGTCTTAGCCCTTATCATGTATTCGGAGGTCTCTGCAAAGGAAGGCGCAATCCTGCTGAAGGTATTTCCTCGACTTTAATCAAAAGTCGAGGCTCAGCTACAAGGCACCTTGATTAGTCCGCAATAATGTATACCTCCCGACCCCTCCACTTCCACATCGTCGGCGACGAGGAAGCAATTGCATACCTAGAGACCCGGTTCCGTCTCCTCACGCATCCAGTCCATCCGATCAAAGTCCGATTCTACCGTCTGACATTCCAGAACATGATGGATCGAGTTACTCGTGAGGGCTCAATCAGCACCGGTCATTCTGCTGGAATCCGTATGCCCCTCTACCCTCGAAATTTCCCACAAACTTTCCTAACGAAGCGGTCACTTCAGCCGGGCTCATGAAGTTGTTCCTGCACGAGATATTGCCAGACGACGTCGAAAAGGCTATCTACGTGGACACTGACGCGTTCTTCTTGACGGACCCGGGGCTCCTCTGGGACGAGTTCTCCCGCTGGGGACCCGACACCTCCATCTCGATCCCACATCATCCGAACTTTATCAACCCAGAGTGGTACAACGCGTCAGAGATCTGCTCGTGCATCATGCTGCTTCATCTCTCCAGGCTTCGTTCCGTGCGGCTCATGGATTCGAGCATCTATCGTGCCGACCACAGCGGGCTCTTCCCGCCCGCGCTTGCCCCGCCCACGTTTGAGGCGCTTTTCGGACCTCCAGGGCCAGGCGGGTACGAGAATGCGGCGCTTGGAGACCAATCGTATTGGTGGGCAATCGTGAGCAACCGTCGAGACATATTCAACCCGTTGCCATATGCTTGGGAAGTATCCAGCTGCTTGTTCGACATGTACATGACGGGACTAGGGGCCGACGGCATTACCGAAGAAGAGGAGAGGAAGGCGATGTTCCACTTGGACGGTACGCCGTATGAGGGAAAGGTCGTCCTTCCCAAGCTGGTCCACTTGTACGTGATTTTACTCACACTCTTGATTGACGCCATACGAAGGTTGATATCCCTCGTGTGTGTAGCAATTGCCTGCATGGTGTTGATGTCTATTATGACTGGCCGGGCTGGTCCGACCCTGAGTTGAGTCTGACGATGCGCTGGAAACCGGCCCTCGAGTACCATGTCGGCTTCAAGTGGATTTGGTTAAACCGCGGGCACACAGAATCCCTATTGGATATGCAAGTCATCATTGACCCGTCATTTGACGATCAACGTTTCGCGGCAGAGCACCTCGACTAAGCCCTCATCTTCTAACTTAACTTAGATCCTCATCTTCCCCGCGGCGGGTAGATAATGCCGCACTCACAGTTTCAGTACATGATTTATTACTTTGCATCTCTTCTATTGGCCACGCCTCCATCTCATGCGTTCTCTGTATAGTACTCACGACCCGTGCCGATTCCCGGTGGAGTGACGGGGCGCGTCGTTTTTGGCTTTGGCCGATGGGTATCCACAGCCCCAATGGGGAGCGTATACCTAAAATGTATTTAACACAAGATTTAAAAAAAGGCTGGTCAGTGACCGCAGGCCCACCTCTCTTCGTCGCAGCCGTATGCTTTTGGCGTAAGCTTGATGACAGTGTGCAGAGGAATGTTTATATAGGGCAAGTCGGCCTGAGGAAAATTGTGGAAGTAGGCGTAGCTGTGAGCATGCATGAGTACAAGGTGTCACGCGGCGTTCTTCGCGGCAAAAGTCCGAGTCGTACGTACAGACATCGGAGTATAGCCTGTCACAAACAGAAAAACTAATTGATCAGATCCAAGACGCCGAGGGAGAATCAGACCACTACTCGCCTGGTGCCCCACGACGAGGACGTTCTCCTGTCGTTCTAGTTCCATGATCACCGGTTCCAGTCGGACCACGACGTCTCGATAGGATTCGCCCCCTTTAATTTCCCATCATCGGCATCATCGTTATCATCACCCATCACCCTGTCAATAAAAAAAATTCGGCGTTTTTGACACCGAATCGGCGTGACGTACCGCGGTATCTGTAATTAAACTTGTCATCGTCCCTGTTGGCAAAGTCGTCCGGGTACGCGCGCTACATACAGCAGGGCAATATGCGGCGGCGGGCCGAAATAAGAGGAGGGGGGGGGGGGTTATATTCATATTCATACATACGCCGTGGCCGTGTTACTGTCAAGGAAAGTTTTTCGTACCTCGATTTCTTCGTACGTCATCCCGTCACATACTCCCGCGTCGAGCTCGTCCAGGGACTTCCAAGTCAACTTGGGATAGGGCAGGCCCTGCGCCGTCTGGATCGTGCGTTTGAGGGTGGACGTCCAAACCTGGCACAAGAAAGGGAGGGGGTCAACACTGGTGAAGGTATGGAAAGGTACTACCGGCAGGTCGTTTCTACAGTACATACTGTCAACGGCGCCTCGCCAATGTTATCCTTGATGAGATCCGGCAGCGCCGTGGCGTATCTGAGCCCCCGCTCTGACAGCCCCGAATCTCCGCCGATTTTGCCCTCCACGTTGAACTGGCTCTCGCCATGCTGGGGGTACAGCAACAAAAGAAAAGGTCAGAGGACTGTTCAGCGGGGGGCGGGGCGGTGCACGACGACGCACTCTAGAAAAGAATATACTGCGCGGCTTCAAGTGCAAATTCATGAGATAGAACGCGATGCGACTTTGCAGGTATCCGTGGATGCGGCAGACGGTGACTTGATCCCCGACGTTGATTATTTTGAAGTATGAGAGGTGAGGCTCCGTGATCGTCTCGTAGACAGCCTCGTACTCCCTGATTCGCCTCAGGAAATCCCGCTTCGCATCTTCAGGGGACATGTCTTTGTAGTCGGGGTCACCCATGTTGACTTTCAGTGCAACGTTGGCAGCGATGACGGCCGGGTCGTCACAGAGTGACTCGAGGAATATGAGGGTCATCCCTTCTTCCTTGGCTACCCGTCGCTCAATGAAATTTCTGCGGAGAGTGCGGTCAGCAGACCCTGACGGGGGGACCTCAAGTAAGACAAACCTCCGCTCCCTGGTGCTGTTTGTGGCGTCTGAGTGATGGGTAAATAGATGTTAGGGTGTGTACGGTGAATGTTGCCCTCACCGTGAATCCCAACGTTTCCTCCATCCCGTAGCCACTGGATCAGCATTTCCAGGGAATCTGACGCGAGTCGGTCACGCAGGCGAGTCGCCTCCGTGTTGTTGTGGCTAAAATACGAAGCTGTGTGATCCTCCTTCACCCCGCTCCTAGCCATAGTAGGTCAGATTCGAGGTCACAGATATTCAAAATCTCCCACGAACTGTTCCCTCTTCTGCTTAGCCCTACTCCTGCGGAGTTGCCCGACATTGAAAACCTATGGATAAAATGAGCACAAGGAAGGCGTTTTGTGTGGAAAAGTCTTGCATGCCTTGACATCGTATTCTAACCACTGCACCGGGACACAGTGAGTTTGTCAAGTAGCATGAGATGAAGGAATTTTAGCTTGCCTTTAAGTACCTCATCAATTTGTTGCTGAGATATGATTTGCCGCGCGCAGGTAGTCCAACCTAAAAGGGACGCACGCATCTCACCCCGCTAAGAGCAATGGTGAATCCACCATACCATAGCGAGGACGATCTTCGCCTCCGAGTAGTCGGGCTTCGCAACTTTATTGCGTGGGTTTTGCATTTGAACGGAACTCATCCCAGGTCAAACACGGTACCAATGCGCACCTTTCCCCCGATCCCAACTACGGGCCTAGGGGTCGTCGACTTGGAGGGATCTTGCTCTGGTTTGACTCATCAAATCGTTTCAACCTGAGGGTGTTGTTAAGCTCCAAGCGAACGCTACTACGAACATTGGTCGAAGGAGGCTCCTCACAAGAGTCCTCCTGCGCCGAAAGCAGTGGGGCGGGCACCATGGGCCGATGCGGGCGTTGCAGCATTTCTGACTTGGAGAGCGACGAGTGCGTTGTTAACGTGATCCAAGTCACCTGACCTTAATCGCGAATGCGAGGCTTGGATGGCGGGGGAGTCTGTTCCAGACGGAGGGTTGTTGCTCATGGTTGCGAGGCAGACAGGACGGGGATGGGACGGGTTTTGTTGGTTGTTGGTTGTATGCTCGGAGAGTGATTCCGATCCGACGACGATCCATCAAAAAAGGATAATTATCTAACTAGATCTGTCTACTAGATCTAGATAATGGATATCCGAACACGTCCTTAGACGCTGCGCGGCGACTTCAGGCGTGAAATCACGCTGAGATTCCCCCATCAACTCGAAGCTGTCGGCAAGACAATTAGAACAGCGACGAATAAAGTGATACACACGGCACCTACCCCACAAGGAATTTCCGCACTGACGCACTTCGCAACAGAGGAGGAAAAAAGTGCAGGTGCAGATGCGCTATATTATCCTCTTCATCAATGTTTTGAATGTCCTCCTCGCGGGGAGGTAACGGCCTCTGATGTATCCCCATAGAATATGCAAACGGACAAGAGAACAAGTTGTCGTAACGTTTCGTGACTATTGAGAGTACATCTGCAAGAGACGGCTTTTCTTCGTCGGTCAAGTGGGCTAGCGAAGGGATATGTCGACGATACGGGAGCACTGTGGGAGAGAAGCGTTGGCCAGGGGCAGCATGCAAAGCATGGCGTTCTTACTCACCAAGAAGTTCAAAGGGCCAAACGGCCCACCATGGGACAAGCGCAACGAAGTGTTCATTACGCACGACAACGCGACTTTGATCCTCGGGAACCCCCACCTCAAAATGGGCATAGTCGCATAATAGGCAAGGCCGGCCAAATGGACCGCATGGGGCTTCAGAAGACTCGACACCGGGATTGGCCACGTGGCGTGTCAATGAGGCAAGCTCTGTAGCTGCGATAGTGGGAATGTGACTTAGGGACCATATCTGCCCATGTGGGTGAGGGTTCGAGCATCCCATCATGGCGCCTTTATTCTGAACAGTCAGTGACTTTGTCAGTCTCAACCTTGAGATCTTCGGAAAACAAGTGCTACCTCGAATATCTGGATGTATTTGACGGATCCCTGAGATCCGCGGCGCTTATATACCCTAGTCCACTCGTCAACAACGCGAGTTATGTCTTCAACCGAAAGTCGGGCGAGCGTCAAATCATGACGCGGATGGAAAACGATGACGTCGCACGTGCCAACCACGGGTTCACTGGCGAGCAGTGGGTGGGACGTAGTGCGCTGAATCGGATGCGGCGGGGGAAGGACTGATGCGTAGTCATTCGGGAAGACCTTGGTGTGCTCATACTCCCCATTCTGCTGGCCGCTCGCGCGTTGGTTTCCCGAGCAGAGGTAACAGTTTGGATCATGTTCAGGCAAAAACACCGACTGAGGGGGTTCAACTTGTCCATTCCATGGATGCTTCATACGATGCGGGTCCGATACCAGTACGCTCTCACCTGTGAGCGGATTGTCTACCAAGACAATTATGAATTCGCGCTACAGGGCGAGGAATCGGACTTACAGCGACGATGAGAGTGTACAGAGGGGTCAAATTCCTCGGCCATCTTGCGAGATGGGGGGAGGCGTAGCTCAAACAATTTTCCGCCATTTGAGAAATTCGCAGCAGCACTCTATCACCGTCAACACACACATCCATCATTCACCACAGAGATTTATTGCACCGCCGTGGGAGTGAACAAACAAAGCAGGGCTGTGGATGAATAGCATGCCGATATGCGGCCTACGAGTACCAGAGGCGAGTCGTCTTGCGGGGAAGTCGAAGAACTCGGTTATGATCTCATTTCGGCAAGCAAAATGGCGTTCAAGACTTACCTATTTATTTATCACAATAACATTTATCTCAATCAAGATTGACGGCAAGGCTGCTTGTTACGTGGGTCAGCGTACGTTTAGCTATCCAAGTAATGAACTTCCGGGCAGGCTCTCAATCGGCTAGCAGCCTGTTCAGGCGTGATATCGCGTTGCGCCTCGGCCATGAGTTCGAACCTGTCTGCTTCTTCAATGAGAGGAACCTGTGAACAGACAGCACACTCACCCGACCAAGAACTTTCGTACGGAAGCGCTTCGCAAAAGTGGGGGGAAAAAGTGCAGATGCAGATGTGCTATGTTGGCTTCTTCATCAGCGCTTTGAATACTATCGTCCTTAGGAGGGATAGGCCTTTGATGGATACCCATGGAGTACGCGAAAGAACACGAGAATAGGTTGTCGTAGCGCTTAGTGATCGAGGAGAGAATGTCCGCAAAGGACCGCTTTTCAGCCTCGGTCAGATGGAGCAGTGACGGGATGTGTCGACGGTAGGGGAGCACTGGAGGCGTCTCACTTAAACGGAAAGGCGTGGGTATATCACACTTACAGAGTGTCTCGAACGGCCAAGTGGCCCACCAAGGTACGAGAGCGACGAAGTGTTCATTCTTCACAACGATGCGGCTTTGGCTCTCGGCCACGCTGACCTCGAAGTGAATGTATTCACACAGTAAACAGGGCCTTCCGAAGGGCCCACGTGGCGCGTGTGATGGTATAACGTCTGTGTTCGTCGCATAACGCGCCAACGAAGCGAGCTCCAGGCTGGGGATGGTGGGTATCTCGCTAACCGACCAGACTTGTCCGTGAGGATGTGGGTTTGAGCAACCCATCATCGCGCCTTTGTTCTGTACATTGTTAGCGAAGAAAATACCAAAAGGAGAAAGATGGAAACCTCAAAAATTTGCACATATTTGATACCCTCTTGGGTTCCACGGCGCTTGTAGATGGCAACCCACTCATCTACGATACGAGCGATATCCTCTACAGCAAGTCTCGCTAGCGTAAGATCGTGTCTGGAATGAAAGGTAATGACATCGCATTGCCCCTCCACTGGTTGTGTTGTCAGAAGCGG
Source organism: Russula compacta (assembly GCA_022376555.1). Lineage (NCBI taxonomy): Eukaryota > Fungi > Basidiomycota > Agaricomycetes > Russulales > Russulaceae > Russula > Russula compacta. The sequence continues at coordinate 254,364 of WTXH01000007.1, read as the reverse complement.
GTGGGGAGCTGCGGGCGCTATGGGACCAGGAGGAGGGAGAAGAGCAGCGAAGTCATTGACGAACACCGCAGTGTGTTCGTATTCCTCATTCTTCTGACCACTGGCACGCTCATTTCCTGGGCAGAGATAGCACTTTGGGTCATACTGAGGCAATGTAGTCAGCTGGGGAGGCTCGATCTGGCCCTGCCACGGCCTCTTGCTTCTCTGAGGCGATACCAGTACATGATCTCCCGTCAGGGGGTTAACTAGAAAAAAAGTCGGTTAGAAACTTGGCTTTCAAAATCGGCCTCGTCGTACAGCGACGATGAGGGTGAGTTGCAGGATCGAACTGAGGCTCGGCCATTTGAGTGGAATAGACCAAGTGATGATACGGAATCACGGATGATCAGATACCAAAATCGAGAGCACTGGCGCTTAAATAGAATGAATGCACCGGCCCGTTTAGTCCGTAGCTGACCTCCCGGCCCGTACTGAGCTAGTCATCTGGCTCCGAACAACAATGTCTGGACCCGAATCAACTGCAAAACGTCGCCGCATTCAGCGTTCCCCCTCGCCCCAATACAGGATAGATGATGGCTATGACTATGAGCCTTATGTACCAGTGGCTCAGAGACGGCAAGCAAAACTTGCCAAGCTATCTGCCTTGGGCTCTTCGGCTGGTCGTGACGATCTCAGTGCAGCACGGGCGGCAGAGGAGGAGCAAGAGGATGAGGAGCAGGAACAGGAGAGGAGGAGAGAGAAGGTGCGGAGGGGTCGGGCACTACTAGTGGAGGCACAGGAGGTCCACTCCAAAAAAGCATCCGAAGGTGTGTGGCTATTGCAGAGTGCGTAGCCAAGATACTGAGACGCAAGTTGGGTAGATGCCAAAAAAACTGAGGCGGAGAAGGAAGAGGAGGCAGATGCACAGATTCTAGCTGCAATAGCCAGTAGAAAAAAGCTTGCATCTGACCGAGAGCTGGCCAAGGCATCGAGTACACCGAGACTTTGCGAACCTCGTGAGTTGCATTCGTAACAACTTGCGATTATGATGTGCTGAGTCTCTTCACAGGTGGGTACCCCCACGGTACATTCGTGCGAGGGGTGAAGAGAAAAATCAGAGCATTCGCGAGGCATATCATATTATAGTCGACGGCCAGGACATCCCTCCGCCAATCGACTCATTCGAGGTAAGATGATTATAAATTTACCAGGCGGAGGCACACTTATCAACATCTAATAGGACATGAAGTTACCCCAACCTCTATTGAAGTTCCTAAAGTCAAAGAGGATCACGTCCCCGACTCCCATTCAACTCCAGGGAATACCCGTAGCGTGCGTTTTAGAATGTTGCTCTTCTTGTGGCCGTGTCCGTCCTTGACCATAGTTCAGATTTTCAGGTAGAGACATGATTGGAATTGCCTTTACCGGCTCTGGTAAAACACTTGCCTTTTGTCTCCCACTTATAATGCTCGCTCTTGAAGATGAGTGCAAACTACCCTTTGTTCGTGGAGAGGGTCCCGTGGGCGTCATACTATGTCCATCCCGCGAGCTTGCGTCTCAAACGCACGAGAACGTCCTACAGTGGACGGAGGCATTGTCCAACTCAGGAAACTATCCTCGGTTGAATACATTGTTATGCATGGGCGGCATTTCTATGGGCGAACAAAGTCATGTCCTGAGCAAGGGAATTCACATCGTGGTTGCGACTCCAGGACGCCTAATCGACATGCTGGATAAGAGGAAAATAAACTTCGACAGTTGCAAGTTCTTCTGTATGGACGAGGCCGATAGAATGGTTGATCTTGGTTTTGAAGATGACGTACGAAATATCATGAGCTTTTTCAAGGTGACGAACTCTGCGCCTCTCGACGACGGTAGTTCTGATATGCTCTTATAGCGCCAAAGGCAAACACTACTTTTTTCTGCCACAATGCCTCGAAAGATTCAAGATTTTGCACAGCAGTCGCTCATCCGTCCTGTCCTCGTCAACGTTGGACGGGCGGGTGCTGCCAACCTCGATGTCCTACAGGTGGTCGAATATGTCAAACAGGAGGCCAAGATGGTCTATCTGCTCGAATGTTTACAGAAGACTGCCCCTCCCGTTATCGTTTTTAGCGATAACAAGAACGAGGTGGATGACATTCAGGAGTATCTACTTCTCAAAGGGGTCGAGGCTGTCGCCATTCATGGTTCAAAGAGTGTGTTCCTTTATGCGAGCACGTAATGCGGTTACTGATTACTGTTTCAGCCCAGGAGGAACGACAGTATGCGATTAAATCTTTCAAGTCCGGAGCCAAGGACGTCATGGTCGCCTCTGGTGTCGCGTCTAAGGGCCTCGATTTTAATGATATCCAGCATGTTATCATTTTTTCCATGCCAAAAGAGATCGAGGACTACGTGCATCAAATCGGGCGCACGGGCCGCAGCGGGAAGACTGGCATAGCGACGACATTCGTCAATATGAACACGCCGGAGCAGACACTACTGGATTTGAAATATCTGCTCATGGAGGCTGGACAAAAGTGCGTATCGACTGATCGATACATTGGATCACCGAAATCTGACGGCGTTGCAGGGTCCCACCTTTCTTGCAAACTGTTGAGGATCCACGAGCGGCTCAAGGTGGATCACTCAAGGGGTGTCCAGTCTGTGGGGGTAAGTCTTGCTTTCTCTTGCCCCAACACGTGCAAACCGCTGATGTCCTCCCTCAGGCTTGGGGCATGGGATCTCCAACTGTCCAAAGCTCGAGGATACTCAGCGGAGACAGATGGCTTCCCACCGAACTTCGCACGACACTGGCGGGTATTGAGTGCTTGTATTCCCTTTGTTTGTACCCATTTAATATACTGTACTGTGATGTTAATCGACACCGCCTTGATGCCGCTTGACTGAGATTGTCTGTAACATGACGCTGAAACCACGGTGATAATCTAGCCGTTGAACTCAGGTTCTATTGGCGTTTGTTCCTGGGGTTCGATGATGGCTCACCCGCGGCTGAGTAGCTAGATAGATAGGGTGGCATCGAATAGTTAATCAGCGTGCGCTTTCAATCGATATATCTTGAAATTACTCTAGTATCGCGTCATATCACCGCTCGGCAATCCTGCACAGCTCCTTTCTGGATTGCCTGCTAACATATTTGATGCGAATTGCATTGCTCGACTGCGGGATGGGTATGAATGTATGATAGTAAAGTACACAAAATGTATATTTACGTGAATGTAGAATTAAAGTATCGGGGGAGTCTATATCTCGCATTAGCGTGGGTGAGTGAGTTGCGTGAACGACGGCTCCGGCATATCTAGGCCTGGCCTATCGCCCCCCGAGAGACTTGCTGCTGCTGGATGCACCACGATAGTCAAAACGTTGGTGCATCTCAACGGGCGAGAAGGTAGCGTGGTCCGACTTGGCGCTGGGTTTCAGATGAGGGACGTATGTTCCCCAAAGGGGTCATAGCTGCCTACCGCATGCGCATGGCATATCTCGACGTGATATCTAGACAAGGTCCTCCAAAGGCGACAAACTTCTCGTGGATTTCCCTATCCGTGGCTTCCTGTCCCATCGCAAGGACCTCTTTGAAAGCGGGGCCATCTGCAAATGACAGCGCGTCAGTCAATCCCGGAGGGCCGACGGAGAGCCGAAGCAAGATTATGGGTTACAAACCGCAAGGCAGGATACAGCTCAGAGTCTCCAGCGTTTCGTCAACGAAGATGTCCTGTGGGTCGCAGCCACTGTCCGCCGCGTACTAACAAGGCGGACATAATTTGAGCACGTGGAAAGCAGCAGGTACAAAGAACCCACAGACCTGGGCGCGCAGTGCACAGAGCGCCTTGAAGCATTCTTGATTGAAGTCCAAGGTGGCTTCAGTTGAATGTTCGACAACTTGGATACTTGGGGAGGCCCTGAGCTTCCGCGCTTGGACAAGAGGCGGAAGGGATGGTGCTTCCATGAACGCTGGCTCTACCTCTACGTCATCAAAGTTGGCCACACTATCAATGGGGGAAAACGGTTCGACAGGATCCTCTACGGCTTCCATCCGCGGACGCTTCTTCCTGATCGAGATCGTTGCTGCATTGATAGGCGGCTGCACCTCTTTCTTAGACCTCATTGCTCCAACACCTCTCTTCGCAGAGCGAATCGTCAGAATGAAGGATGGCTTGTTCGTAAGAAACTCGTTTGCCTTGGGCCCAAGCTGCAAAGACCCTTTTCAGTCATAGCACAACGGATTGAGCGAGTGTAAGTACATAGACATAGGAGATAGGAGCTCTGTTAGGGACTTGCGCTTCTTCGAGCTCTGTGGCAAGAATTTCACGGGCAACCAAGTGATCAAATAGACGCTTGGCCAGGTCGGTTGAGAGATCGGAGCCTTTAGCAAAGTGATCAAGAGTATCAAACCTCCTTTTCGCCATCTCATGTTTTGATGTGCCACGAAAAGCGTGGATACTGAGGGCCCCAGTGATCTTCATACACTTGTTCTCTAGTTCTTGTACCATCTTCACGAATTGGATTGCAGACGTCGTGAGATCGATCTCCGCGACCCCATCCGTTGAGGCGCAGTTGTCGCAGGTGCTCCTGCAAGAAGCAGGGTTGAACTTCTCAGTGAAGTGATTCAGTAGCAGCATACGGCGGCAATCAATCTCATTGAGACAAAATTGATTGACAGTATGGACAGCCTGCCTCTTGCGATCTTTCTGAAGCTCATCGATCTCAGTGTCCTTGCTAATTTGAAGGAGTCTTTTTTGTATATCGTAGTAACTATAATCTGACGAGTAAAATGAATCTACATGTCAAATGTTTAGGCAGTGATTGTCTTACAAAGGATGCATTCGGCGACCTTCCCGTCTCGACCTGCGCGACCTGTCTCTTGGCAATACCTGTTCGTGGACTTGGGTCAGCTAAACTCGTGCCTTGAGTACTCGACATACGCATCGACACTTTCGGGTACATCGTAATGTATGACAAAGCGCACTGTGGGGATGTTAGCCGAGTAGCGTAGAATCACCAATCGGCTGCGTTTACCGTCTGCTTTATCGACGCCCATGCCGAATGCAACCGTAGCCACGATGATATTGCATTCGTCATTCTGCCACTGCTGTTGAACACGCTTTCTGTCTGCATCAGCCAGCCCGGCGTGGAAATGTCTGGCCATGAGGTCTTGCGCTCTCAGTCTCATAGCAACCTCCTCGGTTTTTGCACGAGCATTACAATAAATAATACCGGTCTCGTTTGGATACCTCTCCTTGATAAACTGAACGATGCTGGCTTCCATATCCCGCTTCTTGGGTATGACCTTGTACCGTAAGTTGGGACGATTGAAGGACTGTGAGAGGAGCACATAGTCACTCAAGCCAAGGGCAGTAACGATGTCCTGCAAAGCCTCAGAGGTTGCAGTTGCGGTGAGTGCGACGATGGGAATGCCCGGGTATTCTTTCCGAATATTAAAAATTGCAGCATACTGAGACCTCCATTAGTGCATTTCATGTTGTCAAGGTCAAGGAATGAAGTGGCGTACTCCGGAAGAACGAAAGTCGCGTCCCCAAGTATTAATGAGATGCGCTTCGTCGATAACAAACCGAGCAAGTTGTTGCCTAGCATAGAGGCCCTTCAGGATCGCCTTCATGTTGTCGCTGCAGTAGAGCTTCTCAGGAGTTGCGTAGACGAGGTCTGGCTTCTTCAAAGCGGACCGAAGTTCATGCATAGTGTTCCCATCCTGAGAATCCATAGAAGCAAGCATCATTACATCGATGTTGTGGGCACGAAGTCTCTCAACTTGGTCTGCCATGAGAGCTCGCAGGGGAGAGACGACAACAGTTACACCACTTGTTTTGCCGCCCTTGCAAACGGCTGGCAGCTGAAAACACAAGCTTTTACCGCCGCCAGTTGGCATCAACACGATGGCATCCCGACCATCCAGAGTAGATATGATGGCTGCCAGCTGGTTTTTCCGGAATGCTTTCAAGCGGAAAACATTTCTGAGTTTTTCTACAACTTCTGGGTAATGAGGACTAGCTTTGATGCTAGCCTCGGAGGGGGTTTCAGCAGGAGGAGGGCGTAATGTAGCCACTGCAGAAAATAATGGGCTTGGCTGGTTGGCGTCTGGGGAGATTGCTTCAACACTGTCGTCTTCTACGTTGCCATCTACGTGGTCCCATAACTCGTCCTCGCTAGCAGGCCCGTGTTGCGCCCCCTGCCAGTTATTAAGCCCATCAGCAGCGGCGAAAGCGGGGGGGTGTAACAATTGAGGGCCCGATGTTGTGGGTGCAGGGTTATTTATGTCAGCTGGTGAGAAGGCAGTACGTGAAGACAATGTCGAAGTGGATGTAGTGGCTGGTCCGCTACGATCAACGGTCACTTTAGCTCCAGAGACATTGTCGGGAATATTAGAAACCAGTGTGGAACCATGACTAGCATGACTATTATTAGATATATGCGTGCCGCCCTCGCCAAAATCTTCGTCAACTACCTGGTTCTCGTGCACAGAAGTCTCGTAATCACGAGCCGAGTCATAGGAATGCGCGCGAGTTGTAGAAGCCTCGGCTAGAGTAAATTCTTCAGCCTGCTTGCAAGAAGAAGGCATGTCCTCCGAGTCGCTTCCGCATGCAGCAATTGCATTAGTGATGGCGAGCAGTCGGTCCTCAAGAAGGTCCCTTACCATCCACAGTACATTAAGAAGGATCCAGGAGGCAGGGAAGTGATACGTACAACAACCCTTCTAAGATGTATGGGTCATGGTTAGTGGCCCTACGCATACGAAATTTATCTCGGTCTCTCCGGACCTGGTGGAAGTGCGTGTCGTTGACATCGTATAACAACTGGAGCTCTTCAGCCGATTTCTGTTACACAAATCAGCGTGGAACAAACGACGACAGTACAAAGATCACATCTTGGAGATCGGAATGAACTTTGTATTTGTAGGTGAAGGGTCGAGAAACAGCGACAATGCGTCTGGGAGTGAGCACATGCTGAGGATGCAAAGATGAGGATGCTTCGGACAAAGAACTCGCGGCGTAGAGTCCGTGGTGTACAGATGGAGTAGGGGATCGTCCCTCCCTTTCTTTCCCCTTACGGAGCGCCGAGAACACGTTTTCTCTGTCAGAACAGGGTGGAGCAACTCTCGGGCGCTTTGGAGAATTAGGAGGCGCTGGAGCTAGGTCAGAGCCTGATCGCTTGAAAGGAACTGAAGATGCCGAGGAAGGAGAGGTCGTGTCCGATGTGCTAATGTCAATTGCCTCATTGCTCGGATGGGCGTGTAAAGTTGAAGGAACGGGCGGACGAGGCCTTTGCTTGCCATACCCGGGGGTGGAAAAAGAAGAAAGTGGCGATATGCCTCTCTGGGCTACACGTTACGGAATCCATGAAATAACACGACAAGAGCATCTGAGACAGTGTACGTACCTGCCGCATGGGAAGCACATACTGTCTTCGCGGGCTTGAATTTGGAGGGCTTGTGAAGCCATGATTAAGTGAGTTGGGGATGACTCGCGTGGAAGAGTAGATCAGATCGCACCTTGGCGCCTTGAGCTGAAGCAAAATATGAAGATTTTTGCTGAGGAGGAATCTGACGCTGCAAGGCCTCAAGATTATTCCTCGGTTGTGACATGAGTGGTGGTGAGATTCAAGGAGCCATGTAAGCGACGGGTGACAGGTCAGTGTCTTGAATCGATAAATCAGCCCAGCCCACGCTTGGCTTAGCGCTCAACGTAAAGCGACGCGTCCACAGGTCGCCACGGTCACGTGGTCTCCCTGATTTCAATCATACTCCACGCGTCAGGCGTTTGCTACTCCCCACTCTGCAGCCATGAATCAATCAGACAAGCAGTATTGGTATCCCAACATGGGAAATGCAGACATCATCGACTCACTTGACGGTTGGGGTCTCTCAGTCACCCATCATCAGCTTGTCAAACCGACCCCAGAGTTCGTATTAGGCGTCTACTGTGCTTGCTTGCAGCAGGTCGTTGGTTTAACCGAGGATTCTCTTCAAGAGCCCGTACAATCCGCTCTTTCTTCTCTCGATGAGTCCAGCATGGTGCATAGCTTCGAACAAGCTCCTTGACGTCGACTGACTTGGCTGCAGGACATATACAGTCCGGCAATCAGCACAAACCTCCTCGTCTACCACATGTACGCCCGCTCGCCCCATATTAGTCTCATGTATCTGAGTGCCTTCAGAATACGTCTCGCTGATGCCGCAAAGGTGCCGGACTTCAGTGGCAAAGATATCTTTACTCCCACGTCAGAACGAACACGCCTGATTCTATCCGCCTTCATCAACTTCGTCAAGTTCTCCGAACAGTGCTTGCCGTTCGTCGCAAAGGTTCGCGGAAAGGCAGCAGATTTGATACAGCAGCGTGAGAGTGTGTCCCATGAGCGAGCTAGGCTCGAAGCGCAGCTGGCACAGCTAAGGTTTGGCCCTTGCTTACCTCTCCGTCAACGTTACCTAAAGCAGTCCTGCAGAGCGAAACGAGCAAAAGATGAGCCTAGATTAGATGACATACGACAAGAAAACGTGTCCATCACCTCGCAGCTCATCGCATACAAGGAGACGCAGACAAGATTGCTGAAAGACATAGAATCTCTGAAAGCCGAGAAATCTGCTCTAGTTCAAAAAAAGGTCTGATGATATTCACAGCGCCCATAGTATATCCAAACACTCAATCAACCTAGGAAAGCATATGTGCTGATGCAGCACTTGCGACAGACGGCGTTGCCCGAGTTCGTGCACGGGTGGTGCAGTCACCGGAACGAATTCGGCGGACCATAAGCTCTATGGGCAGCACTGCGAACGAAGATAAGAGGACGTACATATCACGACAAGCTACCATCGATGAGTTGCAGGCCAAGGTCTCAGCCTTGTTGAATATCGAGAAGGTGCCAAAGATTTTGTTTGTGAGATTTTTCTGTGATCCAAGCCCTTTGGACAGGATTTCCGTGCGAATGTCGAGCAGCTCCAGACCCTGGAAAAGGAAACACATGCCCTGGTAGTCGCGGAGAAGGTGCTGACCGACAGCCGTGATAGCTATGAGAAGCAAAAGAATGAGCGGAAAGGAAGCTTACTTAGGGCCGAGGTCAGCCCCCCCCCCGCGTGCTTCCTGACGTGTTCCATAACTCATCACATTGTTCCTGTGTTAAGCACATGATGAAGCAGCTAGCTAATGCGCGAGAGAAAATCGAACGTGCCCAACAACAAATAGAAGATAAACGCTTCGCAAGTCAACAAGCAATCCAGCAGCTGGAGAAAGAATATCAAAACATGGCCATTGAAAGGAGAGACACAGATAAGCATAACGAGGAGCTGCGTGCAGAGGCAGATGAGATAGAGCGTAAAGTCAGTCCGTGATTTGCCCGACCCCTAATGTCTACTTGCGTGGCACGTCGTTGACCTGAGCCTATCTCTAACCAGATGGCCGATCACCTCAAACGCAGCGAAGCGGAGCTCAGCGAATTGCTTTCTGAGTACTGGGCACTTCGCAATCGGACATGTGAGTGGACGAGTTCTGAAACTTGACCAAAGGACTGAGAGACTTGCGCATGGCAGCCGTTTACATGGAGACGATAGCCAAGAAACTGGGGATGCAGGTCTCCTCCGTTTGAGCTGCTGTCGTTGCCGTCTTCTTTCAGCCCCTATTCCTCTCGGCAACGAGTTTCTTACGGAGTTTACTATGGACAGTAAGCGGAGAGTATCGACCTCCGCGATCGTTGCTCTGTGAATACCAATGCGAATTCGATGGCTCGCGCCGCATGGGGTACTCGGAGCTTCGCATTTCTTCTATTATGGTGGTTATTCATATCTGTACGCAGCCATGACCGATGTATACCCGCCGCTGTAGTGTATCAGATCTCTGTGAAAGTAGTGCACATTCCGTAGCAAGTGTTACAAAAGGGCATCTAGTCGAGTCGCACATGTACATCGTCGTGCAAAGGATCGAGTGTTCAAGCACACCTATCGTCCTCTCTTTCTTGGACCTAAAAACTCACCCTTTCGTACAAGCGGCTCGCAATCTCGACAGTACCACGTCTGAGATTGTGGCAGCTCCGTCAGACCGACGCAATCGAGGTGAAACTGAAGGGCAAGGTCATGAGTATGGCAAAAGACTTCGTTGCTAAGAGTGCGGCCCACCCATTCACGCTTGCATTGAGGGTAGTCGCAAGCCACCATCTGGAGGGAGTCAGGATTAGGATAGTACCTCAAACCCATGCAAATGCAGCCTTACATTGCCAAACGACACCCTATTGCAGTAACAATACTTCGGTTCATTGGGATCAGCTGCTGCATCGCCTTGTACCGTTGCGTTCAACGGCGGTACTTTGAGCCTCAGGCCACGCGAGGAGGATGTGGCGGACCCCGGCGCCACCTCCGCTTCCGAGACCGCCTTATCCGGCTTCCTCTTCTTGCCCTTTTTGCTGGCCTTCCTGGACGAGGAGGACCCATGGGGTGTCTCATTTCCCGTCGCCGTCGCCATCCCGATAGTGACTTCGCTACTGGCGCTGATCCCCGGAGCCGCGAAGTCCTCGTCCTCGCTGAGGCCCGGTATTGGGCTGTGGGTGACGCGCGTCGCACGGGCCCAGCGTGAGGGAGCGGCGAGGTCAGGGAGGAGGGAAGGATGTGTACCTTGCCGGAGGCCGAAGGAGATGGACATCTCTTGTTCACGAATGGACTGGTCGAGGAGACGTATGTGTCTGTCAACCTTCGAATCGCGTCTCGTCAGAGGAGAGGAGAGAGTAAACGGGATCGAAGAACCGAGTCACGTACTGAGTCATAGGCAGCTTGCGCGAGGCCGACCTTTTCTTGAGATCCGCGCACGACCTCCTCCATCAACCAACCTAGATGTCGTAGGAGCTCACGAGTGGCACATGGCACTGCGTTGCGTTGTGTCAGCACTGAGAACAGATGACTTCCTGGAGAGAGCACATGCTCACCAGTATCGGTGTTTTCAGATTCGAGAGACAGCTTGGAGTCCCCGGTGCTGCCGCTCATCGGCTTGACCTCTGACTCCAGTGGAGGACTCTGCTTTATCAGGGCATTCGAGTCTTGTTGGCCTACCAACGAGCGACGTAGGAGAATGTATTTCTGCAGAGTGGGGTAAATCTGGTCATAGTGTCCTAAAGCAGAACGTCGCGACGCATCACTCACTGACGGCCGAACCGGATTTCAAGACGCGACGACGTGCTTACCTGTGACCTGTTCGTCCAACTCGCGTAGCAACGCGCACGACCTGTGCAGGTACAACGGGAACTGTTCCACTGCTGTTGATTCAGTTAGTCGCGGACTATCGAAGAGACAACGAGTATCATGTACCTTCATGAAATTCTTCCCTAAACGAATCCCATATCTCCGCCTCGACCTCGAACCGATGGTTGGCGTCGCCATTCTCTTCCTGGTGTTCTGGCTCTTCTGTATCTAGCTCTGGTTCTCCATCTTCCGCTGCCGAGACTACCTCGGTTTCTTCATCTGGGATCTCAGTTTGTACGCGTGGTGCACGTTTCCGTTTGTTGCTGCGAGGCATGACAGGCGGGGAGTTTGATTATGTAATAACACATCGTAATTATCTACCAAAGTTCGATTACGTCATCGTCTCTCTTGTTCCAGCACAGCGTAGTTGGGGAACAAACAAAATGTCCGGAAAGATGCCTTGGTTACAGCTGACGGTGGTCAGTGCAGGAAGTATGCTTCTCGTTTCTCAGTCTGATACCCAGACTCATGTTACTTTTCAAAGTTATGGGTTTAGGCTATGTTTTGTTGCGTGGTGAGCGGAATCACCAGCCTGAGCAATGCGGTGAAGAGCATTTATCGGGTCATTCGATGTTCAAATAGCGACAGTACCTACTCCGGAGGAGACATACAATGTAAGCTTGATTCCTTCATAGACCCGTCTATGAGTAACACTGCATGCCAGGCCATGGCACCTGATCTCAGGAGAAAGGTCGACGAGAACCGACGAGCAAGGCTGGCGCTAGAAGAGGGTATGAGGCAACAACAAAACGCCCAGGTATGCTTCACACTCCAATAGGTTGCTTATCACCCATTTTGTTCTCTGAATGACCCTTAGCTCGACCCGGAGTCCGCAAAACCGGTCTGGGCAGACCCGCCAAGGCAGTGATCTTATTGTCTCGGCTGTGTCTTAGCAAGAAATGTTAGAAGAAATGTTAGCCTGCCGTGAGCGTCCTCGACGGTACTTCTGTTCTGTCGCGCGGGGCCACTTGGCTCCACCCTATCAACTAGTCAGACAATCTCTTGACGGCTACGTGATATCATACGGAAGGATACGTGGCCTCCCTCGAACTGGGTTATCTAGGATGTGATAGCTTTATGCACTTGCAATGCCACTTCAAGAATCCAAAGCTCTTCGTCTGCCCCATCACACAACGCCTTATCAGCCTCCGCCATGATGAGCGCACAGGCGGACTTTTGACGCCCTGTTAAAGTCGGGTGCTCAATGATGATATCGTGGAGCTGTGGAATAAGTTTCTAGGCTGGCTGCAACAAGTGGGGAGTTCAGAGAAACAAACCTGGGCTAATATCTGTGACGCAGAATAGCCTTCTCGAATAAGTGATCTCACTGTCCCTCGGATGAGGTCAAACCCTCGAAGTGCAGTTGCTGTGGCAGAGGGTGTGACATCACCCATCTCCACGTCTTCATCTCTGCCTCCGTTGGGGGATACGTCGACTCCGAGGGTCTGTGCGAACTTTCTTACAACGGTGTCTGGAACGATGCCTGCTATTTCTTGGATATCCTCAGGAAGAATGGGAGTCGGTGGCTCCGTCGCGTTCGAAAGCCGTGTTGCTGATTGTAGATACGTGATGGCACGTCGTAGGTCACCAGAGGATGTAGAAATAAGGGTGGAGATGACAGCATCATTTATGGGAACCTGTTCAATAGCTGCAATGTGCTCCAGACGGTCTCTTGCTGATGAGGTGTCCAGAGGTTTGAAACGAAACTTTGAGCATCGGGAGGCGAGGGGCTCGATAATCCTGGACAGCAGTGTTAGACCAAAAGTACATTACAAGCGACATGCGTACCTTGTAACGTAGTTACAGACTAAACAAAACCGCGTTATGCGTGCGTAGTTCTCCATGATTCGCCGCAGGGCCGCCTGAGCGTCTTGTGTCATGCTGTCTGCTTCATCCAAGATGATGATCTTGTATGGTGGACATGGGTACTTCTTCCCGTCCGATGCAACGGTTTCTGCGCGTGGCGTCTGCCGGGCAAAATTCTTAATCTTCTCGCGTACGATGGATATTCCACGCTCATCAGAGGCATTTAGCTCAAGAACGCGTGCTCGGAAGTTGTCGGGCCTTATAAGGGTCAAGGTTGCAAATAGACACAGCATTTATAGAGGCGTACCCGAACAGCTGACGCGCAAGGGCAAGGATGGTGGATGTTTTCCCTGTGCCAGGGGGGCCGTAAAACAGCATGTGTGGAAGCTACTGTCCAAATGAGAAAGAGCCATACAAAATTCTGAGCAATCACACGTTGGTGCACGAGAGTGTCTTTTGCAACACAGAGACTATGTGCCCCTGAGCAGATACATCGTCGATGGTTTCAGGTCGACTGTGTGCCCTCAGTCGGTATGGTGCAAGTAAGAGTAGACCGTGTCGACGGGAGCGACTCACTACTTTTCCACCCATGGTTGCAAACTTGGATTTGAAAGGGGCTCCTTCTCCTTCCCTGACTTTTTCTTACTTGGTGCTCGCGCTTGAAAGAAGTTAGCTGCCATGATGTGCTCCTGAGACGCGGTAAGCGGGGTTACTGTAATCTCGTGTCGCGTTTTCGCGTTTTCTCACGCTGAATAAATAAACGCGTTTGTGGCTGCTGCCCACGACTGGCCGCCCCACGCGACCTCCATCCCTCCGCGATAACTGAAATCACGCGTTTGCATCAGCGATGACAGAACCACCGTCTCATCCAGGTATGTTTTATCTATGCGCACCATTATGGGCGCGTCAATTTATGCCCAGGAATAGATAAAACTCTTGACCCGCCTCTGCCAAGTGGTGAGTATACACCGTCTTGATCGCGAGGAGCCCGCGAGACGAGCAGCTTCTCAGTAGAACGGCAAAAAAGGCCAACCGATGTGGAGATTAAAAACGGGAAGGTGATATTTAGGCAGAAGCCTATGTCATTCGAAAAGATGACAGAGACCATGCAAGGTGCGTTATTTCAGCATAGTACGGGTATTGCAACTGACTGTCGTCCACACGTGTCATAGAAATGGTAAAGTTCAGAGAATGGCTCGGGTCGCGGGCACAGCGCCAAGAACCGCCATTGACTGAAATTCCCGAAAGCTACTGGCCGCTCGTTGCCAAGTTTACCCAAGAGAGGTGTGCAACCCCGATTCTATTCTGATTATGATTGAGGGTAAATGTGATTTCAGTGATAAAACAATCACTGCGTTGTCAAGGCATATACAGCAAGAGCTGGCCCCTGACGATATCGACTGCTCAGCCTCTGTCCTTCCGCTGAATGCCATTGAAGATGTTGTGAAACTACTCGCGACCCGCGTCAACTATGGGATCGAGTCTTCTCTCACAAAGACCTCCGCTGCACTCTGTGTTTGGCGGTGGGAGTTGAAACAGGAATATCTCGGCTTCCTGCCTAGGGTGTCTCGGGAGAAGGTCGATGCTAGACTGGCTGATCGAACCCAAGTAGGTTCATGGAAATCTACTATACATTAACTCACACAGGGCTTTAGTATAAGAAAGATCTCCAAACGATGTTCGATGCTCTCCCCGCCAGCGAAAGCAACGCATTGCTTGGCGTGAAAGGTTCAATTTCGCCGTCTAAACCCCAGCCTTTAGTCTGTGCGTCGTCAAACGAGGCGAACTCAATTGTGGTTGATGCTTCAGATGACCAACTGTCTGAGAGGACGACGAATCCAGGTGGTGACGAGAATCAGATGACTCCACGAAAGCCAGGCCGTGCAAGGGCGGCTATCGATCCTGGGAAGGTAGCAAAGGTTGGCCTGTCCATATATCTACTAATATCATGGCTGATTATGCTCCTTATCCCTTGAAGGAGAAAGAGCGGATCGAAAAGAAGGCTGCCAAGGCAGAGAAAGAGAGGAAAGAGAAGGAATCTCAGGAAAAAGCTAGGTCAATGATGGCCAGTTTCTTCGGGAAGCCGTCCACCGCCACAACGCCGTCCAAGGGTCCTACCCCCTCGACACCGAACACGTTATCCGATTTTGACAGGGTATTCAGGCCTTTTACGCTCAAGAAGGATGCAGAGCTTGCGCCTATGAACTGGTTCCAGGAAGCGAAGAGAAGAAAGCGATACGCAGATGCGGACGTGATTGTCATCGACGACGACGATACTAGAGATGATTGTGTAGAGATGAGCGAACCCGAACCTAGTCCAAGCGCAAACACAAGAGGTAATATCTTCTTTCTTCATTAAGATGTTTGTTGTTCACTAAAATGGTGACCAAAGTACACTTACGCCACGCACTATCGGGATGCCCATCTTTGCCCACCCATTCATGTTGTTCGGAAACTGTTCGTTCATTAATGACCCAGCTTTCGGAAGCTGAAGTGTCCGATGATACTGCAGCAGTACGCGCTCTTTTGTCGGAATTGCAAGACCGCACGCGGATACCAGCAAAGGTCCTTATATTCCATAAAGACGAGCGCCCGGGCTACTTTGGAACCTTCACGAGGCACTCGCGGTTCGTCAAACCCCGTAGGCCATTCTCGCGAGACGACATCGCGATCGATTATGCATACGACAGCGGTGCAGAGTGGGGTGAAGAGGAGGAGGGGGGAGGTGACGATGTGCTGGGAGATTCGGACGACGAGCGGGACGACGACGAGGAATCCGATGACCTGGACGGTTGGCTCGTGGACGGTGAAGATGAGGAGGCAGCAACACCCGTCGAGGAGCGCGAAGGGCTGGAGGCATTCCCATTCCCCTTGGTACCGGAAAGCAGCAAAAGCAAGCGCAAGGCAGGGAAGGAGAAAGAGAAGGATACCGATGGCAAGGCAAAGAAACGGAAGGTTGTCGTGCCGCTCCTACCCTTTGTTAAGGGCCCATGTTGGGAGACAGAGATCGGCGATTGCGAGTATGACCCATTCAATCAATATCGGATTCAGCTTTTCAACGGTTGGTTCTCTTATTCACCCTCCCTGCTCGTGCTAAATTTCAAGTCGAAGATACACCATATCCCATCGACCCGTTCACTTTTGTCTCGGTCCCGCTAGATGCATGGAATGTGCCTGGTCCATCCACCGCGTCGACGTCCGTGGCGAAGCCTCAGTCCCAATTTGTCATGCCGGCGCTGCCGCCTCACATCCTTAAATCAAACACACCACCATCCGAAGCAGTGTCGTCTAACGGCCAGCAGTCACAAGCAAAACGTTCACGACCGACACCTAAGAACCAGTTTCCCGATGTCCACCTTCCTGTCCTCAAAGAAAAAGTTGCCAGCATGGGCACGAGTAGCTTGATCGCCCTCGTCGAAGCCTTACATCTCGATCTGAAGTGTCATAGAGTCAAGAAGAATGCGATCGAGGCAAAGATCAGGGAAGTTTGTGTCAAGAACCAACGACACATCTGGTCCCTGAAAGGGGACACTGAGGTGTGTATGTCCCTTGTTGTAATGGGCTGCAATCGACGTACTGTGTGCACACCAGGCTCCTAGCTTAGAAGTGTCAGGGCCACCATGAATGCTAGACAAGGGATTCTTGGCTAGGAAAGGGTGTACGCACATGTATATATTCGATTCACCTACACATTACGTTTGTAGAAACTAAATGTCGGAACCACGATATTTATGCATCGTCTCATAGTCCTTCAGCATCATGATACATGAGACTAGGGTATACAAAGGCAACTATAATAACCACGCTACATTAATAAAAGGACATAAGCCACTAGCGTGTTCACGACAAACTGAGCTTCCAAATTTGTTCCACGAGTTCGTCATCTGGTGTTCCATTACCGAATTTCACTATGTGCATGTTATGGGACGTGCTCTCTGTCGAAGCAAAGCCGAGTTAATAGCACAGAAAGACAGCTTGAAGAAGGTCACTGACCGACTATTACGTGGTCAAGATTCCTGCCCTCGTCGAGAATCGGCTCAATCCCAAGTCCACGGTATATCCGTAAACGCAGGCTAGCCAAGCGTGTCAGCCAGATTCTACTTCTACAGCAGCGTGAACAGCCGCGGCACTCACGGCGTCCCATCAAGTTCGTGCTCTGCAGCTGGATCGCTCTCTTCCAGTTGGCGAAGTTCCTCTTTGAGTCGCGTGAGCTCCGCCTGCTTGCTCGCAACGGCGCTCTCTGTGTCGTTCAGAGCCTTGGCAAGGGATAGCCGCGCAGCATCGAGGTTGTTGAGGTTCCCCGCATGACTCTCGGCGGAAGGCACGTTGGGAGAACGCGTAGAGGACGTGCGGGCTGCATCGAGGACGCGTGCAAGAGCTGGGAGATATATGAGATCAAAAAAAAACCTGATGCCGCGTCAGAGGTCGGTGGAGAAGGAACCTTTTAGGTTTGCGTGGGCCTTTTCGAGCTCCTTCCTTCGCTCAGTTGTCTCTTTATCTATCTGATCGTGGACGGCAGTGATCGTCCTGCAGTCGTCCTCCGGCTCGACGAGATCAGTGATGCTGCGTATGTTTTCGCTAAGATCGTGATTGTAAGAGTAAGTGCCGAGAGTACAGACCAAACCATACGTACATAACCTCCCGAAGGGAGTCAAGAGTCATTTCCCTCATCGTTATCGGTGCAATTGAATGTGCCAAAGCAAGTCGCGTCGCATTGTTTGGTAGAGGCACGTGATAGGCATGGGGATATGACGTCACGCGTATTGCTGGGGGTGGTGTGTGTGGTGTCCCTGACCTTTAGCAGCTTACAAATGCTATGTTCACCACCCTCGGATCTGACCCGTGATGCGAATAGATTACATAATCTCACCCTGTGCCCCAGAACAACGGATACCAACGAATGGCAGCCAGTCCGCTCACTTCGTCCGTTCTCTTGTCGCTCTACCCTATCTCATTATTCACCTTTGTCCAGAACCTTCCCCAGTCATGGAGGTGAGCGCATTCAATCTACCTCTGTATTTTTCGTCGTACTTAACTCGATCCGCGTACTCCACAGGCCCTTCTGGATTTCTCCAGAGAGTTTGACATCACTCTCATGGATAACGTCGTCACCACGTTATACTCTGGCTCCGGTGGAAAGGAAGTTAGTGATCTCATTGTCTTGCCTCAACTTTAAATCGAATCGTATACCTTATCTGCCCTTGCCTCTAGCAACAATTGGCCCAGCAAATCCTTACGCAATTCCAAGATCATCCAGATGCTTGGACACGAGTACCAGACATTATGGAACGATCATCGTATCCGCAAACAAAAGTGCGCTGTACACTCGTGTCAGCGCGAATCAAAGACACGCGACTGACCTTCAATTGATCTCAGTTCATCGGTTTGCAGATTCTCGAGAGACTGGTAAACACTCGATGGAAAACACTTCCAGAGGCACAGCGACAGGGTGCGCAGCCTTGGCATACCTCTGTTAATTTCAAATTCAGATTTATCTAGGTGTCCGCAACTTCGTCGTCGGTATCACCGTCAAGATTGCGTCTGACGAAGCAACTATGCGTCGAGAGAAAACGTACATTAATAAGCTCAACCTAGCGTTGGTCCAAGTTTGTCGGCTTACTCTCTGACGTCGCGTCGCGCTCACCGCCGTGTCTACAGATCTTGAAGCAGGAATGGCCACACAACTGGCCAACATTCATCCCTGAGCTTGTTGAATCCTGCAAAACGAATCTCGCTCTCTGCGAGAACAACATGGTCATCCTCAGGCTGCTATCAGAAGAGGTCTTCGACTATTCAGCCGAGCAGTTGACCCAGACGAAGATCAAGAATCTGAAGAACCAAATGTGTGGCGAGTTCTCAGAAATATTCAAGCTGTGCGCAGAGATTCTGGAGGAAGCTACCAAGACATCTCTGGTGAAAGCTACTCTGGAAACACTGCTTCGCTTCCTGAACTGGATCCCTCTGGGTTACATTTTCGAGACTACCATTGTGGATGTTCTCATTCAACGCGTAAATATCTTTCCATGGCTTTACTAGCGGCCGCTAACTAGTCTCCTTCGGACAGTTCCTTGAGGCTCCTGACTTCCGCAATCTCACTCTGAAATGCCTCGCAGAAGTCGCTGCTCTCAATGTTGGCCCTGAATACGACCCAAAATTTGTCTCCCTGTTTGAGATGGTCATGACAGCCATCAACCGGATGGTACCTCCCAACACGAACATTGCCCAGGCGTATGCACACTCGAATGACGCCGGACAAGAATTCATTCTTAGTCTCGCGCTATTCCTTGGCAACTTCCTCCAGAGTCATCTAAGGACTGTTGAGAACGAGCGAACCCAGGACGTTTTACTGAACGCGCATCTGTATATGGTGAAGATATCACAGGTCGATGAGCGCGAGATATTCAAAATCTGCTTGGAGTACTGGCTGAAGCTCGTCGCTGAACTCTACGACGAAATCCAGAGTTTACCCATTGGTGATAGTGGTCTCCTCATGGGTCTCAGCTTGGGGGGAACCAACGGCGCCCACAACATGCTCAACGGTATATCCTTGCGTAAAAACATATATTCTGACGTACTATCAAACTTGCGGCTTGTCGTTATCGAGAAGATGGTCAAGCCTGAGGAGGTTTGGGTTATTCAATGTCATGGCATCGTTCATTCAACTCACGATGTCCACAGGTCTTGATTGTTGAGAATGAGGAAGGCGAGATCGTTCGTGAATTCATGAAAGAGTCGGATACCATTGTGCTCTACAAGTCAATGCGCGAACTTTTGGTCTACCTCACCCATTTGGACGTCGCAGATACCGAAAATATCCTCACCGAGAAACTCGCAAAGCAAGTCGACGGCACCGAGTGGTCGTGGCAGAATTTGAACACGTTATGTTGGGCTATTGGGTCCATTTCCGGAGCGATGAGTACGTGAACACTCTCTGCCCACTCCTTTGGTCCTTCTCAAGAGTCTGTAGACGAGGAGACGGAGAAGCGTTTCTTGGTGACAGTCATCAAGGATCTCCTTGGCCTCTGCGAAATTAAGCGTGGAAAAGACAATAAAGCCGTCGTTGCGTCTGATATTATGTACATTGTCGGCCAGTACCCGCGTTTCCTGAAGGCACACTGGAAGTTCCTCAAGACCGTCGTCAATAAACTATTCGAATTCATGCACGAGACACACGAAGGTGTACAAGATATGGCATGCGATACTTTCATTAAGATTGCGCAGAAGTGTCGGCGTCACTTCGTCATGCAACAGAGCCAGGAGCAGGATCCTTTCGTGGATGAAATTCTTAGGCTGCTTCACAGGATCACAGTGGACCTCAGTCCACAGCAGGTACACACATTCTACGAAGCTGTAGGCTACATGATCTCTGCGCAACCAAACAAGCCTCAGCAAGAAAAGCTCATTGCGAAGTTGATGGAACTTCCTAATGCTGCAGTGAGTAACTTTCGGGCCACGTACACGGACATCTTATAGTGTATGAACTAGTGGGAGTCGCTTATGGCTCAAGCTGCGGCCAACAAAGATGTCCTCAGCGTTCCCGAAAACCTGCGTATATTGTCCAACGTTCTCAAAACCAATGTCGCAGCGTGCACGTCTATTGGCACTTTCTTCCTACCCCAGATTGGCCTCATTTACATGGACATGCTGGGACTGTATCGCGCAGTAAGCGGTATCATCAGTGAGACAGTTGCAAAAGACGGTCCGTTCTAAAGACCCCCTCTCCACGTTTTATTCCCAACTTATCGTGGTTATAGGGCAAATTGCTACGAAGACACCCAAAATCCGCCAACTGCGGACAGTCAAGAAGGAAATTCTCAAGCTGGTTGAGACTTACATTCGCAAAGCTGAGGATTTAGAGGCTGTCAATAACAGTATGATTCCACCATTGCTGGATGCAATCCTTGGGGATTATCACCGCAATGTGCCCGAGGCTCGTGACGCGGAGGTTTTGAATGTGATGTCGACAATCACTTCGCGGTTGGGTGTAAGTGCCTACTTATAGCCTGGCAAGAGCAACGACCTGATTCGTTTCAGAATTTGCTCACACCCCAAGTCCCACCGATCCTTGAAGCAGTCTTTGAGCCTACGCTTAACATGATCAACCAGGACTTTGCAGAGTTCCCTGAGCATCGTGTTGGATTCTTCAAGCTTCTGCGAGCAATCAACTTGAACTGCTTCCCAGGTACCATTGTTACTATTTTGACGAATCAGCATTTTGCTCACCAAAGTCTTAGCATTGCTTGGCCTTCTCCCACAGCAGTTTAAATTGTTTATTGATAGCATTGTGTGGGCGATCAAGCATACAATGCGAGACATTGCCGAGACTGGCCTGAATTGTACGTGTTGTTGTTCCCTTGACCCTCGTATTCCCTATTTACCTTCTTGGCAGTGTGCTTGGAAATCATCAACAATTTTGCCAGTGCAGAAGCTCAAATAGCCAACCAGTTCTTCCAGCAGTACTATCTCAGCGTGCTACAGGACACTTTCTTCGTCTTGACCGACGCTGATCACAAGAGCGGGTTCAAATTGCAAAGCTTGCTTCTTGCTCGCATGGTTCAGTTGGTTGCGACAGACGCAATACAAGCACCCTTGTTCGACCCAGCCGTCGTCAATGATCCCAACATGACAAATGCCAAGTTTGTCCGCGACTATACAGCCAACCTACTGAAGTCCGCATTCCCCCATGCGTCGAGGTATGTGGTGTCCGTTTGCTTGCTCTGCTAATTCTAACCTTTTCGCCGCGGTTAGCTCTGATATCATGGTTTTCGTGCTCAACCTGGCAGAATATCACTCAGACGCTAATCGCTTCAAGCTAGCACTGCGTGATTTTCTCATTCAGCTCAAGGAGTTCTCGGATGACAATGCAGACCTCTTCGTGGATGAAAAGGAAGCTGAAGCTGCGCGCAAGGCGCAACAGGAACGCGAAGCAGCACTAAGGATTCCAGGAATGCTCAAGCCGTCGCAGTTAGAGGACAAAGACGAGGACATATGAACCTTTTGAGAGTACCGAGTATCTCATGACATCTCACGTCTTTAAATATTACTGTTCTCGTTTCCCTGAAACGACCACATCAACATCATCATAATCCATTCATCCCCTTGTACCCTCCCCGTCCATCCTCGTCCCTGCTATTTCACGTCGTTATTTGCTTTTTTTTTTTGCTTGCGCCTCTCATATTTTGGATGTAACACTAAACGAAAGCTCTCGACTATGAGGGTGGATGTGTATCTTCGGATGTAGCGACTCGGTTAGATGAACATACAAGAATTCTGTTTTCTGTGTATGCGTCCCAGCTATGAAGCTGAGATGTCTCACCACGTGGACGACCACGCGTGGACGTGCTATCTTTGCTTCGCTGATCGTCGCACACGTAACATCTTTATTGCAGCTCCTTCAGTTATCACAGGATGTTCAAAAAGTATGTTTGCTACCCTGTCACCAGCTCGATCTGCCAATATCGACCTTAGATGGAAGGTTTCAGCCGACCACTGATATCGCAGGCCAAACACCAGTCAAGTCTTCTGTCCAACGAGGCATCCGATCGGCTTTACTTTCTTCATGGAAGGTCGACGCAGAGACGTTAGAGGAAATATGGTCGAAGAAAGAGTCGATCGTGCACGTAAAATGGTCTGTCGCAAAGCACGCGTTTCACATCTTGTTCGCTTTTCGCTTCTCGTCCGGATTTTCTGATTCGTGTGGGTTGCAAAACAGCAGAGATCACCTCTCTATCTACGCTCTGCACGGCGAGCCCCTCTTTTTCCAGCACTTTGACGGGCCATACTTTCCAACTTTGCGTCTGCTCCACAAATGCAAGTAGTCATCTTATCATCTCTCGCGAAAAAATATTAGCACACAAATGCTGAACTGGGCCGGGCTCCCCGCAGATCCATCCATCCTCCCACACGTCCGCATCGACCGCGGCGCGATCCGCTTCCTGCTCGCAGGCGCGCACATGATGTGTCCCGGCCTGACGTCCGCGGGCGGATGGCTTCCCCCGGCGGACGCGGCTTTGCCGGCCGGCACGCCCATCGCATTCGATGCGGAGGGCAAGGAGTTTGCGGTCGGGATTGGGATCACGAAACTCGGCACGGAGGAGATGAAGGCGGTGAACAAGGGCGTCGGCGTGGAGTCGGTCACATACGTGGGGGATGATCTGTGGGCGATCCAGAAGCTGTAGCGCGCGGGAACCCTTTCCTTTGCACAGACACACACACACACGCACAACGCACAACGAACGCATTACGCAGATCTTTCCCCCCGTCGTGCCACTTACCACACTTGGCAAAAAAAAAAAAAAAACTGTTTTTGTGCGCGAAAGCTCGGCGCTCGGTATCATTACAGTACAAAAAAAAAAATTTTGGGCGGGACTTCTGCCTATAGGTTAAACCCTAAGTATGCCATAGTGCACCTTCTTCGAACTTCGAACGCCAAAGGCCCAGGGCTCTGAGGACGTGAGGCCGGCGTCGCGGACTAGACCTGGGTCCGACCCCTCGCCAGTGCAGAGGCGCAGAGGTCTGGTGACACGTCGATGAGACCTTGTGATGTCCTTTCCTGCCTCCCTGCTTGATCCTCTTGATCCTGATCCTGGCGATGCTCGCGTACGTATAAGCGCCGTCAATTTCCTGTGACTGCGTGAAGGGTGCGGTGCCGCGTCGGAACTTGATTTGGGGACAAAAAGACAGACAGACAGGGGCCTTCTTCATCCTCGCCAACTTCCTGCTTCACGAGACTCAGTCGAACAGCCCAACGAGACATAAAAAATAATAAAACGCACCTTGACTCGAACTCGCTGAGCGGGGGGGGTTAGCGGGCTGCGCGGGACAAATTGGGGCAACCATTTCGGCTTGGATTCTCGCACGTTTTGTGATCTGTCCATAATAATATTGTACTTTGTTCCATGCTGCGAGTTGAGTCATGGATTGTGCGATCTTCTGATGCATTACCTTCCTAGGATACCCTTTTGTAGTTGCGCCGTGAGGATTCCATTGCAGCCCTACCTGAATAGTAGCACTGACCGCGGCCGTCTCCAGCAGTCAGTGCGTCATGCTGCATCTGCGCCCACCCTGATATACGAGTGGCAGCCTATTAGAGGACGGACGTAATTGAATTGGGTGGCAGGCGCCCATGTGCGTTTACATCGCACTCCGTAGATTTACCCGAGTGGGTCATAGGGCCCCACAGGTGTTGTCTTGTTCTTGCAGCACCTCATGAGAGCACTCGCGATAAGGAGGCGCAACAAGGAACACCCCCCACCTACGCATATAGTTCATAGCGTAAGGGATCAGTACAATCAGTCACCGGTCATCTTTTTGATGACTGACAAGATTTGTTCTTTGCGTCGTCGAGTCGTCTGCACGTTCGTTATTGGCCGCGAGCCTGAGGGCCAAAATAAAGAGGCCGGGGACAGGTGATTCATCTCGAGAAGAACGGGAATCAACCTTGCGCCCCTTGCAGATCTTCTCCAAGTTATTTCCTCCCTGCGAATCATTCCCTCCCCCCCAGGGCCGACAATTTTTTTTTAGTGTTCGAGGCACTTGTGCTATTGATGAGCGCTGACCCATTCGTAGTCCTGGTCGGGGCTCGTATCGTGTGGGGATGATGGTATGGCGTTGTGCCTTCCCACCTGTGGGGCAATGACAGACCACTATAACTACTGCAATTTGTGCAATGCGCCCACCTGTCTAGACTCGGTGCAGGTTGCCGTGTTCACAGGCTGGGCGGGCGCATTCACGTCATGGCCGATGTCATGGCCCGCTCCGACGCAATCATTACCGCGATATTCTCGGTATGGGATAGTACAACAAGGCTGCGGAGCGGGGGCGCGGGGGGATCCTATCGCAATTCCCATATTCCGATAAACCACAAAAAACGCCCACCCTATCTCCATTCCGCGAAGCACGCAAACCTCATCACGTCCACGTCGTCTTCATAATTGGGTTCATATATATTATCGTGTCACGTCACTTTCTTTTCAGGCTTTTCCATTCAAGATCAGGAGAGCGTGTGTCGTTTACGAACAATCCCCCCATACCCCCCACACCCCCCACGCCCCAACTCCTTCCATACAACTCTCATCTCATCACATATGCTTCCTGCCCTCTCTGGCAATTACCCACTGTGGGTTTTGCCGTCGGAGTCAGCGGAATTGACCGGGCCAGTCACCGGCGGGCGCCAGAACGTAAATTGACGGCGTCTAGTCTCTGCCATCAACGAGCGTTTGACCCCAGACCGAACGGCCCTTCCCCCCTGCACGTTTCATATATACTGCTACGGCGGTTGATAATACAGACGCTGATGGGGGTAGTGAGGGATGGCAATATCATACCGAATCGTCTACCCACAGGCACAGCGCGAGGACGGAAGTGGGGTGGGCTCTCAGCAGCATATTTGGCCCGCCCCTTGCCTTGCCCCACCTTTTTAATTAATTCCAAGCAATCATGAATGGAATATTACTTTTTCCTGGTTCGCTCTCAAAAAGCTGACGAGCAGAAACTGACAATTCTCGCACACTCCCAAAAGTGCGGTGACAACGCGATTGGAAGATAGTCAGATAGTCCGTTGTGACGCCGCGTGGGCCCCACCCCCCCAATCAACAACAAGAGCAACCAACCGAGCGAGCGTGGAGCGTGGTCTGATGATTGTTAGCGCGGCAACCCCGGCCGCACGGGAATTGCCATCATTGCCACCGATGCACGGAATGAGCTGAGTAGTGTGAGGGTATCGTATTGTACTACAACTACAAACCACCCCAATTAATTACATTGTCACCCCTGGATGACCCACATAACCCAACCTAGGATAGCGCTTTTTGGTACAACAGAAAACACTCTCGACCTACTTTATCCCATTAAACGATTGTTGGGTCATATGATATGAGAGGGGTGAGTGTCAAACTCACCCTCTCCCCCACCCCACTCTATTGTGCTGTGTGGTGCTGTGTCCCCGGTGCACGTCACCTGCCATACCCCCGCCCCACTACGGCACGTATTGGCGTACAGACAACCGCCATCTGTCGGCTCTGCTCCAGCTATCTGGTGGTATTGCGATGCGGAGCAGCCGGGTACCCACGTCAAAAGGTAACCCACGTCAATAACCGGGCATCAGTCCTGTGGTCCTGGGGCGGTCAAGAGCGAGAGAGGGGCGATGCTTAGTCATACGGAATTTTAAGGTTTTTGTTGTTGCGCACGTCAACAACGTCAACCAACGTCAACGTGAGCACACGCCGATGCCCCCCAATTGCGGACAGAAGGGGCTAAAGCCGCGCGGACGGCCGTTGTCCGTTTAGGGTCCCTCGCGTTTTGCAATTTTTCGCATCCGCGGCTTCGCAGTTTTCCATAGCTAAGTGGGGAATTAGGAGCTTCTTGTGCGCATCCTAGCAGTGGCAGCACTCGCACTATGTCTCCACAAGTGTGGCGTCCATTTGACTAGAGCAGGCGATAAGCCACGGGCCACGGGCCTATGAAATCATGCCTGATTGTTTTAGGGCCGAGATGCATTCGAAGGCCCAAAGTTAAACTCCGGATCTCAGATCGCAGCCTAAAAAAGTCTTATCTTCCCTCCGCCTGTTGCAGCGTATTTGGTTTGGATCATAAACACGCGAGTAACACACATCAAAAGAACCGATAATTGGCACCTGAGATTTCCCCGGGATGAAGCACAGAATAAAGAGAACGACAAGAAAGCACAGGAAAAAGAGACAGATGAGACAAACGCAAATGCAGAGGGATGGGGGAGGGGGGCATGCAGATATGGGATATGATATGTACAGTAGAGACCAAGCGTCTGGTCCAGCACTAGCATTCTTGGGCGTAGACAGTCTCGAACAAGTGGGAAGAATTAACGGAATCATGAGCAAATGGAAGGGGGTCGAGCTCTAAACCGTGACGAAAATAGGAATTGTCCGCGCTAACGTACACTTGTGGGACAACCTGACGCCGGTCGCGCTCCGAAGTCCGCGCGCTTGTGTCAACAAGCGATATCGACGGGGAGCGTGTATCAGGAGTGGGGGTGGAAAGCGCATCAGACTCATCGTCCGACAGATCCTCGAC
The DNA here is from genome assembly GCA_022376555.1 of Russula compacta. Classification (NCBI taxonomy): domain Eukaryota; kingdom Fungi; phylum Basidiomycota; class Agaricomycetes; order Russulales; family Russulaceae; genus Russula; species Russula compacta. Next base: position 227,297 of record WTXH01000007.1, on the reverse strand, counting down.
AGTGTCCGGCACAGGCAAGTCATCGATGTCATCCTCGGCGTTGTAAGGTAGCGCAACATTGAATGGGGGATAGGCAGAGTCAAGGGAAGTATTAATGGGTTGGAGCTCGAGGGGACTTAACAATGGGGGATTGTATGGTGGATAGACAACAGGGTATGGCATAGAGATAGGAGTATTATTATACACGGGGTGGCCGAGATCATCGGTGGAAGACGTAGGAGAAGCCGAAGGCGTGAGAGGAGGCAAGTCATCCTCATCATCGTCGTCGCCGACATGAAGAAGAGATTCAGGAGAGTCATCAGAGTCTTCGTGTTCGAGCGACTCCAAGAGTGAGTCGAACCATTGCTTCTCCGAGCTGTCGTTGTCCGCACTGCAAGAACTATCAAGGAGCTTGCGGGCATCCGGATAGATGAAAGAGTCATGTTCTACATCGAAACAGACCTCCTCATCCTCTTCGCCTGCATCAGAGTGGTAGGGGGGAGTAGCTCAGAAGTATTGTTGGGGATACAAGTGGCGGTGCTATCGGGCTGTGAACGGGTAATCGAGTTTTTTAGAAGGACCCAACGGTGCAAGCTGCAGCTGTCCTTGGCGCCTCCGCCAATGACCAAGCTTAGCTTGGACCGGGTGACTTGAGACAAACTCTGTCTATCTGACGACATTGAATGGTACGATAAGGGAGACGCGAGACGCATTGATTGAGAAACTGTCCCCAAGGATGATGAGACAGGGGTCACGCTGGCAAAGACAGGGCCAAGCACTCACAATATGAGGACGATGGAGACGACAGCATGGCTGTCTTTTTTTCAGCGGTGTATGCGGTATACGATGAAAGGCTCGAAAAGGATGGTGCCGTGCTTTGATTTTCGCGCGTGCTTGTCAACCATACTGGTGATGATTGGGAAACGCCGTCACTGTCTGGGGGGAGTGGGGGACAGGGGACGGGAGTCACTGGAGGGGAAGAAATGGTGACAGAGGGCAATTCCTTTAAAGGAGCATTTACGGTGTCGAGGACGAGGACGAGTGGAGTGGGTGGATGGTGGGGGGTTGAGTAAAGTGCCCCGAGTGCGAGTGTCGTGCCCGTTTTTATTTGCCAACTAAAAGTGACTCCTCGTTAGGGTCACGTATCCCGTCCAAATTCCGGGTGCCCGGTTACCTCCGTCGGCCAGGATCGGCTTCGGCCAACCGGAACCTCCGAATATGCTCATTCGCTCGTCATTCGCATTCGGCCCACGGCCCCTTTGTTTCAGCATCTCTGTACTGTAGTGCTCTTCTGAGCCGAAGCCCGACTGACGTGTTTATACACCATTGTTTGCACACAATGTCCAGATCCAAAGGAAACCAACCAACCAATACACTACTCCAGTGCGAGCGAGTCCTCACATCGTTCCACTCAGCGCTCGACCATCATCTCCTCGTCCCCCACATCCTCGTCCTTGACCGTCTCCAGTAGCTTTTGGATCTTCTTGGCACTTTTTGGCGACACGTCCCTCGCGACAGCCAGCATCTGGGCGGACTTGACCTTGTTCCCAGTCAGTCGGTACGCTCGAGCCAACTGGAAGATAACGTTCGACTCTTCTGGGGATGAGTCACGCAGGTATTCTAGATCTTTCACGGCAGCCTATCATTTGGCGGAATGCTCGGAGATCGTCATACCTCGAACTGCAGCATCATACGCACCTCATATCGCTTCATAGAGATAAGCATTTTCGCTCGCCGATAACGCACCAGGGCATTCTCCGGAGATAAATTCACTGCCTCATTGAAAAGCGCAAGGGCACTTTCTCGATCTCCGCGCCTCTCCACAGCCTAGCCCATAGCCAACGTTTCCAGTCAATGCCACAGATATACGATAGAGCTCGCGCTCAGCCATTTACGCACCATGCCTACGCAGCCAAGAAGCACTGCATTGTTGGGGTGAATCTCGGCGGCTTTCCTATAGTGATACTCTGCCATACGGATTTTGCTTTTCCTCAGATAACACGTTCCTAATCCGTACCTGCATAGAAACGCGTGGGCAGGATAAGCATGCATTATCCTCAAACGAGGGCGGATACTGCCAGAACCGGCATCGGAGGTAACTCGGTGCACATACCAAGCGTTATAATGCCGTGAGTCTGCACGAAGCGCCATCTGGAACGATAGGATGGCCTTGTCGAGGTCTTCGTCAATGAACTCGTGCCCCGCAAGCGTGAACGCGTACGCGCAGGTGGGGTCCAGTTGCTGGGCACGCCGAAAGCACGTCAACGCCTGGGCACGCTCCTTCTGCAATGAGAACGTGTTGCCTATCGCTATCCACGCATGAGAGGAACGTGGGTCGATCGAGAGAAGCTCTTGTGCCAGAAAGGATAATTGTACTGTCCGTTGGAGATGCCATAGTAAGGTCGAGTATACTTCCATGTCCCATAGCCTATATGGGTCCAGTGCCCGTACGGCCTGGAAGGCGCGTTCCGCCTGTATAACCACATGATGTCAACGTGTGTTCGCACGGGATGGGAATATAAAACGCTAATGACAAGTACGTACAGATGTATAATCGGTCCGCTCGTAGTGCGCTTTCCCCACCATGGCCATCACGTAAGGGGATCTTTGATGAACATGTGGTAGCTTGTCCAATTCTTCCATACAAAGCGCCGTATTGTACATTGCCAGTGCCCTCGTGGCACTTGCGAATAATCGCATGAGGTCGTAAATGTATTGGTCTGCGAGTTCGACTTCGTACGCCTCCTGTGCGGCCTGTTCATGGGATGCCGTCCAGTTGCTCGGCGCTGGGGATGTGTCCGACCGAGGGGATTGCGCTATTGACTGGGGCGATTGCGAATGTGTCGCGTCGCCGCTGGGAAAGGGCTCATCTTCGGAATCGGTCGACTGCGACCGTGTGTGTGTGCGAGGCCGACGTCGGTCTCGGACCGGTGGCGGCTAATCAAGGAAACAATAAGCAACAAAGCCTCCGTCCATACGTCACTAAGTGAATGAGACTACCGACCTTGTTCGGTATTGGTGGCTTACTGGAAGTGCCCATCAGTCGCGCGCTCCGCCGTGTGCCCACACCCGGCGCACTTCCGTCTCGGTCGGACCGACTGCCGGCTGTCGGTGCATGCCTGGAGGAGGACGTTGCCGCGGGCTGAGGGCGGCGGCCCGCTGATGAGAAGAGATTAACAAGAGTCAAGGCCGGGCGTGCGCGTGCCTTTTTTGAGCGTGCATCGTCCGCCGCGGCCACCGGTTTGGATGCCTTTTCCACACCACGTGTCGTAGAGCGTAACTTTTTGGGAGCGGGCCCACCCTCATCCGCGGAGGAAAGTGCGCGCGAGGAGAGCATAACGGCGGTTCTGGCGCGCTGATGAGCTTGGAGGATGGAAATGTCGGGCAGGTGAGAAACCGTGTCGTCAGTTAACCTACGTGGTGCGATATTAGAGTTTGGCAAACGGGAGTAGTTGTGTTCCAGCCCACATGGAATCTCGATGGCCTAGTCGTCCCATACGGACTGGCAGGGCGTTGACGAATTCTGGTCTTCGGAACAGGTTTCCGGTGTTGCCGGTGTCAGGCGTAAAGAAGCCCACTCCGGTGGCGGTTGGACGTGAAGGTTGCGTCGCCTTGCTCGTCAGCTGTTCGTCCGGTGAAGTGCGTTTTATTGGTGGAGGGCGTGAAGGGAATAAATCCTCGATCTCGGGTACGGATCCTGTACAGCGAACTGGACATTAACAAAGAGTCGGGGCAAGATCCGGCGGGCACCTTCACCTAAACTACATAAGCCCTCGAAAGCCTCCCAGATCATGGGGTTGACAGACAGCGTTCGGAGGAGACTACCACGGGCCTGGTCAGGTAGGTTGCCCTTCAGTGCGGTGAGCCCAGATCGGCAGTGGAGTACAGCCTCCTTGGGAAAGGTCCGCGCCGCTCGCTGCTCTTGTGACACTGTGCGAGAGAGATAGTAGATGAGGAGGCCAGGCACACTCACATATAGAGGACAACGCACGCGACGGGACCTCAGTAGCGTTCTTCAAAATATCTTCCAGCGCCTCCCGCGCCTGCCGGTGCCTGCCCAGCGTAGAGCAACACTTGGCCTTGATTTCCAAGCATCCGTTACATCGCTGGTCTTGAGGAAGGTTCACGAGGTGCAACGCGGAATGAGGCTGGTTGGCTCGCAGCATGACGTTCGCGTACAGATGTCGCGCGTCATGATTCCCGTGATCCAGTGCAAAATACCGTTCCGCGTAAAAGACCGCGGATTTGTAGAGGTCGGCATCGAGACATGCCCAAATGAGAGAGCTGAAGCGCTTGAAAAGGTAGGGCAAGTAGGTTGGCGGAGATTCGGATTGATGCGACTGCATGCGTTCAAGACAGAGCGCAAGACGCGTTCAGAAAATTGCGCAGTGTATCGGTACGGGATGCGTTGGAAGATGATGAAGGCGCTGGTGATCAGGACGCCGAGCTGGACGTAGTCGAAAGTCGGGAGGGAGGGGACTGCAAAGTGCAGGTCGCAGGTGCGTGAACCACCCACACGCGTAACTTAAAAGCACGTGATCTACGCGTCCTTGTGGCAAGCTTGCCTCTCATCTCATGTTGTTCACTACTAGTATCATCCTCATGTACTACACTCATGTCTAATGACCATGACCATCACGCTCAGGTTTTGGCTCTGAAGAGGCTTCGTCAGTATCTTATGTTCATTTCTTTCCAATGAAAACTTACCCGGCGCAACTTGGATTGCGTCGTCAATCCGCAGCAACGAAACGGCTGCCTCGAATGCAGACTTGAGGCTGCGAACCTTGCTAACCGTCGGTTCAAGGACGCCAGCAGTGACATTATCCCGCACGTCGCCCTTCAGCAGGTCCAGTCCATAGCGCAAAAGGACCTTCTTAGGGTCTCCTGCGGGTGCGTTCTGGGCCGCGTTGTGATAAGAACGTAGTTTCGCAACAAGGTCAGTCGCATCTTTAGCCGCATTCACTGCGAGAGTCTTCGGGATCACCAGAAGCGCGCTTGCAAACTCCGCAATAGCCAATTGCTCACGCGAGCCCTGTGGAGAGGGAAAAGGAAATGATATCAATATCTCACATGCCCCATCAGACGGAACGAACTTACCAAGGTCGTAGCGAAGTTTTCTAGATATATGCTTAGCGCCGACTCCACTGCACCCCCACCGGGCACCACGCTCCCACTCTCTAGTGTCCTCTTGATTATAGACAAACTGTCATGCAATGCGCGCTCCATCTCATCAAGCATGTAATCATTCGCTCCGCGGAGGATGACTGAAGATGAATTGACCACCTTCGTGCCCTTTACGAGAATGAGTTCATCGTCTGAGATGCGCTCCTGCACAACCTCTTCTGCTGTGCCAAGATAGCTCGCTTCGAAAGTTTCCTCTCCTTCTAAGTTTGCCAAACTTGAAACAAGCTGGCCACCAGTGGCTTTGGCGATGCGACGAAGGTCCTCCTTTCTGCACCGACGGACGGCCATAGCACCAGCCTCCACAAATTCCTTCAATGCGAGATCATCGATCCCCTTAGTGGTCAAGACGACATTTGCACCCGCAGCGAGTATTTTTCGGATCCTCTCAAGTGTGATTTCGGACTCCCTGGTGAGATAGTCAATGCAATTCACGCAAGGACCATAGTCTTTGGTTACCTTTTGCGAATCTCCTCAAGTTGCTCCGGATCATCAATTAAGATTTGAATGCCTAACTGCATGCGTGTTTTGCGAAGGTCGATGTCGAGACACGCGATCTTGGCGTTCGTTATTCGTGTCTTCATTGCTGGAGATACGTTAGATACTTCTATAAACACATACCACAATGAATTGGACACACCTTGACTGGCAACGGTACAGTTCAGAGCATAGCCCTGCACGAAGAAAGATTCCCGGGCACTCCGACCGTGAGCCTTCAGGACGTTCACGGCCTTGACAGGGTATTTCCATTCGCCACGACTATTGACGGTCTTGACCGCTAACATGGCATCCACCGCCATGGGGGCAAATAAGTCATCATCACTGACTCAACGTTGAGAGACCAAGATACAAAGCAATCGGTAAAGTGGGTCACTCACGGGCCGATGATTTTGCTCGCCATACTCGTCTTCGCGGCATTTATCAGTGCATCCCGACCTAGGTGTTCCACCTTCAAGCTCAACTGATCCTGCATGAATTTCACGGCCTCACGACATGCCAGTCTGTATCCCGTGATAATAGTAGTAGGGTGGATTTTTGCTTTCACGAGCTCGTTTGCACGGCGCAACAGCTCGGTAGCGATGATCACGACAGAGGTTGTGCCGTCACCGACTTCTTTGTCTTGCTTTTGTGCGAGATCTACAAAGATACGGCCAGCAGGGTGTTCCACGGAGAGGAGAGAGAGGATAGTGGCGCCGTCATTTGATATCGTGACTTCCTGCGTGCCCACACGTATTCATTATGGTAGATATCCATGGAAGAAATAAGAAACATACACCAATATTATCGACCAGCATTTTGTCAAGGCCAAGCGGACCAAGAGAACTCTTTACAATGTTCGCTATTGTCTGTGCCGCGACCACTGAAGTTGCGCCTGAGTGAGAGATCTCGTGGGGGAATCGCGGATGTTGGACACACCATTCTGATCGCGAATGTCCTGACCGGAAACCCTATCTCCCCCCAGGAAAGCACCTGCCCTTGGATCGCGTTGAAACATAGACATGGCGATTCGTGAATGAAAGATGTGTATAGGCGAACGCGCTTTTGGTCAGAAGATACCAACCGGGAGATGCCGATGACCAATGCGTGGCATTTATTCTGGCTCTGGCTCTCAAACTCAGACTACTTTACTGCGATGAACAAAGCCTTGAGAGACTACAGGCTACTCTCAGTTCCGGGAACTACGATTCTGACACTAGGTATATCCACATTCAGATAATCAAAGAGGGGTTGCTGTGCTGCTGGATTATCCACCGAGGAAGGCCCTTCGTCCGAAGGTTTCAACTGTCGTGACTTATCGTCAAAGGCTCACAGAAAAGCACTCGCCCTACGTACCGGAGGGCCTCTGCCTCGCATCCGAGATGCGAAAAACAGGCCTCCTTCGGATGCCTCGACTTTGCTTTCTCTCTCAGGTAAGACCTTTCTTTGCGCTTTCCGGAACTCCGTGAACTTGCTCGCACGCTTAACTACTTCTGCTTGCATCGCAAAGCCTGTGCAAGGCGCGATTGGGTCGGTTAGGCGTGGCACGTGCACAGGCACGAGACCAACGCTAATACTCTCCGTGAAAAGGCTTTCGAACGGGTCATCTTTTACATAGGTGGGGGTCTCGCCCGACGGTTGTGCAGATCGGAATGGACTATCGACGCTGCGCGAAGCAAAGAGGGAGGCACTTTCGCGGCGCTCTGGGTACGATTTAGATGGGCCTTCACTAGAGACGGGAAGCGCTGTAGACTCGGACTCTGAGGCTCCCTTCTTTGGATTCTTAGGTGGAAGTGCTCTCGGGATGAAGGACTTTACTCACAACTGGCATAGGAGGTTCTGGTTTCCCTGACTGCAAAGTTGGGTCATTTGGAAGAATTCCACCGTCAGTGTGCACGCACAATCCCGTCCTGACCAGCTTGTGCTTGTGTTTCCTCGGCTGATTTCCCTTCCGTCCCGGACTTCTATGCAGTCCTGTCAGCCTGCGATTTTGGGCTACTGGGATGACAAGATCTGACCCACCTTGATGTCTCGATCTCGAAGGTCAGCTAGAGAGCTGGTGAGGGTCGATCTGATGTAGAGTACCGGGGACAAGTGGTTCATAGAATCGAATTGTGTATGTACGTCCTGCGCTCATGTGATAGTAGACCTGTCGCCTAGAAATGTTTGCAATATCGATATCGTCTAGCCGTAACGATAAGATTTAGCGATCAGTTGTCAATACTGGGCTAGTCTGATTTTGAATAACTGGGCATTGTCTCCTTCCTACTGAGTGCTGTTATATGTTTTCTCTGGTCGGGCTACGAGTGCTCACGCGGCTTGAAAAGGGACGCTTCGGCGGGCCGCTGTGCCGAGTGATGGCTTGTGCCTGGCTGGCTGGAGCTGGAATAGATCCGAACGAGCCCAACTGCTCGACTCGTGGCCAGCGCTTTCTTGTAAATTTGCCCATTATTTTCCCGAAAACCGCCCCAAATCTCATCTACTCCTTCCGCTTCACCATAACGTACTCATGTCCAGTTCTACGCCCCCCTTGAATGCGGTAATGCTTTTCCAATTACCAGCAACCGCGTGGCCTCTTAACTCTCTCTCTCTTGCACCGCAGGCACACCAGCATGCGACTAATGCTGATGAATTCATCGCTAAAGGCCTTCTCATCCCTGCCGCTGATGAGCATCAAAAATCCGCAGATGCGTTTCAGTCCTGTATAGAGGCGTCGAACGATGAAAATGTCCGCGTGCCTCTCCACTTGCATTCGCGTCCCACCGTACTCACACTCATCACCCACAGACGAGAAGAACATTGAGATTGCTTTACAATGAACACACTAGAGCAGCAAAAGAGCTACAAAGGAGGATCGCTGCACTTCGAGAAGAGGGCGTAGATCCAACCCTTCCCCAAAAGCCCACACCGCCCCGCCCATCACCCGCCTCTGTGCCCACCGCACACGGGTCTTCCACATCGCCGCTGGCACATCCGAAGGAAAGAATTCAGGATTCCCAAGTTGACGAGTCCTTCATGCTCTTGGGACAACAGGTCCGTACCACGTGCATCCACCTCGGGGCCTCCTGCCGCTGAGCGCTATGTGCCTGCAGTCGACGGATGCTGGCGATGCTTTTAACACGTTTTGGAAGGCCATGGAGCAGCTAGATCACGTTGCCCAACCTGTAGCGTTTGCTACCGCCTCACTCGGCCTCGCGGAATCCCCACAGCGCGAGCTAGGTCGGAATGGCAGCTATGGCAGCTATAGTAGCGACACCGATACAGAGGGCAGCGGGCGCCCCAGGCGTGCACTCTTTGTCAGTCGCACGAAACCCCAGTCGCCAGATTGCTCTTCTCCGACCACACATAATGATACACATGGCCCCGACGCAGCAAAGCCGTCTCAATTGAGGCAATCAGTGATCGACCTGCGGAATGAGTTTGACGAGATAGCGGAGGAGGGTGAGTATCTACTTCCATGCGTTATGAGCCAAGGTGACATGGAGCACAAGACTACGATTCATCCGATTCATTCTGCTTCATCCCATCTAAATCTGAGCCTTCCCATTTGGCACTTAAGGAGGAGAACAGCTCTCTTCGCTCTGACCTCGAAGGGATGCAGAATCGTCTAGAAAATGCTGAACGGATGTTGAAGTTGAGACAAGAACAGGATCAGCAGCTTCGAGAGAACATCGCAGTTGCTCGGCGGGAGGTATTTTGACACACCTTGATACGAGGCCATCTCCAGTGCGCTCATCGTCGAGCTTCTAGGCGCACAGAGCAATGGGGGCTTCCATGCACGCAGCACAGCGAACTGGCCAATCTACATTTGACCTTGCAAATCACAGTCTTAACCTGGTTCCCGCTCCGCCTCCTGTGGTTCCTATCAGCACGAACAGAGACAGAGAGGCACAGCTTACTCGCAAGGTCAAGGAACTCGAGGAGGAGCTTCGCGCTGTACGTGTGGAAAATGAGAAGCAGGTTTGTGTCGTGTTTGACGAGTTATTTTTTTGACTGAAAGCGTCCGTCGTACAGAAAGCAATGATTGCGAAATTCCGAGAGCGGTGGGACAAGCTAAAGGAGTCAGCGAGACGCAAGCGAGAAGCAAAAGCAGCTGCGGAAACACAGAATGCTCCCGTTTATGAGCGCATCGACGAGGAACCCGAGGCAGAAGTAGAGCAGGAAACAATGTAAAAGCTTTCTGCAAGATCGCAACCTCCCTCCAAAAGAGCCCCAGTGCTCAAAATGTACCATATTCGTTTGTTGTCTGCCTCCTCATCTGACTTGTATCGATATCGATTCTTACGATTGCGTATACCTTGGCTGGTATAGCCCCTACAATAGACTCTGCGCCCTTTCGGAGTTGAACGGCTCATGATAGTTGTTCTCCAGTCACGAATACAAGTACCCCAGTTGGGTGGTCAGCTGAGTGGGCGTTTAGCGCTTAGAACCCTTTCAGCGAGATGGTGAGGTCTACACGAGTCATGACAGCCGCCTGGCGAGGCACAAAGTTTTCATTACCGCGCACACGCCGAGGGGTGAGAAGTTCATTGTGATGGATTGTGCCGAGAGTGGGTGGTAGGCTGACTCGGAACATGACGGTAGACGTAATCTTCAAGGCCAAGTTAATGTGAGTCAGTCGAGGGTGTGCTGAGGGTGAGTCACGGGTACGATAATCACCACGGGTCTCGAGCACCACTTGGCAAAAGGCGCTTAGATGAATATCGATCATTATTGAGACAATTTATCTATAGAAAGAAGATACATGCACGGTACTTCACCCATAAGGTCCATATTTCACGCAAATAAACTGAAGTCAACTATGCGCAAACTAGTGGCGATGGAGGGAAATGTTTCTTTGGTTGTATTGTAGTCTTCCTCTGCGCGGACGACACCATCGCTGGTGTTCATAGGGAAATTAAGTGACAAAACCAGATCAACCCCTCTTTCCTTCAGCCTGTATAATGCCACGAAGATCCGTACATCATCAACAGCCGTCCTGTTGAACTTCTGTACGCCTTGCTGACCACGTAGGACAATGATGGAAGATATCTCATCGCCGCAGTTATTAGGAATCTCATTCACCTCATCTACAGAGGATGAGACCGCATCATTGTCGTGAGCAATAGCTCCGAAGTGGTACCTAGAGAACGCGGAAGTTAACGCAAGTAGGAGCTTTCGCTGAGGCTCGGAGGCGGATTGTAGACCTTGCTGCCTCAGCAGAGTCGCCGGCAGAGACTCTCTCAAGGACCTCTATGATAATGCTATCGTCTGAGACTGAAGAAATGTAGACCTCCTGGGTGTCAGGAACTTGACGAATTAGCCTGGGTCAAGGTCGGTTGGAACGGCACCAGGGCTTTGTTGGTGATTAATTACATACGAGGCATCGTAAAAGCCTTTTGGGAAGTTGGCTCTAATAGCGCCGCCAAAAAGCTTTGTTTCCACAAGGTTCGTCATCTTCCGTGGTGGTGGCAAGATGAAAGTGGGTTATTATCATTATCATATCACAATGTACAAATGTGCAGGAGCGTGGGAGCGTGTGGTCAGCGCACGTGATCGTGTCGCGAGTCTTTGGACGACTGAACGCGTCTATCAACATTACTCCAACCGCCCGCCAAACGATGAGCGAGATCGCGCGTCGGTCCATGCTTCAATCTTCTCAAGATAATGGAAGATCAGGGATTCCAATGGCGGCTCCCCCATCCGCCATGAAGAAATCCACGCAGAACAAGAGACTCTCTGTCGCCGGGCCAGCAGCCCGTGGCGCTTTCCCACCCGCAGCCCTAGCGATGCCGTCGACAAACCCCAGGCAGTCATTGTACAGGTCACAGAACTTGAATCCGCTCCTCGCGAGCGCCTCGAAGCATGGGCGTACACCTCTGACTGCGTAAATGTTTTTTAAATTCAATCCACTGTCCCACTAGGGGAGAAGGTTAGCTAACTGGCAAGTAGGAGCGCGCGCAGGGGCTCATTGTGGGGAGGTGGGACCGGCGCACTTCCGCCGGCTGTTATTCAGCCCTTCAAGGACTCTCGCCCTCTCCGCGAGCGTCAGTACCAAACCAAGATGCGACAAGATATCGTCAGTTGGCTGCAGAGCACCGAGTATGATATATCGATGCAGACGCTCGCGAACATTACCGGAAAGGAGTATCGCAATATATTCCAGTACCTGTTCTCGATGCTTGACCCTGGCTACCCGTTCAATCCTCAGGCGCGTTTTGAGGACGAATTTATCTCGGCCCTGAAATGCATTCGGTACCCGTTCGTCGGACAGGTAGACCCTAAATGGCTTGCCGCTCCGGCGAGTATGCACTCCTGGCCTTCCTTGCTGGGTGTCCTGCATTGGCTCACAGTCATGTGCAAGGTGCGCTGCGAAGAGTTCCACAAGGGTTTCTTACAGCTCGTCTATACAGGGAAGGCTGCATTATATGGAGAGCGAGCATCCTACACTACAGTTCTCTGATATTATTCCTGAAGAATTCGATGATCCGAACCATCATGCCGCTCTCGCATTTGACTATTTTTCAGAGGCGTACGAAGCCTTCTTCTCTGGGTCCGACATCTTCGAGGGTCAACAACGAAAGATAGAGGAACGATATGGTGAGTTTCTGGTTCACATACGTCCAGCGTCTGAACTGAAATGCGCCGCGATAGCCAAGAAAACCGAACGTATCGAGGCCGATCTAGAGGAACAGAAGGCAGAGCTTGCAAGAGTTAAAGGGGAGTTGGAGAAACTACAATCTGCACCCGTATGTCTTACACTTTGAGTTGGGTCTGTAGCTGACATCTCGCAAGGCACCGATCGACAAGCTACTCACCGACAACAAATTCCTCAAACGGGACCGCGAGAAGTTCCAGGAATGCATCCGTAGCTGGGAAGGGAGAAAGAGAACACTTATCAGTCACATCGCAAATCTCAAGACGGATATTGTGCAGCAAAGTAAGTGAGAGTGCTATTGGCCTCGTGCGAGTGTAAACTGATTCGTTTACCCTAGCATCCAACCTGGAGCAGCTGAAGGCTGACCAAGAACGACTCTCCAAGGTCGTGAGAGAACAGAATATATCACCGGAGGAAGTTATTCGCATGAACACGGAGCATGAGCAACTCTCTCGAAGTTTAGAGGATTTAAAGGTCAAAATCGCTGAATCCCAGAAGGCTATTCTTTCGCTCGAGGTTTCTGTCGCCAACCGCGGGGCTGCCGCCGAGGAGGCAGTCGACGCCTACACAAGACTCCTGTCTAATCTAGGGCTCTTCCCCCCACTTCCCCCGCCATTGCAAGACATTGACCTGCAAGTGGAGCTGAACACGGCGGGATCACAACCAGAACATTTATTAAAGGGACCAGATGTACGCCATGTCATAAAGCCTACGCTTAATGCCATCATCGAGAGCAAACGAAGCGAGCGCGCGGCCGTCGAGAGTGAGCGGATCAAGGTGGACCATGAGCTGGACCAGTTGATTTCGGAGTGCGAGAACTTGGAAGATGAAATCAACGAATCAGAAAAGAAGGTGATGGTGCTGAATGAGCAGGCCGATGACCTCCGAGAGGTAAGTCGCTTCCCTTTCGAACCCTTGCCATCCCACACTTGACCTGACTGACATATTACTGCTATAGGTCGCACAGCGTGAGGCCCTTGTAAGCAATGCCGAAATAGCGCGTCTGGAGCGCGATCTCGGCCAGGCCCGGACAGCAGCGCTTTCCAGCGGTGCTGGCATTCAGTCCCGATTGCAAGCGCTACAGATTGCGTGCGTATCAACACCGATCACTACTAACTTTTCTATCCGATTGACCCATCTGCGATCAGGTACCGAGAGCAAGTTGAAAAGGTGGCACGCCTGCGAGACGAGACTGTCCGCGCAATAGTCAAGAACAGCACTGAGATCGCTATGTTCAAGGAAGAGATATCGCACCAGTTAAAAAACCTTCGTGATTTTGCGGAAGCGGGGCAGTGACTCGGACAACGTGGATTGTGTACCTGTAAGTTTCATACTGGCTCAGGGCTTTGGAGCACTCGTAATATTGTTAGGGGTATCGTGTCCAGGTGGTGTGGGCTCGCGGGCAGGCGATCAGCTCCGTATGTCTCGGGATACCTTTCGACAGCATCTCAAATTCAGTCGTTCCTTCGTCGTACCGATGACAATTGCCGTGGAATTGTCACAAGGTTGAGGGGGACCTACTTTGCTCCTTTTTTTTGCGCTATTCGACCCGTTGGAGGTTTTTGGTGTTGGATAGATTAAATTATTATCAGTGGGAATTGTACGTCTGTGTAGCGTTTAACTGACCAGTACTAACATGCTGATACCTTTTCCTTACCTTGATACATGGTCGTCAACAATTTGCCAGTGATAAAATATGATGCTATATGACGGGTCAGTACTGCTCAGTATAGTCGTAGCTAAGAACCACCTGTAGTCCATAGGAGAGGTACGCACACATGTATTATGGAAGTCATATTTTCTACGAAAAAAGGTGATGCACTGGAACGTGGAAGCAGGTGGGGGCTGATGCAGTGATATCACGTAGATTGGCCAAAACTTCTCAGGCTGAGAGCAACTCATGACGGACCTGGTGAATGTCAAGGGCCCGCATTCATCGTGGGCAATCAGCTAGCCGTCGGTAGGCCCATAGGCAGTCCGCGCTCTGCTGTACACAGGCGATGACTTCCGAGTCCCTGATATCCTTCTAGCGATGCGCTTATTCCGCAATCACTGTTCGTCACATATCCCCACTAACATCGCGGGAAATTTGGATGGTACCTCGGACCTCACTATGCCTCACTCTGGTCCACGTTGTCGTGTTAAGGACGACAATATGAAAGAGCTGATGAAACAGGATCGCCAACTTCTACCATGTGGACACTGAGGGTACGAGTGGACGGCTTTAGAGCTGAGGGGAAGAAAAGGGTGTGGCCTCTTTCCAGATTCGAAGATTCGATGGCTGAGACAATGACTGACTGCTGCCCAGGCCCGAGGTGTCGGCCGATCGATTCGGAAGTTAATGGGGGGAGGAACGGAGACAAAGAGGATCGCAAAGTCTAGCCTGAGTGCGAGCGGAAACATCTGTGCTTTTACCGCTATCCGCAGCATGCATCTGATGGATTTGATCGTGTCCGTCGATCGGCCCCGGACCCGCTTTCAAGGCCTATGTCAATCAAACCCAACTCAGCCAGCATGTGCTGTCGTGCTGTCCGACGACCGATTGATTTAGCTCACGCTACCAGCATCGTCAGGTGACCGGCACCGCTTGCAGTTGTTGACCGACTCTGCCACTATATGCGCCTTCTTTCCACATCTTGATGCCAGGTTTCAGAGGGTTCAGCGCCCGTGTCACTCTATAGGTCAGATCACAGTGGAAGTTCGCTAGCAATCAAGAAATCAAGAACTACTCCGAGCACTCCGAGCACATAGCACGTAAGAAGATTTACATGTCAACAACCAGTGTAAAAAGTCAACTCGCAGGAATGGAGAGAAAGGAGAGACACTCCTATACTCTCCCCTATTCGCGCGGTACACCGGCCTTCGGAGCATTCTCGGGATGGACGTGCGATTTTTCGGTACCTTGGCACATCTTACAACTTTTCCAAGCCGATGTCATAGGAGGTCATAGACATGATGGCTCCCCGCGGCGAACCTTTTCACTAGCGCCGGGTCCATTGAGCGAGTGAGGAGTTGATATTACCGACATATAGGCGAGAAAATTTGGTCCCATGTTTTTCGGACTTTCCCCATCAACCAGTGCTGTCCTCTGTTGCGATCATGGTGGTGCACGCTCTGACACACTGACACACTCTACCACCTAACAACGATGTTCGGTTCTTTTATCCCCTGCTATTCATGAACGGGTGTACGAACACGCCGCCCTCGGGACTCGGGGCTCGGGACTCGGAGGAGGCGGGTAGTACTCACACATTCTACCGTATTACCTCCTGTCTCACTGCTGGCACGTCCGACTGGCCTGAGAACCAGGCATGAAATTTTCTTGACAGTTCTCTTCTTAGCTTCTTTCTGGTACTTCGCTTCTAGGGGCCTTCGCGGGGGCGGGGGGGGCTACTGACAGCAATGCTCAGCTTATCGCGTTATCCCGCGTTATCTTTATCGCTAGTTACGTATATCTGCGTAGTCCCACGCGTGGGTTGACACCGCCTTCAGTAGATCAAACAACTCACAACTCACTCCCAACACCGGTGCCCCTTTTTGGAACACGAGAAACCGCAGTAGTGGTTAGCACGACACGCCGACCGTGACAGATGCCAGTAACACGGTCTCTCGGGGTCCTGTGCCGTTCACATGAGTACACGTTGTCTCTCGGACGTATGTCTCCCACGTCTTCCCGGATTCCAGATGTTTCAATCTGGGCGCGATTATTCAAGCAGAGCGCGAGCGCACTGCATTCCATGGGCGCGGGTGTGGTATCCTTCTGTTTGGCTATGTACCGAAGGCCCTCCTAAGAATAGACAAGACCCATTACTATACGTAGGGGCCAATAAAGTGGCTCTCATGGTCTCATGGTGAGGACCCATTGGCCATAAGTAGGCTGGGATATCACAACAAATTCACTCTGTGTGCAATCCCCCTCCCCTCCTACCGTCTGTTGGTTGATTCGACTATTGCCTCTTGTCTAGTATGACTTCACTACTTCCTCGCGAAGGCGCACCTACCACCTATGATGAGGCAGAGAAAGGTACCCTCGAAGTTCATTCTGGTCCGGTTATAATTGCCGCACCGGGGATCGTTGATGAGAAGAAGGTCGAACCTTCTGCTGTTGCATCTGTTGTTCCCGTCAACAACCCAACCACAACGAAGCCACCTACGAAGAAGGTTTCCAAATGGATCCTCTGGCAGTTATGGTTCAACACATACAGGTGCGCCTCGATCCTGTCGACTGGTCGCATTTCTGATTCTGCTTCCGGTTCTATTCACTAGGAAGCTTTTTACATTTGTGTTCACCTTGAATATGGTTGGAATCGGCCTCGCTGCGTCTGGACATTTCCCGTATTCTATGAAATGGACAAGCGCAATGGCACTGGGAAACTTGAACTTTGCCATACTTATGCGTAACGAACTCTTTGGTCGCCTCCTATATTTGTTAGTGAATACCTGTTTCGCCAAGGTAACTATCACAATGATCTATCTCGGGTCCAGCGCTCATCATTTATCAGTGGGCGCCCTTGTGGTGGAGGCTTGGCTGCACCTCTGTTCTTCAGGTACTTTTCCCCGCTCTCCCAGAATGTGAGCGAAGCTCACAGCGGCGTCCTAGCATCTCGGAGGCATCCATAGCGGTTGTGCGTTGTCCGGTGTTTGCTGGCTCATCCTCAAGGTCGTGAACAACTTTCGACATCATTCTGTCAATCCCGACACAATCCTCGTCGTTGGTACGATGACCAACCTAGCTGTCATCATCACGGCCCTGAGCGCAGTGCCCTGGGTGAGAAATAATCATCACAAGTAAGTGTTCCATGCCGTCAGAATACTACGTCGGCTAAGTCAATTGCAGCATTTTCGAGCGCCATCATCGGTTCGTTGGGTGGCTTGGCCTCGTTCTCACTTGTCAGAGGAGATTTCCCCTGTTGGAATTCTAGATTCTAACCGCTACTTTTCAGGGGCCTTTACCATTATCAGTGACTTGTACAACCCGGAGACCCAGACTTGGGACCTGAGTGTACAACATATTCTCCGCCAACAGGATCTCTGGTTTGTAATGGGCATGACGACGTTGTGAGTAGACCTCGGTGCCTTGACCTTGAGTAGTGCTCACTCGCTCTACCAGCA
Source organism: Russula compacta (assembly GCA_022376555.1). Lineage (NCBI taxonomy): Eukaryota > Fungi > Basidiomycota > Agaricomycetes > Russulales > Russulaceae > Russula > Russula compacta. The sequence goes on along the minus strand of WTXH01000007.1, from coordinate 209,911 downwards.
TTATTCTTCCTTGGTTGTGTGTTCGCGAAGTCCCTGTAGACGTTGAATTGGCAAGTCCCACTTCATTCCAGGAGAGTTGGCATCTAAAGGTAAAAAATAGCCATCACCCAAGGTTGCCATTCTCCGCTTCAAGCGTGGAATGCAACAGGGACTTCTTGGACGCATCAGTCGTACGCCGATCATGGAATATCACGCCTTTGGAATCATCTCGTGAGTGACTCCTTTCGCTATCAACCGATCTTCTCACATCTTCCGTTTTAGCGAGGGTACCCATGCTAAGTACCACTACATGATTTGCGGTGTGCAAGGTGATTCATAATATTGCGATTCATGCGCCGAAATTCTCAACGAAGGTCTACCAGGCGATTTCACCCGCGGTCTCGTCAACGAACCTCCACGGAGTATCTGGACGCGTGAGCTTAAGGTAAGCGGCTCCGTCAGTTTCGGCCCCTCGCTTCAGGCGGACTGTAACGCCTTTCCAGTTTGCAGGTGTATCGAATACTTCCACACTCTACAAACGCGGCATCCGGATATGCACAGGCACCGGTATCGGGGCTGCCCTGTCCACCTGCATCCAGTCCCCTGATTGGTGAGATTCGTCTGGCAGGATCACATATGGCTGAGACCTTGCTGACAGAATGTACACAGGTACTTGATCTGGATCGGTGAGTCCGGCGGTGGCGCTCATCTAACAAGCGTTTGACACTCGAGTTTCTCTCTGTCTACTCAGGCTCAGATCAGGAAAAGACGTTTGGCCCAACTATTAGCGGTCTCATCCACCGTCACATCGGACCAGAGCGTCTTCTGCTGTGGGATTCAAAGCTCCGGGGTGGCAGGCCAGATACGATGAAGATTCTGAAAGAGGCGTATTACTCCTGGGGGGCTGAAGGTTCTGTCACTGTCGTGCATTCTTCATGCCATGCCAGTAGCTGATATGTGCTTTTCGCAGTCGTCTTCATCACGTCGAACTACATTGGGAATTCGGAGATCATGCAGGGCTGCAGGGAAGCGGGTATTCCTGCATTCGGCACGCTATGGGACTTTGTGAGTGGCGTTTTTACGTGTGTAAGCTGCTGAAGGCTGACAGCTGACAAGTGAGCGCAGTGATGGCATTCTTTTGGCTGCTGCCAGTGGGTGCGCATTCGGTTTTTTTTTCTCATGCATTAGACGGCGTAGAGTATGCCCGGTCTTCGACACACGGAGAGGCATGGGTGGGGCGTGATGCGCGCATGCACTAGCCCCTTTAGATGGGCGTGTACTTTTTGTCTGGACGATAATAACCACCCGTACGAGGTCGTCGGGTTGGCGTGCTGTATGCTTCCTTTTTTTTAATTTAATTCACCTGTATCCGTCTTGCTGTACAGGATCCTTTGCAACTAGACATCATTTACTGTATGTACATATTCCCTTCCGTTTCTTATTTCTCCGTAAATACCTGCTCTCATGATCATGGATACAGCCACCGTTGTATTTCATAGTATGATCTTGTGCGGAGCGGTCTGCTCTGGGAAAAAGTTACATTCTTCGTTCTTTCTCTATAGATTTGTTTTCCCCATCCTTCCTAGCATGGTTGGTTTTTTTCCTAGTAAAACTGAGATGGCTGATGTAATGCTGAGCATATGATATGATGTTGTACCTCAACTTAATCATGATAATTTACACTCGGATTCTATAATCTCGGATCTGGCATGCCCTGAGTAATTATCTACCGGTACCGGATGCGGACGACCTCAAGGAACATCACTTCTTGGCGGATGCAGTGAACACGGTGGCGTCCGGCGTTGTACCGCCGTTGCCATGTAAGTGGGTGCACGTGGCTGACGGCATCAAACATCAATATCACCGTGTCTAGTCCAAGTTCCAGAGATGATCATTTTGTGACACGATGCAATTAACATACAAAAGTAGAAACATGCATAGACGAAAGCAATTACACATAAAGCAACTTAACACAGCAGAAATAAGGAACTACGGAGGATACAGTGCCTTGCCCTGACTCGGACCCGTTGTATGGCTGTATGACTGCCACAGCTACCACGTAAGAACAACTAGTGATGCGGCGTCAAACAGAACTGCTCAAGAATCTGACCAGACCTGCCCATCCACGGCCATCGGCGATCAGGTCGGATTGAGGTGTTCGGGACCAGGCGGACACCTCTGCGCGCAAGCTCGATGACAATGCGGACAATGTTACGCGTGTCCTGAAGGGGTGGTATGGTAGCCTGGTAAATCCAAGTCAAACAGAAAACTGCTGCGGAGGGACTTACGTCGATCCCGCTATGCTGCCTTCCTTCGAATGGTGCGAGTTTGAGGAATCGCAGCTGATTCTCAATGTTCAGCGAAACACGACGTGGTAGAGCGGGCTAAATTTGATAAGGAACCCGATATGAGGCCAACATTCGTATTCTGACACTCTTGGACGACACACCTTCGACGAAGGGGTTCTGCTGAACTCTGATAATGTACTCACGGCCTTACGGACATCCATTACATCCCCCTGATCCACGGAGGCATGCTCATCTAAACCGGTAAAGAATGATATGTCAAGATTAATCCTCATGGGTCTACATCAGGCACTGACGTTTGAAATGAAACATTGTTTGACGACGAAATCTCGAACATCAAACGGACCATCGGTACACCAACAAAAATGCAGGAGACGTTCGCCTGTTACTGGATGGATGAGGCCGTGCTGTGCTAGAAAGGCAGAGAACTGGCCGGCGACTTCAGGAAAGTGGGGTGCGCCATCTACCTGTTCCTATATGAATGGGCATAAGGACGTTTAGGTGACTAAGTAATCATGATTGGGTGGGAAAAACTGACTTGAGTTATGCCAGTGAGGGCGATACAAAAGGGGGATAACTTGGGACGCCATGTTGGTTTGACAAAGCTGCGAAATTCGGCGACTTTCTGCAAGGTACCGGCCGTTCCGTTGGTCCCTTTGTCTACCCACTTAAGAAGACAAACTGGCCATTCCTATACTCGATTGAGCGACGAGAATGCGCCTCTGCACGATAACGTACAATAATCTCATTTGGCCAATGGAAATCTGTACCCTGGAGGCAAGTTGCTTCCACATCCAATACTAGAAAAGCATCGTATGGCTGAGTGGCCCTGACTGCTTGGCTTTGGCCGTTAATCGAGGAGAGGGGCAACTCTCTATTTCTAGGTGGAATTGGTGCGATGTCTGGTCGTTGGACAGTGGATGAAAGTACAATAAAAGTCATAGCGGGAATAGTAGAGGTAATAATAGGTTCCTTCAGTACGGAAAAGTAAAGGGCTTGGCGGCTCCTAATGGATGAGAGTTTGGGGTGTGGGGTAGAGCGACTGGACCTGGTCCCTGAGTTAATATATCATAGAAATGCGGGAGAAAAAGCGAGAAGTAGGAAGGGGATGAAATAGGGGATGAAAGGGAAACATAAGGCGGAGGCGTGTTCTTGGGCCATCATCAAAGCAAAGGAGAGGCTGAGCTACACCGCCTCGGCTCGCTTAGATTCGGCCTCTCCCGGCCAACATTTTGCCATTTTGCCTCCACTTCGACTCCCGCCAACCATGGCACACCACAGGGGCGACGACCTCGATGATGATTTTATGCCAGACGAGATAGTTGCACTCTCAGAAGATGAGGGCTTTGCTACCCTTGGAGACCAGGATGACATTGACAAGCTACTCAGCGCGGGCGAAGAGGAGGAGGATGCCGAGTCCCCCATGGCACAGACAAAGGCACTTTTGGAGGATAAGAAGAGGAAGCGGAGAGAGAAAGAGAAGGAACGAAGAGCAAAGGTATGTCCCTGAGACCGAGCTCTCTCGTCTTCCTGATGCGTGACGCTACTTTTCCAAACAGAAGAGAAAATGTAATGAAACTACGGAATCAGGGGACCTTAGTTCTGTGGCATTGCGATCGCCCTCTGCAATATCTGAGTATTTGTCTATCATGCAGGCGAGGTCTTTTTCCAAATTGTCCACATTGGAGTTTCAGGACATGCATATTCCAGGCACGTGCATCCTTGAAAGCCTTTCAGAAGATGTCTCATGGTTGACGTTCTCAGGTAGAGAGCTCCATAGTGGACACGACTGCATGGACGGGGTCGAGGAACTTGGACACGTTGGTGGATTTTATTATTCAAGGTACGTTTTCTCCTCGTTCCTCGGTCACTCAGCCTACTTACTTACCAACCAACAGCGGTTCCCTCGCTCCACACTCGATTGCAGCAGAGAACCAAATCATCTGGGGCACCCACAATGATCTTTCTAGCCGGGGCAGCTTTACGTGTGGCGTTTGTGACCCGTGTCCTCAAGAACAAAGCGCTGCAAGGTGAGAAGGGCGCAGGTGTCGCGAAGCTCTTCGCCAAGCACTTCAAACTTGAAGAACACGTCAACTATCTCAACAAGACCAAGATTGGCTCGGCAGTCGGTACTCCTGGCAGGGTCGGCAAGTTACTCGGCGATACAAGTGAGTTCGTCGCGTGAGAGGTTTTCATGCCAACTGATCGGGTTTCGACTCCAGATGCACTCTCTGTGTCAGCTCTAACACATGTTATACTCGATGTGAGCTATCACGATGCGAAGAATCGTTGTTTGTTGGACATTCCTGAAACTAGAGACGAGATCTTCAAGACGGTTTTGGGTGCACCTGTGATTATGGAGCGGTTAAAAGCAGGGAAGATACACATCGTGCTCTTTTAGTATTCATCCATTGTTACGTGATGGTCGGCCAACTTTTATGCCAGCAATTAAATTATGTTTTAGCCAAGGTGTCGATGAACAGAGATACTTGTAGTCTAAAAGCCCCTGGGGTTTATTCTTTGTGTAATCTACAGCGGAAGCAGGACAGATTAACGTAATGACAAGGCAAGGGGAGCCAAAGTACATACACGAGTCCACTTCGGCACTTTGTGGATACCTTTACGATATCCTCGGTGATGAGGGGAAAAGACGGTGTATTTATCCTTGGGATCCATCTCATGTTCCTTGGGCAAAGCAAGCGCGTTGGTCTACACGAGTTTGAAATTCTAGAATGCGCTGCGTAGATTCGGAATAGGACACACCAATGCTACACACTGAACACCACTATCTCTGACGGCGTCGATGACGGCGTCCACCTTCTTCAGACGGTCTCGGACGTTGGCCTTTCGTGTAGCGGATAGTCGCCATGGCACTTTCCTAAACGTGTTGTTTTCAGCATTGTTACATATTTCTAGAATATAGAACCGACCACAAGAGACCTACGCTGAGGGCCGCGGTGGGTTTGAATGCACCCAGCATTGAGAGAGTTTGTGTGTCGGTTGCCCGTGCGGCAGGGCCAGCGCGTTGCCAATTTCTGCCCCGCACGGGTGAAAATTCCCACGAGCCTGGTCTTCCAATGACCACGATGAACGGCCTGGCCAATGACACAGATGTGGCGACCTCAACACCTCCGCCTCTCAACGGAGTCGGCGTCAATGGAAACGGCCCCGCCCATGATTCTGCATCGGCAAGCACGCTCAAGTTCTCTACGGGTCTGATCCTTCCTCCCCCGGATGTGAAATGTGCGCTTTGCATTATTCACAGCTTTCCTCGTAAATTTACCAGTGCATATGCGCACCCACACCTCAGCTACCGTCGATCGCACGATTATCCACATGAACCGCTCGTCGGATCCGCTCCAGTTCGAGGTAAAACTGCGCGAGAGCCGGCGTACGGACCCCGCATTCTCGTTCCTCAACCCGGCCGACCCTTATCATGCTTATTACAGAAACCGGTTGGAAGCAGCAATGCGGGGGGAGATTTTGGAGGGGATTCCAGCGGACGCTGATAGCAAAGTTGGAGATCCGGGGGACGGCAAGGTCACGGAGGACTATGGGAAGCCACCACCTCCCACTGAATTTCTTCTGGACATGCCAAACATCAGCGCGGTTGACCTGTACGGCCTCGTTTTTCCGTCGTTCTGCTCGTGTGCTGATGAAACATAACAGTGATATCATGAAACTGACAGCGCTGTTCACAGCCAGACAAGGTCACTCGTTTTTGGCTAATCTATCTGTAAAAGAGGGTCGGAACTATCAGTTTGACTTCCTCAAGCCAACACATTCACTCTTTGGTTACTTCAATCGACTGATTGAACAATACACAAAGGTTCTGATGCCTACCCCCGAGACACTGGGGAAACTAAAGGAGCGCGCTGAGAATGGTGCAAAGTGGAAAATGCTCGCAGAGGCGCAGGCGCATGCGAAGTGGGAGCGCACCAGGCGTGAGCAAGAGAAGAAACGCGAGGATGACCGTGAGGCCGAGCGTGGTATGTGAAAGCTGATACTCAAAGACAGGAAGTGAGACTAACGTTCGGATTGCGTGTAGTTGCATTTGCGGAGATTGATTGGCACGATTATGCCATTGTGCAAACGATCGAGTTCACGGCCGCCGACGCATCTGCTGAGTTGCCCCCGCCCATGAGCGTGCAGGAAGTAGAGAATATGACACTAGCGCAGAAGCGTATGGCTGCAATGGTCATGGAGACGACCGCGGAGGATGTAGAAGCACATCGGGCCCGTCAGGCAGCCGCCGAAGCCGAGGCTGCTGCTGCGGTCAGCAGCGCAGGTGGAGGAGCGGCTGTTGAAGTAGCGGACGATGATGTTATGATGGAGGAGAGCGATGACGAGGATACTGAGGCGTCGGAACGCAAGAAGAAAGAGGAGGAAGAGAGGCAGAAAGAACTCGAACGTGCCAGGGCAATCCAAGCTAGCTCGCTGGAGGCTGGTGCACCAATGAAGATCAGAACCGACTACGTGCCCAAACGTGAGTATTATTTCCTGTACAATCGGGTCCCTGATTCTAACCGTTTCTAAGTGGGCAGTAAGAACAAGGTGGCGTTGGCTACATGTACCATTTGTGGCCAACAAATTCCTGTCAACGAACTACAAGAACATATGCGAATCGAGCTTCTCGACCCACGGTGGAAATTACAGCGCGACGCGCTGGAAGCCCGGAAGGCACAGGCATCGGAGCTACAGCGAGGGGCGAATGTTGTATCCTCGCTCAAGAACCTCGCGCGAACTCGTGTGGATATTTTCGGCACCGAGACAGACGAGGAGAGACGAAAGCGCGAGGAGGAGGAAGAGCGCGAGCGCCGGAAGGAGAGAGAAAAGGTTGTCTGGGATGGTCATACCGCGACGAAAGCTGGCACACTCGACAAATATTCGACAAACGTCAATTTCGACGAACAGATTGCTGCCATCCATCGCGCAAAAGGGCTGGGGCCGTACGTTATCTCCAGTTGTCTGACGAGCTGCGAGCTATGATTGATATCATCTTTACAGGCAAGAATCGAACGCTATTGGCCCAGGCATTGGTCCCGCAGCTGCACCTCCCCCTCTCGCCAGCGCACCGCCCGCACTCCCTATCCCCGCAAAACCTGTCGATGCGGTACCTAAAGATCCCTCGTATACTGCTGCAACAGTATCATCGGGACCGCAACCCCCGTCGATGTACCCTACACCTGCACCACCGGTTATGCTTCCTCCGCTCCACTATCAGGGACTAGATTCGGCCCAGCCCTTTGGGTACCAGCCTCCCCCTCCTGTGCGCCCGACGCCTCCTTTCAGCGCACCAGCAGCCCCACCGCCAAATGCTGCGGGCACAGTTCGCCCCGCTGATCAAATGGAAGGTGATGCGGACGATGCCCCTCCTACGAAGCGCCAGCGTGTCGCAAAGCTCCCTGGTGGCCAATACTATCCCGAGCAGGATTGGATTAACATGCACCCGGTACGTCTTTACCTTCCGTCAATATATGGGCGTATGACGGCTGACTGACGTGCGCGAGCAGCACTCGATCTCGCTCCAAGTGCAGTTGCCTACGGACACCAGCAAGCCCGAGTGGAAGTTAGATGGTACGATCGTGACGATCCCGGACCTGCAACTGAACTTGTTGGTGTCGACACTGCGCGACCGCATCATTGCAGCAACGGGAAGCGCACTATCCGCGGGGCGGCTCATCCTCTCGTACAACGGCAAAATGCTCACGAATCGCAACACCATCGCGAGCTACAATCTCGAGGAGGAAGATCTGCTCGTCATGAGTGTGCGGGACACGAAGAAAAAGTAGCGTGACGCAGGAGAATGGGCACTATCCCTCGGGTCTGCGTATATGTGTGTAAAATTGCTCCCTCTTAATTCTTTTTTGTTCTCCTTTGAGATTATGCGCATACATTATCGCCACTCGCTGGCTTTCACCCTCTTCCGCGTGCTCTGTGGTGTCCCAGGTTCTGGTTCTGTGAAGATAGCAAGCATGGTCGGCAAGGCAGATACTGCTTCTTGAATGCATGTTCTACTTCCCAGTTCTCCAGGGTGCATATTCGGACTGTCTTGTGAGTGGATTCGGGGAGGTGATGTGACCCTTGATCTGGACCCAACTGATTACCACGGGGGGAGGAGGGGGAGGGGGTCTTCTTAACAAAGAATTGTTTGTTTGATTCACATCAAAACTAGATAATGGGTCCCACCAGAAATCCTGGAGCGAAGGACAGGACCAACAAGGCTGCCTACTATGGGTGGATACCAGGATAGCTCAGCTGGGAGAGCTACACACTGAATAGTACTGGTTTCGTCTCTCTTGCGGCCACTCTACTTTTCGTTGAATCGTTACATATTTACATATTTTTCTGCCGGGGAAAAAAGGTGCCAGTCACGGAGTTGATAAAACGGGTTATTGCGCGCGGGGCTAGCAACCTGCTGCCATATTGGTAAGCAGCACGAGTGGCCACGCCATTGCTACTCTATCTCTATTCACCCCAATTGGACGCGACTTGCGTTATTGAGTTACAGCGGGGAACACACCCCCAAATCCCCTCGGGATACTCATGAATAATTATAGGTACGAGGAGATATGAATGATGAAATAGAACCGTCTAAAATGCTCTCTATGTGTCTATAATGCCATCCTAGAAGACACGCCTGCAAAGGAGCGCAAATACCAGCACGAGCAGAACACCGATCGCAGTGTCCAGTAGCATCGGCGGACGCACAGTTGCATGTGGGTGAGAAGGGCGGAAAGTTGCTGGGCCAGCTTGGCGAGCGCCGAGAACAGCTGAGGGATTATGTGACGGTGTTGAAGCGCTCGAAGGAGGGGATGCGACAGCTGAGGTCGTATCATCGCTTTCCGACCGGGTTGCTCCTTGCCCAGATACGGGCGCCTCAGTCTCTGCAGACAGAGGCGGCACTACCTCCGCTTCGGAAGACGTCTTCACCCCGCTTATGGATCCAGAGGTGGAGGCGTCGTTCGATTGCGGAGCATCCGGCAGGCATTCAAGATTTGACCGGTTGCAGCGCGGACAAACCCAATCCCTTGACCTTGGGAAATTGGCGCGAGGCCATGAGCGAATGGAGGGAAAAAAGAGAATCTCAGGGTGATACTCACAATGCTGCGAGACGCTTGCGCTCGCTTGACTGAACCTCGAGTGCGCCAACGCCCAATGCGGCCTGCCCTTTCAAAGGGAAGAAGCCTTGGAGTCCGATTATGGCTGCGGAAGGACCCGATTCAGCTGCAAGGAAGAGACGTGTCCTTGTATCGATTTGACACTCACCGGTCCGTACGCCCCAAGCGGGCTGCCACAACTCCTCGTGATCTGCCGCAATGGAGAGTGAATTCGAATTACGATGACCGGGAAAACTGGAGAAAGTCCTCACAGTTCGTGAAGCTGATACAGATCTTATTGCAACTTCTGTATCGGCGCGATATCCCAAGGACGAGGTGTGTAAGCTCACCTTGGTGTTAAGCTCAAAGCGGCCATTGGGGGTAAGAAGCATGATGCTTGGTGGGCGGAATGGGTATTCTGCGGGCAGCCGGATGCGAAAATGGTACAGCCCACCCTCGAAATCTGTTCCTGCGGGCCCACGTAGGGTGCAGTGCCACTCCTGTAGCCCACATTTATCGGGTATGAGCATTTTATTGGACACGTGGCAGTGGTACAAGTCACAGATAAATACGCACAAAGATGTCGTCCTAAAGCCGCGCGCGGGAGGATGGAGGGTGAGTATGCACATGCATGATAAGGGAGGGCACGGGTTAGCACAGACCTCCAGCGGAGCAGCGGAATATTCAGTGCTCGGGTCGTTTGCAAGCTCACGCGCCTCTTGCATGATGCGCTTGACCGCTGGGTGTGGTGTAACAGGTCAGCATCACAGAACGCAGAACGATTAGATCTGGACACCCGTCTCACCAGAGTTGTTCTTGTTAAGTAAACGAGGGACAGCCATTTTAGCGGGGAGGATGGGGCTGACAGCGGTTTGGGGGGTGGACAAAGTGTTGTTGGGAGGATACAATACCGCACCACACCATCATTTTTTTCCGCTCCACGTGGCGTCTCCGGCAACTTCTTCGTCTCCGCTCGACCCACGACACTCCCCACCGAACAATTTTGTCAAGCGGTCACGCCGGCATTAGCATCGACCATATATCTTTTCTATTCGCCTTAACTGAGCGCAAGACTGCTTGCAACGCAAAATACCTTAACCTTGCTTTTTCGTGGCGTTATGCAGATCAAGAAACTCAAAGTTCGCCCACAAAAGGGTACGTGCTCCCCACCCAGAGCTCCTCTTTTGTTTTTTGCTGAGCCACAACATAATTTCCTTTATTCCGCTTATTCCTGTCATAGCCCCACCTGTGGTGCTTTGCGGCCCGCAACTCGCATCAATGCTTGGATGTTGGGCAGCGACCAAAGATGTCAAGTCGATCGGGCCCTGTCGCGAGCACGCCCAGGCTCTCTTTGAATGCATGCGTACAGCGGTCTGACCCCTCCTTTCGTATCGTAGCGGGGAACTGACAATATATCCGCGTGTGACAGCCCATGAAGCGCAAACAACATAGACCATCTATCAACTATCATCTGGCGCGATTAGGGAAGACCTTCAGGGATTAGCTGCGTCCTATACCTTGGCTAGAAGTTGCGTTGTCTATTTCAGCCTCTTTTCCTCTCATCCCTTGATGGAGAGCGGCTGGCCCAGAAAATAAAGCTAGTCCATGTCCACCATGTTCCTGCACTTGCATTGTTACGCAATAGATTGATTGTGTGTGATAGCAGCGCCATTTCGGCGATTACACTAGATATATGATCTCATTGAACAGTTCACGAGTGGTGTCAAAAGTGTTGAGACATCAATAAGCCTGGTGTGTTGGTCTGTGTTGGTCTTCACAGTACTGTACTCTGATGCATCGTGGCCGTGGGCTACATACCCGGGCTGTCAATCAGAAAAATTGAAATCACCAAAACGGGTGACGATCACCTTTCAGGAGGGTATCACCGAGATAGTCTTTGGTCCACCTGAAAGGACACCTAGACCCGGATACTTCACATTGCGAGTCGTATGTGAAGAGTCTGTGTGGCGAGTTCCTCTTGTACGTTAAAATTGAACACAATGTAATGGCTACACATGTACAGTGTACAGGCTCTGGACTTAAAGTTCTGGTAGTGGTGTGGTATATTATCTGCGTACAGATAATGAACATCTCGAAGATCGCCACACGGGATACTACCTTGACGGTGGATAACGTTCACGGTGGAAAGACAACGTCCCCAGTCCCATCAGGGACGGAAATCAATCTTCACGTGGCTGGCCTGCATTACAATCGTATATAAGTGGCTTTATATTATGGGCACTGAATTCTGACGAGGTCTTGCAGCGCGGTATTGGAAGCAGCCAGACAAGTTCATGCCAGAGAGGTTCCTCGGGGACTGGCCGAAGGACGCGTTTATTCCATTCATTCAGGGTATGTGTTGTCACATCGCTATACCGTATTCATGACTCACAAACACTCTGCAGGTGCTCGCACTTGTGTGGGGACACAACGGGTGAGAGTTGGTGGATAAAAAAGGGCGACGGCAATACAGTAGTGCCTGGTGGCAGATCAACTTGTGAAATTGTCAAAATTTGAACACCATGCAACGGTTCCTGGGACCCCTTGCTGCTTCATTGCTGATAACTACTGTACATGTACACGAGTCCCTCAATCAAGTCCGACAGGTCTGCGGCGTCGGGGATCCGCAGTGGATCCACCCAGTGCTAATCCACACCTTGGTGCCTTCCAACCTCAAGTTCTGTGCATCCAGGCCATGGTGAAGAGATGCACCGATGGTTGCCATTCCTTTCATAGCCAACACGCGGCAATATGATCGCCCCACGTTGTTCATAAATCATTTGCTGTGCTTCAGCCAATGTCTTGGGTCTGGGCACCGAATAAATGAACTCTGCTAATAGGAAATATTCTGGGGTACATTTACTACGAAGCGAATGGTACTAAGTCCTAGTATTCGGCCCAGCGCTCCGCGGTGTCTGGCCTGGGGGGTCTATACTCCATCTCATGCCCTTGCCAGTGAACTTGGGCACTTGGTTACGGTACGCCCATTTGGAAAAGGGGATGCGCTACTACAAGATGGAGCCGTGGAATCCCAGTAGCGAATACCGCCAATGGTTGTACAGATTATCAAGGGGGTTATCATGAGTCATGATATTCGTGTCTCTGGTAGTCACTACAGCCTTCCGGTGCCAGTGCCTGCCTTATTTATGTGTCCAAGGTTCCTGCCACTATTTGCATCAAGTGCCGTAATGATGTGAAGACATCACTGGCACTGTCATCAATTCTGGGCGCAACGCCGGCGTGCCTACAAACGAAATTTCATAACCCATAGCCCAGGTATGAATTTATGAAAGGCACGATGGCTAGTCTGGTCATGAGAACACCAGGCTTTCCATCCTCAAAGGAGCCAAAAAAAAAACCATTACCGTTGACATCCGAGTCCAACGGAGCCAGCGGATGTGCGGAGGCCCGGAGGGGGCGAGGCGCGGTCTGGTGATGTAAGCAGGCGTGAGTAAGGGCTCAACAACCTCAGTACTCCAACTGGAACAAGGTACCTCCACATGTTGTAGCCACATGTTTGATGTCGAGGGAAAGTACCTCCTCATCGATCGGGCTTTGGTGGATCGCCGCCTGGTAGGGCGCCACTGGCTAGGCTATACATAAGTATCCTACCCCACAAAAACCATCCAAGGCTCCAGCTCCCCTTTCATTCCCTCTCTGGTGGCCAACTGTATATGCGTGGATCACTTGTTCCATTTGCTCACAACTATGCTCACCGACAAGGTAATCGATCAGGATTACAATGACTCGTGCGTTCTCACGTGATCCAATCTGCAGCCAATTATCCTATGCTCACCCAGTCACCCGTTTCCTGCCTAGCGTATTGACCAGGGTATGTCCAAGTTTATGTGTCCCTGCTCGTACCAACTGTTTCGAGAAATAGTATGTTGGAGTGGCGGCCTTCACAGTGCTTGTGTGGGACCACGTTATCACCTTCTCCCATGAGGTGCTGTCACCTTGTAGCAATGCATGTCTTCTTGGTGACCTGAATGAGCACACAGGTTGAGTACATATGGAAAGGCAGAAAGGGGCTGGGTGAGTGTCGTTCTCGTTTTCATCGCCGCAAATCACCGAATACCGCCTTCAGCGATCTACCTCTTCTTCCTGGTCAGAGACTTATTCACACTGGCACGCATTACTGCGTTAGAAATCGTCTGATCTCCAACCCTAGAACCGCTATCTCATTCCCCTGAGTTTCATGATAAACCTCTGGGCATACAACCGCAAATCTTGGGCCCTGCATGTGAGTCATCTCCAGCCGATCTTGTTCTGAGAAGAACATGAAGTGTGAACTCTCATCAATAGGAGTGAGTGTGCCATAGTCTTCTCGAATTGCTGCTCTGCGATGTCTGACGGGCCACAGATGTAGTCATTTGTTCGGTACGAAGGTTCCCTGGCCATGATTGCGGTCACGGTGGTGGCTCTAATAATGTTCTTACGGTGAGAATTTAGACCAGGCTTGCAGAGCGAGCGGAGCCGGGAATCACTCCGCGGGTCTGACATTACTATTTTAGTGTTCGTGCTTTGTATGCCGAGTGCTTGTCAGTTCAGGTCTTCGTACTTTCTATCCTCTTCACTTTCATCGGGGTCAACTCCTGGTTATTGACGCGTGGTGTTCGTAAGTATGCGCTCTTTAGTGACATTGTCACCTTCACTGATTTGATACAGCTGTGCCCCATCCGGCGTATCCTCTCGTCGATTGTACGCTGTCATAGTTCTTTCTTCCCCGCCCACATCGTCCTTATGCGCTTAGCCTGTACTATGATCATAGACCCCAATGTGTGAGTTGTTCAGTTTACACTTGCCAAAGACCTCGTCTGCTAAACAAGAAAACGACCTAGCCCCGGTCCGCTCGCATCCTCAACGGCCTGGCTTCCTCTCCTGTACGATACGGTCGTCATTTTCCTCACAATTAATGGCACAGCAAGATATATACAGTCGAAAGGTACTGGTCAGATGTTCCGCGCGCTGCTTCGGGAGGGTTTGCTGTATTATAGGTGCGTAGATCCATGGATACTTTATGTCAACCATCTGCCAACTCAGCACACTCGATATAGCGTCATCTGTTCTGTTACTCTGGTCTTCACAATTATGATAATTTTTGCGGAACCATCCGTCCGAAACATTACTGGACAGTATGTATTACTATCATCTCCTAGTCCCCCTTTCAAGTTGTCTAACTGCAGTGCCTCGTCACTCCCCTTTTTGCGTCTAGACTCCAAGTCTGGTACGCCAACATCGGTCTCCGATGCTATCTTAATCCTCATCCTGACGCATCGCTGTTCTGTAGTCTCACGGTAGCGATGATGTCACGCATTACAATCCACTTCAGGCGCTTCGCCCGCCCAAACGGCGTTATCCATGACGGCACGAACCACCGTCCCTTTATCCACCAACTGTTCTCGCCCAATCAGGTGGCGACAATCGGGCTGCCCACCTTCGTGAAGCCTGGGGTGCCATCCTCACAGAACGTCATGTTCCTGCAGGGTCCCCCTAATGGCACAGTTGTAGTGCCGGGGAACGGGTCATACTTCGCGATGGAAACGTTCTCGACAATGACCTCTGACGCGGGAGAACCCTACCTGCAGAACCCACAGGAGCCGCCCGGGGTACTTGTTGGTGACAACTATGTGGTGTCGGGAACAGGTTGACGCAGATCACTGCACAAATCGTGTTTTGTGGGCGAATAGCAGCCTGCTCGAGCAAGTCATGCCTATTGAAAAGTATCATGATGCGGGTGAAATCTGAGGAGCTGAGGGCCCATATTGTATCAGCTATATTTGTCTTCATTTATGGCCTCCGGGGGATGGGGGGGGGGAACCTTGCGGGTCCAGGATACTAATTGTGCGAGGAGTGCAGGGAGGGAACTAATACTTGTAATGTGTATGTATTTTAATATCTTAAGGGCGGGGAGAATTGAAACTACTACTTGCATAGCTAGCTTAAAAGCAGCACTCCATTAAGCGGCCCTTAGTACTACAGCAATGTGTAGCTACACGTAGCTTACGTTTGAAACACACGATGGAGGGAATGACGGGCATTTGTTAAGAAAGCAACATAGAGTCCGTGCTCGGGAAGCGGGAAAAGTCTGACTAGGTCCCAACACACTCCACACGAAACAAGTTCGAGGATTCGTGTAGGCGCGGTGAAGAGCCAGAAGGAAAATAACAGTTGAAGTTCTTACTCCCTTTTCTTTCAACTCCGACGCGTCCCTCGTACGCCAGGCTGCCACGGAATATCGCTAATGCGGAGCCACGGGGACAGACCCCTGTAACAGCAGGACCCACCTTCGTACCAGCGCTCGTGACGCGCGCACTTACCTCATGAAGTCGTGAGGCTTGAGTTTTGCAAAGCCTGAGTCACTACCATGATAGCCTCATCGTGTGCGTGTTAATCGCGTGGTCACGGTGAAGGCGAGGGCGTGTGTTGTGCCACTTCTCCCGTAATATCACAGGAGGGACATCCCCTTGCGACCGTGACTCCCGTCTCTTTCAGGAGATCCAAACTCATCGTCTCAGAGTCCGTGTCTCATACGATTATCGTTATGGATGCCCCACAGCGTAAGTTCGGCTAGCAATCCCTCTAGTCATCCTTTCACTGCAGGTCATTTAGCCCGCAGTTGTCTCACCTTCCATCTTTCAGTCAGCCCCCATGAACTCGATAACATGGTTTCTTTTAGTCAAAAGGCTATCTTGTCATTACCCCGATCTCATCCTCTGCGTGCTCACTTTGTTCAACTCCTTGCGATAATGCTATCAGCACGCTACGATCTGTCCAGTCAACAGGACGATCTCGAGCAATCAATCCTCCGCCACACAGAAATGATATTCCTTCCACTTCCATGGGATCAGTGCCCTCTAAACTTCTTTCAGATATTCTTTACCCTCGCGATCACCCTCTTTCGCCGCGCGGATGAGTCTAGGCAAGCTAAAGATTTGGAGCGACCTATCATGTATCTTCGTTATCTACGTCGGCAGTCACTTGACGCCTTCGACGTCCGACTCAACCATGTCACAGGATATCTTGTTCGTGCGTTGGAGATCCAGGTGGAGTTGGAACTTGGGGATGTGAAGGGGGACATCGAGGAGATGGCCAGCCTCTGCCGTGAATTGCTCGACTCTGACATCTCGACAGCCACCCTCGCTAGCCCTATATTGGCCTTAGTTCGAGCCTTTCGCACTCAGCGCAGAAGTTGGACCGAAGGCCAAGTACCTCCCAAGGAAGTTATCGAATGCCTCCGTGAGGCGAATATACGCCTACCAGATTTGCACGAAGTATCCTTCGCGTTCGCCTTGTCTCTCTTTTCATGCTTCGCAGCGACCCATACACATGATGATTACGAAGAGGGAACAACTGTCCTAGACAAAATCATCGCTTTTCGTGGCCCTGGAGATAAGCCGAGTCAATCCCAGGAAAGTGCTTTGGGGTTGATTGCCGGGTTTGCGTCCGTTCGATCCTCGTTGTTTGGGAAGCCGGAGTATTCGGAGGAGGCGATCCGCCGCATTCGTGCCTTTCATGATGGCATCTCCCTCGAAGATCCTTCTCGTCCTGGGATCATGCGATTGCTCGCTCTCTATCAGCAGAAACGTTTCGATGACTTTGGTGTCAAGGTAGATCTTCAAGACGCGCATTCACGTAATTCGCGATTTTCTGGCAATACATCTTTCCGGGAGCTAAGTGTGTTGCTCGCTAGTGCAAGTAGTGGCAAATCTCCCCAAGTCGAATTAGAGATTCAACATATCTCAGCGCTCATCTCTGCACTTCAGACTCCTGATGTAGCGGATATCGAAGAAGCTATCAAGTATTGTCGAGTTTTCCTTGCTTCCTCTCACTTCAGTGGTGAACTTGTAGCCATGGCCGACTTCACTTTAGGCGCCCTCCTCCAACATGCCTTTATGCGCACCACTAATAAAACTGAATACCTCAACGAGGCAATTTCCATCTTTAGGGGTCATCTCAACAGCCCACGTCTACAGCAGGTCCAATTTTCCACGATACAAAGGATCACTGAATGTCTATTCCTCCGCTTCAATATTCTCCATCACAGACAGGACTTCAATGAAATCATGCAACTATTCCCTGTGGCGGCTAACGATGAACGCGCGAAGACACCTGAGCGATTCGTGCTTTCCTGCGTCTGGGCGACTTTGGCGCGTAGGTTCAGACACCCCTCTGCCTTAACTGCATATAGATGCGCTATGTCGCTGCTGCAAGACTCTGTTACATTTTCCCCAACTCTTCATATACAGCATTCCCGTCTTGTCACATTGCGCGGTCATTACGAAAACCTGCCGTCGGACTATGCATCCTTTCAGGTCCACACAGGTCGACTCCATCAGGCCATCGAGACCCTAGAACGAGGAAGAGCCTTACTCTGGTCCGAAATGCGCGGACTCCGTACCTCCATCGATCAGCTTCGCGCCGCCAACTCTCGTTTAGCAGACAGATTCGCAGCAGTCAATCGAGACCTCGAGATGCTCACGTTGACTGACTTTCCCACTAACGTCAATGGTGAAGATGGCGTCGTCGAGGGGATGGACCCATTTGGACACCTCGTCGTGCGCCAACGGAAGCTTTTCAATGATCGTGACAAGCTTATTTCACAGATCCAAGCCATGCCAGGCTTTGAGACCTTCCTGAAGTCACCCTCCTTCGACAATCTCCGCTCTGCCGCTGCACACGGGCCGGTCATCATGATCAACCATTGCAGATGGCGTTCAGACATCCTCATTCTACTCCATGACTCTCCTCCCTCCCTTATTCCTACACCGAACGGTTTCTATGCTCGCGCAAATAAATTGCGTGATCAGCTATTGGATGCACGAAAGAAAGGCCTTGAGTCGAATGAATATGAGGACGCTCTATGTTCTGTACTCAAGGATCTATATGACCTTGTCGGCCGACAGGTGATCCAACGACTGAACGAGTTAGGCGTACCGGAGCAATCTCGAGTTTGGTTGTGTCCGACATCTGCACTTTGCTCCCTTCCGCTCCACGCGATGGGTCCAATTCCATCAGATGGTGCCACAAAGCGATATTTCTTGGACCTCTATATCCCCTCATACACTCCAACACTTTCAGCACTCATCGAATCCAACAAGCCCGGCTCACAGATGTTGGATAAGCCTTCTATCCTTCTTGTTGTGCAACCAGATGCTTCCATGGAAGAGGCATTGGAAGAGATGCAGATAGTGCAAGCAGTCAGGACGGGGGTGACAACACTTATATCGGCTCGGGCGACGCCTAGTGCTGTGTTGGAGCGGCTTCGGGATCATCGATTTGCGCATTTTGTTTGCCATGGAATACTTGAAGCGGGGAAGCCATTCGATGCATCGTTCAAACTTTACAAAGATAGACACCTCACGCTACTCGACATTGCACGATCTCGACTTCCCAATGCGGAGTTCGCGTTTCTGTCGGCTTGTCACACGGCGGAGCTGACTGACGAGAGCATCGCGGACGAGGCGCTGCATCTTACTGCGGCCATCCAATTCTGTGGATTCCGGAGTGTTGTTGGGACTATGTGGGCGATGGCGGATACTGATGGGCAGAACTTGGCTAGGGACTTTTACAAGTCGGTATTCTCGAGTAGGAGACGAGGAGTACGGTATTATGAGAGAACCGCGGAGGCACTGCGATACGCGGTAAGGGAACTGAGGAAAAAGAGAAGGATGAGATTAGAGCGTTGGGTGAATTTTGTTCATTTTGGTGCATGATCTGCAGTTGTCGGTTGGTGGTCAAGACGATACTAGTACTGTATGTTGAAATTCGGGCATGCGTGTGACACAGTTGACTGATCCCCCTCAGATGCTACATCCTCGGACTTCGCAGTAGCTCACTCATTTGAGTACAATATAGTTTGATTGATACTCACGTTCGTTGCTACTAAGTTTTCATAGTTACACTCGTTTCCCTCGCAGTTCGTATCCGCGCGCTCGTTTTACTTTTCCCTCCCGATTATATAAGAATCAGATTACCCGATGCGGGGGTCGGCCCGACTTCCCGACCCCTCCCAACACCTCACATTGTTCGCGCTCCTACTTTTATCTTTTGCCTCGGACTTCTCCCACTTCATGTAAACGTGGCTAGGGCACATATAAACTAGGTACAATGTAAGTACGGATAAAAGGGGCTTCTACAATGCCAGGACAAATTAGCGTCGTCATGAGGAAAACCCGAAAGTGCTTAAATTCAACTTAACCAACTTAAATGCCTTAAATTTCATTTTAAGCAGTTTAAGAAAATGGATGGTCTTATTTTTGTCTTAAATTGCTTCTTAAGTCTTACTTAACTAGCTTAACTGGCCATCAAGGGCTCTAAGATGGTTAAGTTTTTTTGGGTTTTCCTGATGGCCCATGGTGATATTGATGAGGGATCGTCTGCCAAGTGCACCCACTTACATGGCAACGGCGGTACAATGCCAGACGCCACCGTTGTCCGCTGCATCCGCCAAAGACGTGTTGTTCCTTAAGATGTGTTGTTCCTTGAGGTCGTCCGCATCCGGTACCGGTAGATAATTACTGTCAGGGCATGCCAGATCCGAGATTATAGGATCCGAGTGTAAATTATCGTGATCAAGTTGAGGTACAGTACCATATCGTGCTAGGAAGGATGGGGAAAACAGATCTATAGAGAAAGAAGGAAGGACATAACATTTTCCCAGAGCAATCCGCTTCGCACAAGATCGTACCATGACATACCACGGTGGCTGTATCCATGATCATGAGAGCAGGTATTTACGGAGAAATAGGAAACGGAAGGGGGTATGTACATACAGTAAATGATGTCTAGTTGCAAAGGATCCTGTACAGAAAGACGCATACAGGTGAATTAAATTAAAAAAGGAAGCATACAGCACGCCAACCCGAGGACCTCGTACGGGTGGTTATTATCGTCCAGACAAAAAGTACACGCCCATCTAAGGGGGCTAGTGCATGCGTGCATCACGCCCCACCCATGCCTCTCCGTGTGTCGAAGACCAGGCATACTCTACGCCGTCTAAAAAACCCAATGCGCACCCACTGGCAGCAGCCAAAGGAATGCCATCACTGCGCTCACTTGTCAGCTGTCAACCTTCAGCAGCTTACACACGTAAAAACGCCACTCACAAAGTCCCATAGCGTGCCGAATGCAGGAATACCCGCTTCCCTACAGCCCTGCATGATCTCCGAATTCCCAATATAGTTCGACGTGATGAAGACGACTGCGAAAAGTACATATCAGTTGCTGGCAAGGCATGAAGAATGCACGACAGTGACAGAACCTTCAGCCCCCCAGGAGTAATACACCGCTTTCAGAATCTTCATCGTATCTGGCCTGCCACCCCGGAGCTTTGAGTCCCACAGCAGAAGACGCTCTGGTCCGATGTGACGGTGGATGAGACCGCTAATGGTTGGGCCAAACGTCTTTTCCTGATCTGAGCCTGAGTAGACAGAGAGGAACTCGAGCGTCAACTGCTTGACAGATGAGTGCCACCGCCGGACTCACCGATCCAGATCATGTACCTGTGTACATTCTGTCAGCAAGGTCTCAGCCATATGTGATCCTGCCAGTAGGGATCTCACCAATCAGGGGACTGGATGCAGGTGGACAGGGCAGCCCCGATACCGGTGCCTGTGCATATCCGGATGCCGCGTTTGTAGAGTGTGGAAGTATTCGATACACCTGCAAACTGGAAAGGCGTTACAGTCCGCCTGAAGCGAGGGGCCGAAACTGACGGAGCCGCTTACCTTAAGCTCACGCGTCCAGATACTCCGTGGAGGTTCGTTGACGAGACCGCGGGTGAAATCGCCTGGTAGACCTTCGTTGAGAATTTCGGCGCATGAATCGCAATATTATGAATCACCTTGCACACCGCAAATCATGTAGTGGTACTTAGCATGGGTACCCTCGCTAAAACGGAAGATGTGAGAAGATCGGTTGATAGCGAAAGGAGTCACTCACGAGATGATTCCAAAGGCGTGATATTCCATGATCGGCGTACGACTGATGCGTCCAAGAAGTCCCTGTTGCATTCCACGCTTGAAGCGGAGAATGGCAACCTTGGGTGATGGCTATTTTTTACCTTTAGATGCCAAATCTTTACACCCCTGGAATGAAGTGGGACTTGCCAATTCAACGTCTACAGGGACTTCGCGAACACACAACCAAGGGAGAATAACGCTGGTAGAGCGAGTGAGCACTACTCAAGGTCAAGGCACCGAGGTCTACTCACAACGTCGTCATGCCCATTACATACCAGAAATCCTGTTGGCGGAGAATATGTTGTACACTCAGGTCCCAGGTCTGGGTCTCCGGGTTGTACAAGTCGCTGAGAATGGTAAAGGCCCCTGAAAAGTAGCGGTTAGAATCTAGAATTCCAACAGGGGAAATCTCCTCTGACAAGTGAGAACGAGGCCAAGCCACCCAACGAACCGATGATGGCGCTCGAAAATGCTGCAATTGACTTAGCCGACGTAGTATTCTGACGGCATGGAACACTTACTTGTGATGATTATTTCTCACCCAGGGCACTGCGCTCAGGGCCGTGATGATGACAGCTAGATTGGTCATCGTACCAACGACGAGGATTGCGTCGGGGTTGACAGAATGATGCCGAAAGTTGTTCACGACCTTGAGGATGAGCCAGCAAACACCGGACAACGCACAACCGCTATGGATGCCTCCGAGATGCTAGGACATCGCTGAGCTTCGCTCACACTCCAGGAGAGTGGGTAAAAGTACCTGAAGAACAGAGGTGCAGCCAAGCCTCCACCACAAGGGCGCCCACTGATAAATGATGAGCGCTGGACCCGAGATAGATCATTGTGATAGTTACCTTGGCGAAACAGGTATTCACTAACAAATATAGGAGGCGACCAAAGAGTTCGTTACGCATAAGTATGGCAAAGTTCAAGTTTCCCAGTGCCATTGCGCTTGTCCATTTCATAGAATACGGGAAATGTCCAGACGCAGCGAGGCCGATTCCAACCATATTCAAGGTGAACACAAATGTAAAAAGCTTCCTAGTGAATAGAACCGGAAGCAGAATCAGAAATGCGACCAGTCGACAGGATCGAGGCACACCTGTATGTGTTGAACCATAACTGCCAGAGGATCCATTTGGAAACCTTCTTCGCAGGTGGCTTCGTTGTAACTGGGTTGTTGACGGGAACAACAGATGCAACAGCAGAAGGTCCGACCTTCTTCTCATCAACGATCCCCAGAGCGGCAATTATAACTGGTCCAGAATAAACTTCGAGGGTACCTTTCTCTGTCTCATCATCGATGGTAGGTGCGCCTTCGCGAGGAAGTAGTGAGGTCATACTAGACAAGAGGCAATAGTCGAATCAACCAACAGACGGTAGGAGGGGAGGGGGATTGCACACAGAATGAATTTGTTGTGATATCCTAGCCTACTTACTTATGGCCAATGGGTCCTCACCATGAGACCCACTTTATTGACCCCTACGTAGTAATGGGCCTTCGGACCTATAGTGCTGTCACGGCTCGGCTCAGCTCAGCTCTATTTTGGCTGAGCCGCTCTGAGCTGAGCCGAGCTGAGCCGTACCTCGCCAAAGAGCATGTCTACTGCGATAACCATGACACCCTGCTCAGTGAGCGCAACACGTACACGTCCTTGATGACAGAACATGCACATGCCAGCCGCGATCTGTGCGCTGTCTGCCGCGTATAATATCAGACTCGATGACAGCATCAGGGGCAGCGTGTGCACGAGCACGGACCCTTGCGCATATTGAGAGTTGCTCGGATTTGATGCAGCGTGCAGTTGCCGTTTGTCCATCAAAGATTTTCTTTCGTGAGTCAGTACATTGCACCGTATGGTGGAAGAGAAGGACGCGGTGAAGGCACGTGCATAGTGGGTCTGACGGATGTGGGCTTCGCCCTTTCCCGTGATTGATATCCGGGCCGTGTGACAGAAGATCCAAGACCATCGTCTGAAGTCCGTGTCCCATACTCTGATTGTGATTATCGAGACTTGAGTTATGGATGCCCCGCAGCGTAAGTTCGAAATCTAATCCCTCGGGCCATCCTTTCACTGCAGGTTATTTAGCCCGCAGCTGTCTTACCTCCTATCTTTCAGCTAGTCTCCATGAACTCAATACCTTCGTTTCTTTCTGTCGAAATAACATCCTTTCATTGCCCCGATCTCATCCTCTGCGGGTTCCTTGTGTTTCACCTCTGGCATTCACGCTATTAGCGCGCTACAAGGTGTCGAGACAAATGAACGATCTCGAACAATCAATCCTCCGCCTCACAGAATTGATATTCCTTCCACGGTCCTGGGATCGGTCCCCCATAAACATCCTTCAGAGATTCTGTCACCTATCAATCGCCCTTTTTCTTCGCGTCCATGAGTCTAGGCAGCCCGAAGATGTCAAGCACTCCACAATATATCTTCGTTATCTACGTCGGCAGTCACCCGAAGCCCTCAATGTCACACGCAGTCTAGTCACTGGACTTTTTGTGCGTGTGTTGGGGGTCCAGGTAGAGTCGAAACTTGGAGATGTGATAAGCGACATCGAGGAAATGGTGGTCCTCTGCCACGAACTTCTCAACGCTAACATCTCGACAACATCTTTAACTGGCCCCATTATGGCCCTCATCCGGGCCGTTGAATCTCAGCTCGCAAGTTGGGTCGATCACCAAGAAACTCTGGAGAAAGTGATCCCGTGCGTTCGAGAGGCGAATAGACGCCTACCCGATCTGGATGAAGTATCTATCACGCTCGCTGGCCTTCTCTACAGTCGCCTCGTTGTGACTTATTCAGATGATGATTACGAAGAAGGAACTGCCGTCTTGGACAAACTTGATAGGCCAGGTCTATGGCATAAAGAAGCTTTGGAGATGATTGCCGTTTTTGCGCACACTCGATCAAGCATGATTGGTAAGCCAGAGTATTTAGAGGATGCAATCCACCGTTTTCGTACCTTTCTCGATGTGTCTACCCTTGAGGATACTCCCCATCCTCCTATCACCCTCCAATCGTTCGCCCTCCTTCAGAAGGTTCGCTTCGATGACTTCGGTGTCACAGGGGATCCTCAAGACAAGTATTCCAGCAATTCCGAACTTTTCGGCTGTCCATCATTCCGGGACTTGAGTGTGTCTCTTGCCAGCTCGAGCAGTGGAGAATCTCCTTCGAAGGCGACAGAGCTTCAACATAACATGGCGCTCGTTTCTTTACTTCAAAATACTGATGTAGCAGATCTCCAAGAGGCTGTCGAGTATTGTCGACTTTTGGGTGCTTCTTCTCACTTACATCGTGAGCTTGCGCCGATGGCCAACATGACCTTAGCCGTCCTCCTCCGTCGTGCCTTTCTATGCACCAATAAAATCGAGTATCTCAACGAGGCTATTTCCATTGATCGGGGCCATATCAACAACCCACCACTTCTACAGCGGATGCAATTTGCTGTAATTCGAGAGCTTATTGCATGTCTATCCATGCGCTTCCACGTGTTTCGTTACAGAGAGGATTTCAATGAAATCATCCAACTATTCCCTGTGGCAGTCAACAATGAACGTGAAAAGACACCTGACCGGTTCCAGCTTTCATGCGAGTGGGCGAGTGCTTCGCGCCTTTTCGGACACCCCTCTGCCTCGACTGCATACAAATTAGCTATCTCATTGATGCAAGAGTCTCTTACATTCGCACCAACTCTCCATATACAGCATTCCCGTCTTGTCGCGATGCGCGGTCATATCGAGAAGCTGCCATTGGACTATGCATCCTTTCAGGTCCACACAGGTCGACTCCATCAGGCCATCGAGACCCTAGAACGAGGAAGAGCCTTACTCTGGTCCGAAATGCGCGGATTCCGTACCTCCATCGATCAGCTTCGTGCAGCCAACTCTCGTTTAGCAGACAGATTCGCAGCAGTCAATCGAGACCTCGAGATGCTCACGTTGACTGACTTTTCCCACAACGTGAATGGTGAAGATGGCGTCGTCGAGGGGGTGTACCCATTTGGACACCTCGTGCAGCG
Organism: Russula compacta; assembly: GCA_022376555.1. Classification (NCBI taxonomy): domain Eukaryota; kingdom Fungi; phylum Basidiomycota; class Agaricomycetes; order Russulales; family Russulaceae; genus Russula; species Russula compacta. The sequence goes on along the minus strand of WTXH01000007.1, from coordinate 184,540 downwards.
CCAGCGGAAGCTTTTGGATGATCGTAACAAGCTTATTTCACAGATCCAGGCCATGCCAGGCTTTGAGACCTTCTTGAAGTCACCCTCCTTCGACAATCTCTGCTCTGTTGCCGCACACGGGCCGGTTATCATGATCAACCATTGCAGATGGCGTTCAGACATCCTCATTCTACTCCATGACTCTCCTCCCTCCCTTATTCCTATGCCAAATGATTTCTATGATCGCGCAAATAAATTGCGCGATCAGCTATTGGATGCACGAAAGAAAGGCCTTGAGTCGAATGAATATGAGGACGCTCTATGTTCTGTACTCAAGGATCTATACAACCTTGTCGGCCGACCCACGATCCAACGACTGAACGAGTTAGGCGTACCGGAACAGTCTCGGGTTTGGTTGTGTCCGACATCTGCATTTTGCTCTCTTCCGCTCCACGCGATGGGTCCAATTCCATCAGACGATGCGACAAAGCGATATTTCTTGGACCTCTATATCCCCTCATACACTCCAACACTTTCAGCACTCATCGAATCCAAGAAGCCCGGCTCACAGACGTTGGATAAGCCTTCTATCCTTCTTGTTGTGCAACCAGATGCTTCTATGGAAGAGGCATTGGAAGAGATGCAGATAGTGCAAGCAGTCAGGACGGGGGTGACAACACTTATATCGGCTCGGGCGACGCCTACTGCAGTACTGGAGAGGCTTCGGGATCATCGATTTGCGCATTTTATTTGTCATGGAATACTTGAAGCAGGGAAGCCATTCGATGCATCGTTCAAACTTTACAAAGATAGACACCTCACGCTACTCGACATTGCACGATCTCGACTTCCCAATGCGGAGTTTGCGTTTCTGTCGGCTTGTCACACGGCGGAGCTGACAGATGAGAGTATCTCAGACGAGGGGTTGCATCTTACTGCTGCTATGCAATTTTGTGGATTCCGGAGTGTTGTTGGGACAATGTGGGCGATGGCAGATACTGACGGGCAGGACCTTGCTAGGGACTTTTACAAGGCTGTATTCTCCCATCGGAGACAAGGAGTACAGTATTATGAGAGAACTGCGGAGGCACTGAGAGACGCGGTAAGGAAACTGAGGAGAAAGAGAAGGATCAGATTGGAGCGTTGGGTGAATTTTGTTCATTTTGGTGCATGATCTGCAGTTGTCGGTTGGTGGTCAAGTTGATCTTAGCGATACTGGTCCAGCAGTGGTGATTGCATATTGTTTGTCGGGTGTCGGACTTGTGAGGCTCGTCTACTTGGTTTATGGCATGCCAGTGGGCTCAGTTGTTTTTTTTTGGCATACTATTCTCTTGCGAATATAGTGAAAAGGCTGTGAGTGAGCAAACCCGGAGCGAGCGCCATGCATATGGAATGTAATGTTGGATATTATGAATCTATCGTAGTCCACCGTCGCGGTGGCCTGCCCTCATTTTCTTCCAAGTCTGTCACCAGTTCCTTAACAATAACCCTGCTGAAAGCCCTGTCTTGATTACAGCATTCATCATCTTTCCCAACACATTTCATACATGCATGATCCGACGGCGGCCGTCCAGATTGTTGATGAGACGATGCAGCAGATCCAAAAAGGAGAGGCAGGATGTACAATGTGTCTCGACTTCTATGCGCTGTCCTATTCAGGGAATCTGGTCAAAATCTTTGGTACCAGCAGTGCACTGAGTGCCTCGTCAATAGCCTATTTACTGCGACAGCCTGCTCAGGGAGCGCAACCCGTACATGTCCTCTATGACAGAACATGAGCATGATGGCCGTGAACCGTGCACTCTGCCGCACATAATATCAGGGTCGATAACAGCGACAGGCAACAAAGGAGAGTCCCGCGGATTTGATGCAGCGTGTAGTTGCCGTTGTCCGTCAAGAATTCTCTTTCGCGAGTCAGTACATTGCGCTGTCGGTGGAAGAAAAAGATGCTGTGAACCGTGAAGGCACGTACATAGGAGTCCGACGGGATCTCATAAATTGTCTGTTGTCCTGTGCCGTCCTTCCGCCCGCAGCCTACTTAGCAATCAAAGAGAACCGTACCAGAAGGTGATACAAAAATGCGGGACATGGAACAAAGTAGATCATCCACGCAAGCCGAAGAACAAGAAGTACAGTAGCAACGTCTCCGCCTCAGTGCCATTGCTCGGCCAAAATCGTGCAAAACCACGACAAGTCACGTGCAGTCTTCCTGACGCTACAATCAGCGCTGGCAAGGTTGCGTACGCTGCGTCACCACGTGGACCTTGCTGCAGCCTGATTGTGTACGTGTTAATACGCATGGCCACGGTGAAAGGGGGGCGTGGGTTGTGCTACTTCCTTATCCCGTGGTATCACAGGAGGGCCATCCCCCTGCGACTGTGACCCCTGTCTCTGATTCTGAGTGTTGAGTTATGGATGTCCCGCAGCGTGAGTTCGGAATCCAATCCCTCCAGCCATCCTTTCGCTGCAGGTTATTTAGCCCGCAGTTGTCTCACGTTCCTTCTTTTCAGCTAGTCTCCACCAACTCAATACCTTCGTTTCCTTTTGTCGAAATGACCTCCCTCTCTTGCCCCGATCTCATCCTCTGCGGGTTCCTTGTGTTTCACTTCTGGCGGTCGCGCTATTAGCGCGCTACGAGATGTCGAGACAACGGGACGATCTCGAACAATCAATCCTCCGCCTCACAGAACTGATATTCCTTCCACGGTCCTTGGAACTTTCCCCCTCAACATCTTTCAGATATTCTGTCACATATCGATCGCCCTTTTTCGCCGGGCCGATGAGTCCAGGCAGCCCGAAGATGTCAAGCGCTCCATTATTTACCTTCGTTATCTACGTCGGCAGTCACATGAAGCTTTCTATTCCACATCAAGTCATGTCATCACTGGATTTCTTGTGCGTGCATTGGGGGGCCAGGTGGAGTTGAAACTTGGAGATGTGATGAGCGACATTGAGGAAATGGCAGTCCTCTGCCACGAGCTTCTCAACTCTGACGTCGCGACAACTTTCCTACCTGGCCCAATTATGGCCCTCTTTCGGGCTGCTGAACTTCAGCTTGACGGCTGGGTCGATCACCAACAAACGATCGAGAAAGTGATTCCATGCTTCCGAGAGGCGAATAGGCGCCTACCTGATCTTGATCAATTATCCCTCATGCTCGCCGCCCTTCTCTACAGTCGTTTCGTTGTGACTTATTCAGACGACGATTACGAAGAGGGAACCGCAGTCTTGGACAAAATCATCGCTTTCCGTCCCCCCGGAGATAGGCCGAGTCTATGCCATGAAGAAGCTTTGGGGTTGATTGCCATGTTCGCGCACACTCGATCAAGCATGATTCGTAAGCCAGAGCATTCAGAGGAGGGGATCCACCGCTTTCGTACCTTTCTCGACGGGTCTTCCCCTGAGGATCCTTCTCGTCGTTTCGCCATTCAATCGCTCACCAACCTTCAAAGGGCTCGCCTCGATGACTTCGGCGTCACAGGGGACCCTCAAGACAAGCATTCCAGTAATTCCGAACTTGTCGGCCGTCCGTCATTCCGGGACCTGAGTGTGTCTCTTAGCTTGAACAGCGGCGAATCTCCTTCGAGGGAAACAGAACTTCAATATGGCATGGCGCTCATGTCCTTACTTGAGAATACTGATGTAGCTGACATCCAGGAGGCTGTCAAGTATTGTCGGCTGTTGGGTGCTTCTTCTCACTCCAATCGTGAGCTTGCACCTCAGGCAAACTTGACCTTAGGTGTCATCCTCCGTCGTGCCTTTCTATGCACCAATAAAATCGAGTACCTCAACGAGGCTATTTGCATTAATCAGGCCCATATCAACCCCCCACCACTTCTACAGCGGTACCAATTTCCTGTAATTCTAGAGCTTATTGTTTGTCTATCCATACGCTTCAACACGCTTCATCACAGAGAGGATTTCAATGAAATCATGCAACTATTCCCTGTGGCAGTCAACAATGAACGCGCGAAGACACCTGACCGGTTCCGGCTTTCGTGCGACTGGGCGAGTACTTCGCGCCGGTTTGGACACCCCTCTGCTTCAACTGCATACAATTGCGCCATCTCGCTGATGCAAGAATTTCTTACATTTGCTCCAACTCTTCATATACAGCATTTCCAACTTGTCGCGATGCGTGGTCATTACGAGAAGCTGCCATTGGACTATGCATCCTTTCAGGTCCACACAGGTCGACTCCATCAGGCCATCGAGACCCTAGAACGAGGAAGAGCCTTACTCTGGTCCGAAATGCGCGGATTCCGTACCTCCATCGATCAGCTTCGTGCAGCCAACTCTCGTTTAGCAGACAGATTCGCAGCAGTCAATCGAGACCTCGAGATGCTCACGTTGACTGACTTTCCCACAACGTGAATGGTGAAGATGGCGTCGTCGAGGGGTGTACCCATTTGGACACCTCGTGCAGCGCCAGCGGAAGCTTTTGGATGATCGTAACAAGCTTATTTCACAGATCCAGGCCATGCCAGGCTTTGAGACCTTCTTGAAGTCACCCTCCTTCGACAATCTCTGCTCTGTTGCCGCACACGGGCCGGTTATCATGATCAACCATTGCAGATGGCGTTCAGACATCCTCATTCTACTCCATGACTCTCCTCCCTCCCTTATTCCTATGCCAAATGATTTCTATGATCGCGCAAATAAATTGCGTGATCAGCTATTGGATGCACGAAAGAAAGGCCTTGAGTCGAATGAATATGAGGACGCTCTATGTTCTGTACTCAAGGATCTGTATGACCTTGTCGGCCGACCCGCGATCCAACGACTGAACGAGTTAGGCGTACCGGAGCAATCTCGAGTTTGGTTGTGTCCGACATCTGCATTTTGCTCTCTTCCGCTCCACGCGATGGGTCCAATTCCATCAGACGATGCGACAAAGCGATATTTCTTGGACTTCTACATCCCCTCATACACTCCAACACTTTCAGCACTCATTGAATCCAAGAAGCCCGGCTCACAGACGTTGGATAAGCCTTCTATCCTTCTTGTTGTGCAACCAGATGCTTCTATGGAAGAGGCATTGGAAGAGATGCAGATAGTGCAAGCAGTCAGGACGGGGGTGACAACACTTATATCAGCTCGGGCGACGCCTACTGCAGTATTGGAGAGGCTTCGGGATCATCGATTTGCGCATTTTATTTGTCATGGAATACTTGAAGCAGGGAAGCCATTCGATGCATCGTTCAAACTTTATAAAGACAGGCACCTCACGCTACTCGACATTGCACGACCCCGACTTCCCAATGCGGAGTTTGCGTTTCTGTCGGCTTGTCACACGGCGGGGCTGACTGACGAGAGTATCGCAGACGAGGCGCTACATCTTACTGCTGCTATGCAATTTTGTGGATTCCGGAGTGTTGTTGGGACAATATGGGCGATGGCGGATACTGATGGGCAGGACCTTGCTAGGGACTTTTACAAGGCTGTATTCTCCCGTCGGAGACGAGGAGTACAGTATTATGAGAGAACTGCGGAGGCACTGCGAGACGCGGTAAGGAAACTGAGGAAAAAGAGGAGGATTACATTGGAGCGTTGGGTGAATTTTGTCCATTACGGTGCATGATTCGCAATTGTCGGTTGTGGTCAACTTTGTCTTGACACTGACTAGTACTAGAGCAGATTGTTCTGTGATGTCATGCATCAGGCATTTCACTCTCCGTAAGGCGTTTAGACGGGGTTCACTTGTGACTCTTTATTTAGTTGACTGGTTGCGAGGTTCGTCTGCGGGTATGAATGACATCGGTTATATCTTTTCGGCCTACTACCTACTTGAAATTATAGCGCAGACATGCCAGGGAAGTGAACCCGGAGTGAGCGCTATAGACAGAGTCATTCGGGATCTGAACATCACACCTGCAGTTTGGCAGCCGTTCCAGTTTTTCGTAATACAACCGCGTATTATAGGTCTATCCGTGCGCTTCGACCTGCTCCGTTGCAGAGAGGACTTCAATGAAAACCATTCCCTGTGGCGGTCAACAATAAATGCGCAAAGATACCTGACCGGTTCCTGCTTTCCAGCCGCTGGGCGAGCATTGCGCGCAAATTTAGACACCCCTCTGTCTCAACTGCATACAGCTGCGCCATCTCCTTGATGCAGGAATCTCTTACATTCGCCCCAACAATTCATATACAGCACTTCCGACTCATCACAATGCGCGATGCTTGCGAGAAGCTGCCATTGGACTATGCATCCCATCAGGTCCACACAGGTCAACTCCTTCGGGCCATCGAGACGTTGGAACGAGGCAGAGCTTTAATCTGGTCCGAAATGCGTGGCCTCCGTACCTCCATTGATCAGCTTCGTGCGGCTGACTCCCATTTAGCAGAGATTCGCGGCTGTCGATCAAGACCTCGAGATGCGACGTTGACCGTCTTCCAGATAACACTGGCGGTGGTGAAGACGGTGAAGACGAAGTGATTGATGGGTCCATTTGGTCATCTCGTAGTGCAGCAACGGAAGCTTTTGGATGACCGCAACAAGCTTATTTCACAGATCCAAGCTCTCCGGGCTTTGAAACTTTCTGAGAGCTCCCTCCTTCGACAATCTCCACTCTGCTGCTGCACGTGGACCAGTTATCGTCATTAACCATTGCGAATGGCGTTCAGACATCCTCATTCTCCTCCGTAACTCTCCTCCGTCCCTTATTCCTACAACCGACGATTTCTATGACCGAGCTAATAGATTACGGGATCAGCTATTGGGTGCACGAATAAAAGGCCTCGAGTCGAATGAATATGAGGACGCTCTATGTTCTGTACTCAAGGGTCTGTATGAGCTCATTGGCCGTCCCATTATCCAACGGCTGAACGAGTTAAATGTCCCAGAGCAATCTCGGATTTGGTGGTGTCCGACATCTGCATTTTGCTCTCTTCCACTCCACGCGATGGGCCCATTCCCATCGAATGATGATCGCACTAAGCGATATTTCTTGGGCCTCTACATCCCTTCATACACTCCGACACTTTCAGCACTCATCGAATCCAACAAACCCAGCACAAAAATGTCGGACAAGCCTTCCATCCTTCTCGTCGCACAACCAGATGCATCCATGACGAGGGCATTGGAAGAGATGCAAGTTGTGCAGGCGGTCAGGACGAAGGTAACAACGCTCATGCCCACAAAGGCGACATCTATTACGGTCCTGGAGCGGCTCCGGGATCATCAGTTTGCCCATCTCGTTTGCCATGGGATACTCGAACCAGGGAAGCCGTTTGAGGGCTTCATTCAAGCTTTACAACGACAGGGGCCTTTCCCTGCTTGACATTGTACGATCCCGACTTCCCAATACCGAGTTCGCGTTTCTGTCAGCTTGTCACACGGCGGAGCTGACTGACGAGAGCATCACGGACGAGGCGCTCCATCTTACCGCGGCCACGCAATTCTGCGGATTCCGGAGTGTTGTTGGGACAATGTGGGCGATGGCAGATACCGATGGGCCGTACCTGGCTAGGAACTTTTACAAGTCGGTATTCTCGAGTAGGAGACGAAGAGTACGGTATTATGAGAGAACTGCCGGATCTCTTTCGAGATGCTGTGAAGATGCTGCGGAGAAAGGGAGGGATCACTTTGGAGCGTTGGGCGAATTTCGTGCATTATGGGGCTTGACTTGGGGCCCAATTGTCGGTTAGTTGGTCGAGTTCATCTCAGGGATGGGATTGGCACTAACTACTCCCTGTAGCATGGTGACTATCTTCGGATGTGAGACATTTCATTGCCCTGTTTGCTGCGTGTAAACGGATACTAGTTGTACGGCTCGTCGGCGTAAAAACACTGGTATGAGCTATCCTCGTCATATATAATGATGTGTGTCCCCAATCCGTCAAAAGTCCTTTAATGGCCATCGGCGAACAGTCAGAGCCACCGACGTTTTGCAATTTGGAGAGCATATCATGGCAGCCCTGCGCCATCCAGTAAGATGGTCCTCGGAACGGACGTGCGATCACCGCGATTTGTAGTGTCAACATCGTCAGCGGGCGTCAATCGGGCACGAAGGGGGGTGGGGGGTGGGGAAGTATGCAAGTTTTTTTTTTTTTTTCGACAAACGTGGCCGTCGACTACATTAAGCTCTCTGTTCTTGTTCGTAAACGCATCGGGCATGGCATGGCATGGCATGGTTGAATCTCTGGGAATCCCCCAAATTTGTTGTTGTTGTTTTTTTCCTTTTTGTGGAGTGTGAGTGGGGCGGAGGTTGGGCGCAACCTACTTGGAAGGTAAGGGGGGAAAGATAAGGTTACGTGGGGACGGGACGAACTTGGAATAATTGCAAACCGGTTGAGGCCGTTGAGGAGCCCGTCAGTGACTTAAGGAAAGGGGTGCAACATGTAGTTATATGTCCCTTAGATCATCGGCGTCTGTGTCGCGGCCCTCAAAAAACGTGGGGCCCCATGCCACGGACGCCCCGTCCGTCTCGATCGATCGCACCTGACACACATTCAACAGGAACAGGACAGGACAGATGAAGAGATATTGTGGTGTAAAGAAAACAGTCAAGTCCGTGACGCTTGAGATGAGATGTCAGACGTCATGAATCTAGCGTAGTCCACACCCGCAGTGTGCCCTCATTTTCTTCCAAGTTGCTCACCAGCTCCTTCACCCCGCTACCTGATTCTGCATCCCCTACGGCACCCTCCGCCGGTGCATATACGAGCTCGCTGGACAACAATCCGTGTGAAAGGCCAGTCTGGCTAACGACATTCATCATCTTTCCCAACGCATTCGGTGCACACATGATCTGTTCGGTTGGGGGGGGGGGGGGGGGCATCCAGGATGATTGCTGCAGAGCTGAGAGAAGGGATAGAGAACGGGACGACGTACTTCGACTTCTAGGCCCTGTCCGCTTCGATCAACCTGGTCGAAATCTTCGGCACCAGCGGCGAGCGCCTCGTCAAAGAGCCTGTCGACGGCGCCAGAGGCAGCATCCTGCTCAGTGAGCGCAACCCGCACACGTCCTCGATGACGAAACATGAACATGACCGTCGCGAACCGTGCACTATTCGTAGACGCACTAGGATCAGATCCTAACAACAGCAGCAGCAACCCTATGAAGGGGCGTGCAAGAGCACGGGGACGTACTTGTGCCGATTGAGGATCTCGCGGATTTGATGTAGCGTGCGATTCCCATTGTCCGTCAGGCATTCTCTTTCGCGAGTTAGCACACTGGCACCACCGTATACGGTGGAAGGGAGGCACGTGGTGGTGCCGGCACGCACATGATAAGTCCGACGGAGCCATGCGCAAGTACTTCGTACGTGGTCAACTGTCCCGCGCTGTCCTTCCCGCCTGCGGCCTAGCAATAAAATGAGAACACAAGACAAAAAACATCACCAGACGGCGAGGCGGAAAATGCGGAGGCACGGCACGAAGGTAATCATCCACGGTCAGCAGCGCATATACTAAGAGAATAGAACACATAGATATGGACGCGCACCTTTTGCAACGCGCTCTCGATGTTCGCCTTAGGCACCCCGTCTCCGCGCGCCTTTTTGACGATGTTGAAAAGCGCGATGTTCTTCTCGGGATCAGCCGACCCGCCATCTGAGGTGCCCACAATGAGCGCATGGCTGTACGTAAGTTCCTAAGCACGCAAGGGAGAGGGCATGGGAGAAACTCACGCCGCGCAGCTATCATAATGTCCTGAGTGTTCATTAAGTGATAGTGAGAAGATGCACGCGTCGCGATAAGGCACCGTTGCTCACACGGAAAGCTCGTGCGCAAACTTGCCCGCGACGCTGGTCATTGATACCCTTCTTCTGTTGGATCTTTGACCACTGGTAGAGGAAGCCACGCACAGGTAAACGTCGACGTCGCAGCTCCAGGCAGGTGAATGGGCGCATACTTTGTTATGACCGGCATATGCAGGCACAGTGGCGGACAGCGAACGAGCGCGAGAGCCCAAATGGGGTGCTATATATGGTATTCGCATGCGCAACGAGAGCATTGGTTTAGTTCCAAAGGCAAGTCCACATCCGGGGAACAAAACAACTACCGACGCTCGATTTCATGTCACGTGCCACGTCGTAAACAGTCAAGTTAAATGTTAGAAATCCAGAAATCCAGATTCTTTCACCCTCGCTCCCACCTCCTAAACTCTCTGTCAAGTTTCAAATGCATCTGCATGTTCACATCCTTGGCCTCCGAGGCTGACGACTGCGGAGAAAGTCTTAAAAGTCCTCCCTCCGCCGCTGCCACCGCCTCTGCCAAGTCCAAGTGGAAGTATGGTGTGTCCACCTGCACTGCAGGTTCTTCGCCGCGATCGACTGTGCCGTACGATACATCGGGGAGGGGTACCCCTTTCGTCTCTCCAGCTTCTAACGAAGAGGGGCCACCTTGCTCAACATTGTAAGGCAGTGCAACAGCGCCAACGTCATGGGGCCAAGTAGGTGACTGTAACCTGTGATCATAACCGAAGCCACCCGCAACGAGTGAACGACGTATCCAGGGAGAGAGGACTGTCGCAAAGTGGAATTCGACTGGGTGGTTCGTCCACCGCTCTATCTCATTTCGAGTATCGATTAACGCTTGCACTGACGTCGTATCTACCTGTGAACTGCGCCAACGCATCAGCAATCTTATAAATCCCCTTGGACAAAGCAGACCTACGCGGTGGAGAAGTCTAAGACGATGGCACGTAGAATGGGCCTTGCCTGGTTTTCTTCCCATTCTGACTCAACACCGTGCCGCGGGCCAGGATCATTCCAAGCACGTTCAGTGAGTGGAACTAGGCGCATGTCTTTTCCGCGGCGCATAGTTGTTTTGACATAATCGACAATCTCGCTGTTAAGCCGGCTGCAGTTTGGATAAATGAATGTTTCTTCAAAGCGGTAGATGAGGACGCCTGGCGAGGGCGGCTCCACGCGGATTTGGGGGTTAATTACGCGATTGCGAGAGAGAGGAACGAAAACGTCGCGTGCGCCAGATGTGCTATCATTTGCATGTACCCGAACGCGTCCAAGGAAGTGGCCACGCGGGTGTGCGAGTCTGAAGATGAAAAGTGCCGCGGACGTTGACAAGGAAACGTAGATGCCATTTTCGATGGACGAGAAAATGGTTACGATGACTGCAGCAACCCAGATGAAGAACTCGAATGGGGATATCCGCCAGAATTTATATAATTGAGGAGGCTTGGTGACGAGATCAGCGACGGCATGGATAATGACAGCGGCGATCCCAGCCGTGGGAATCCAGTAGAAGGCGGGAGTGAGCCCATATAAGGAGACAATGACGATAATCCCACTGAGTATACCCGCTGCTGGGGTGCGTACACCAGACTTAGATTTGAGAGCAGAACGTGAGAAAGAGCCCGTAGCAGGATAAGCCCCGAAGACAGTTCCGAGAGTATTGGCGACGCCGATCGCAATGAGCTCCTGGTTAGGGTCAATTTTGTAGTTATTAATACGCCCGAATGCTAAGCGAGGATTAGCTAACAAAATTGGGTTTTCTTTTATCGACTTACACTTGGCTATAGAGATGTGTTCGAGTAGCAAGATGATCGTAGCCACAGGGACTTTAGGCATAAGCGCTGAGATGAGGCTATGATCGATATCTGGAGCACCGACGTCTTGGAAACCTCGAGGAACGGTCTGGAGGATCGCAATAGGATATGTGCCCTTTTTACTTCTACGATGACGGCAATACAGCCAAGAAGCAAAAGTCAGGACGACAATTACGAAGGCGCTACGGAATGCCGAGATGAAGAAAAACACTCGGGCTGTGCGATGAAAGTGAGACACAGCGGCGAGAGTGGCGCAAGATACAACAAACCTCGGCGAGGGTAACGTTTTGACAGGTAATCACATGTCATGCGGATAGCATACAAAGTAAAGAGGCCAACAAGACCGAAAGCAGCATCCTTTTTTGTCCTGCCAAGGCCCTTGAGAGTATTGATAATAACTTCGTAGGTCGCAGCCCGTGTACTATTTCGCGAGACATCAGCAATGCGCCTCGGACGAAACGGACAACAAACTTGAAACCAGTGATGCCCATCAGGCCAGGGACTTGACCCGCTGCGATATTGATTGCAGAGCCGGTCATGAAGCCAGCGATTGCGGGTACGGGGATGAGCTCTACTAGCCAACCAAGGCGGAGTAGCCCGATGCCCAGGACGATGAATCCGCATATGAACGCTAAATTCGTGGCGATCTCGGGGTTAGACCATTCCTTGGGGTGTTTATGGTCGATGTACTGGATGATCTGGGAGACCTGAAGAGACATGACTGCGACTGGGCCGATAGAAACGTCCTTGGACGTGGCGAACAACTGGAGGGGTTGGTTGGGTAAGAAACGAGGGTTGATTTCGAACAAAGACGCACGCAATATATCATCGTTCCAACGAAGGCCGAGTAAAGACCATAAGCAGGTGGCAACGTTGCGATCTGGCGTAGATGCTGAGTTGCAAGAACCGAAGCAGATCGCCGTGATATTAATTTACCGTGGCGTAGGACATGCTTTGGGGAACCAGGACAATGCCGACGGTGAGACCAGCAATAATGTCGCCGGTTAGCCAACCGACATCTGCCGGGAGTATATAATTGATAAGCTATTGTGGGAATCACGGCAAGGACCGAAGCAGGCTCACTGTAGCGGGTGATCCAGCGTAGAATAGGGAAGAGTCGGAGGAGATAATGAACCACCTATTTCGGATGAACGAATAGAATGGCGCGGTGGAGGTGATCGACGTACGAAACCTTTGACATCTTTGACGAGATCGCGGACCCAGTCCTTTGAGGAGAGAACAGAAGGCTGATCCTCTGGATACTTTATGATCTTCTTTCCCAACTTCTTTGCTCGCTCGGAAGCCATGGCTGAGGATCAGCGGACGAGGAAAGGGCGGCAAAGTAGCGCAAAGGGGAAGACCATCCAGAATATAAAGGCACACACACACACGCCCCGATCCATCATCTTTTTTGAATCCCGAAAACGGCACTGTCGCTACCTCGGTTTCTCGTCGGAGCATGCCTAGCAATAGGCACGATTTTAGTGGCATTCGACAAGTTACGATAATGCTCTTGTCATTAAAAAACTCCGAGCGATGTATCGAGAGCATGTGAGATAGGCACGGCTCCAGGGACAGGACCCAACATTGCAAGTGAACAGATAATTCTGCCTGATACAGCGAGGTGTCAAAGCACGCCATCGCGAACCACGCTGACGCTTTTGTGGCGCATCATTCGCGGAGTTGATCATCCTTATTATCTAATATCACCCCATACTCATACGGCAACGGCAACTACTGACGTATCTGGAATAAAATGTCGCCATATATTTCTCCCGTATCGTCATTCCTCGATTTGTTCATTAGCCGTGTAGCCGTGCAACATAACGTGGGATCCAGGGGTTCCGAAATAACGGTCATCCCTCGGAGGGTGCAAGGTTCGGATGTGATGATAAGGCATGCTACCGACAAAAGTCTGCCAACTCTGCTACGGTGCCAGAATACACCGAGCACGAAGCCTGATGTCATTGCGATATGCGATATCCCTGCCTTGCATGGACCATCTACTGAACTTAATCTCTAACCCCCTTAAGTGAATTGTACTGCCAACCACAAAGTGGTGCTACCAGATCACCTCAGCCACCACGACATTGCCGCTGTAAGAAAGGGGTGAGAAGCGGCCCAGAGCAAGTACGTATTCCCCGAGCGACTCCTTTGCGCCAGCCGCGGCGTCGGCAGCGCCATTCCGAGTCGGGTGCAGGTTCGATGGTACCTCACCCCTTTCCACGCAACACTCAACGCAACGATGGAGCTGAAAGGGTCGCGCAACAGATCATGGGTATCATATCTACTAGAAGACGTCGAGGCTCGACTCGAAGTTAGCAACTACTGGTGGGTGTCTGCCCTTATCCGTGAGCATGAAAGCTGTGGCCAGGGGTACGAATGCGCAACGGAAGCGAACGGGTGATGCGGGTACAGGACGTTTTGAGAGCCAAAATGGGGTGAAATCTTCGATATGCTGTAAAGATGGTGCCATGATATATTGTAATGTGATTGCATCGTCTCTGGGACTAGCTGTAGCTGTCTACCGCTTTAAATCACAAACAGAGATGACCAGTTGTGCATAAGGATAGAGTAAAAATGAAAGGGTTAGTGCCACGTGGTTTGCCAGTGCATAGACGCGTGGCGGTAGACGATGAGGCTCGGCAGCATTGTTTCTTTCTGAAACTGGTGATCACCACCGGGTCCCATCATCCTCCTTCGCTGTCCGTCAGCGCGCAGCGCGCCTGCCATCGGTTTCTCTCCCACGATACCTCCCTTCTTCACCTTCCGACCTTCTCAGTTCATTTTTCTGAAGACCACGAGGGGTGATGTCGGCCCTGCACAAAGCTGTGCCACTCGTGGCGCCGGGGCACACGCGCCCAGTCACCCACCTTTCTTTTTCACCGCTTTTGGATGACGGCACGTACCTTCTGATATCTAGTTGCAAGGATGGGAACCCCATGCTACGCGAGTGGACTGGTGATTGGATCGGCACGTTTGTCGGACATAAGGGTGCGGTTTGGAGCACCAAGCTCAGCCGCGACGCTTCGCGCGCGGCGTCGGCAGTGCGGACTTCACAGCGTACGTCTGTCTATTGTATACGTTATACGTACACCCCGTGTGCAGTCCTACTCACGCACGAGCCATGCACTTTGCAGTAAAATCTGGGATACGTACAGCGGACAGTCGCTCCACTCGTTCCCACACAATCACATCGTCCGCAGTGTCGCGATCTCCCCATCGGTCACACGTCTGCTTACTGGTGGACAAGAAAAGAAGGTCAGGATATTCGACATTGGGAACCCGGACGCGGAGCCAGATATCCTATCCGAGGGCGGTGCGCAATCGCACGACGGCACGATCAAGAGCGTTGTGTGGTTTGACGAGAATACCGGTGTGAGTGCGGGTGACGACGGGTTCATCAAGTGGGTATTTGCTTCCCATTCGAGAGGTTTTTTTGGTAGCTGACGGGTGGATTCGTGCGATGAGGTGGTGGGATCTACGCATTCGCAAACCGACGAAGAAGATTTCTTTCGACAAGCCGATCACCTCGATGGAAATTTCCTTGCAAATACAGCGACTCGTGGTGACGTCTGGAAATACGGTCGCTTTCATCCCTGCACAGCCCGCCGAGACGGGCACGCCGACCCATAGCCTGAATCTGCTGTATGCGCCATCTTCCGCGTCGGTCCACCCAATTCGGCAAGATCGATTTGTCACTGGGAGCACAAGTGACGAATGGGTGCGCGTCCACGGTATCAACGGCGAGGAACGGGAAGTGCTCAAAGGTCATCATGGACCTGTTCACTGCGTCGAGTACAGCCCAGATGGAGAGGTTTATGCTAGTGGAAGCGGTGGGTTCAAAAAATGCCCTTTGGTTGTTCACTCGACTAACAAATCTTTTCGTGTTTCTCTCACCATGTTTTGGTCCATAAGAGGATGGTATGTCATGTTTTGATTGATCCGATCATTCTTGCTCACGACTAGCTGCTTAGGTACCATCCGGTTGTGGCAGACCACACCTGGAAAGACCTACGGCCTTTGGCAAGGATCTGCCTCTAACGGAGGCTAGACGGAGCCAAAAATATTCATATCGGAGTCAATTGATTAGTATCGCGACACAGCGCTTTTATCTCTGTTCCTGAAGTAAATGGTCCCAATTTAATTGCTCCGAAGCTTCTTTCAATTAGTATGGGAGTGCTTGCCGGAGAAGCCCCGGTCTTTATGGGTTGCAGTTTGAATCATCGGAAAGCCATTAATAGTCTCTGGCCTGTATCGCCGGCTTTCTCTCTTCAGTTTACAAATAAATGTAAATGGCTATCACTAGCTTCAAGATGTAGGCCCGATTGGGAGCACGCCCCCGCTAAATTTGTGCATATCATTGTCCTATCTGTCTCCGCCCCATGATGTACCCTCAGCATAGTCGGTGAAGATTTCAAGGTCTGGTCTGGGCGTTGTCCAGTGCGACCTGGTTTTGGTCTGGTCTCAGACTGGCCATGTTGAGGGACGTAAGCCGCAACTTCCGGCTCCGGTCCGGTCCGGTACTGGATGTAGCTTACATACACCATGCAAGCCGCAATTGTGATGGAGAGGGCCTAATTTATCAGATGCGGTGAGCGGAGCGGTGCAACGCCAGCGCCATCCGTTCTTGTTCTCCACCACCATCCAGTATTCATCCAGCATTCAACGTAATCTAGGCAGCGATGGCGACTTTGCCTTCGAGCCCCAGCTCGCACCTGGCCCCGCAGCCACCGTCACCCGGCGTTCATCCAACGCTCACGTACCACTCCATGCTGCTGCCCCGGTCCATTCCGACGCCGGCGCTGCTCGACTCGGCCGTCAGTGGTGCACACTATTCCGGCGTCGAGTCCATCACGGAGCGCAGACGCTCCGTTCGCGGGCACTCGCAGATATTGAGTGGTGGAGGTGGGGGGGCTAACGACTCCAATTTAGCGCGGCGTCGGAGCACCGCGTCCGCTGCACCCAACCCGTTACACCTCGCCATCCTCGATGATATCAAAGATGTACGTTGTGTGTGACACTACCCTTTTGTATTGTATTTCCTCCCTTTGTTTTTTTCTAATGGTGGCGGGCATATAGATGTACGAAGGCTTCGCCACAAAGGAACTCTTGCAGAAACGATGGAGAAAAGATGCAGAGTACGAGGTGCGTTCGACTTGGTCCACGCTCCCCTCCCCGCTGGGGCTCATCGAACAACTGCTGACTCGACGAGCGCGTGCAGGACCCGTTCACGAGGTGTAAAGGCTTGAATGAGATCGCGCCACAGGTGAATTATCCTCCCAGTACCCCCGTCGGTGCACCTTGTTAACTCAAATTGTTAGTGGTATGCCCTGGTACGCGCCCATTAACCCATCTTTAGGAGTGCTTCTGCCCGGAACTGACGCCCTTTATCCCCTTTCTGGCGTGTTCTTCTCATAGCCACGAATGTACACCAAATTGGCCGTCACTGGCCGACGCATACTCTCGTCCACGGAACACCCTTATAACCGGTTGATAATGTGGCAGAAACACGAATACACTATTCGCGTCACGGGATCAAAAAAGGTCCGTTCGCATTCCGTCCCGTCCCATCCGACTGCGCTGATCCGCTGCGCAACTTCGCACTACTAATACATCTGCTCGTCGATTAGGTGGTCGAGTCAATCCTGCTCATCGACTTTGACGAAGAGGGCAAGATTGCACGGATGGTGGACCAGCGTCGTGGCCTGGATCCGCCGACTCGGTGGGGAGCGCAGCAACTACGTAGGTTAAATGGCCGTGTCGTCCCTTGGGTTCCTTGGTTGGGGAGTCACCCAAAGTCCCGAGCGAATTCTCATTAGTATGATTCGACCCGATACGGTGAGGCTGTGCGCCACCCGGAGACAGCTGTCCTAGCATCTGCTAGTCTGTTGTGCCCCATTCCGCCATAATCATAATAAGGTTGTCGAGTTGTATGATGATCTCCTCCCGCTCTCTTTTCTGTATGTTGGTTGGTTCGGTTATATAATGTAGATCTATTGTAGTCTTGCCGTGTTGTCACCATTACGTGTCGCTCCGTAAATCGAGCTCTGAACTGTGTTGGCGCGGATCCTGCGTGATGATAATGAGGCGTAGACCTGCCGCATTCAGTTCACAGCTTGCGCCCGTCGACGGAAACGTAGGCATCGCATAATTAACGGGTCAAGTGTGTGACCAGCTGACCTCGGTGTGGGAATCGAATTCAAAAGAATAGAGGTCCTACTCCCAGCCATACAAATACGGGCAGAGGGTCCAAAAAAGCACAGTGGCGCCTGCTCCAGTGTTTTTCATCGTTTCAACCCCGAACCCCCGGCCCAAGGCCATATCCCTAGTGATACACGAAAACCCTTCATCCCGGGAACTGATCAAATTAGAAAAGGCGAAAGGAAAATGCGCAAGGCAATTACCATACCCCTGGGCCAGGCGACGAGGGCGATAAGGCAACGGCAGTACGTGGCGTGGCGTATCGGTGGCGGCGAAATTGGAACGGCGGGTGGCATTCCAGCGCTAGTACAGCCATCACAACTATGGATTCAGGCGCGCCGTCCAATCTCAAACTGTGCAATACGGCGCAGCGACAACGAGAGGAACGGATCCACAAAGTCGGCGGCGGCGGCGCGATCCCAGCAACAGTCCTCCTCCTTCTCCTCCTCCTCCCCTCAGGGACGCGTAGGCGTCGCCGCAGCACTCGCCGCAGCGGAGGAAGCAGCAGGAGGAACGAAAGAGGCGGCGACGGTGGCGGCGCGGCCGACGTTGTGGGACGAGTTTGCGCTGCGGGATCGCGTGGCGCTCGTTTCGGGTGCGAATCGCGGGCTCGGGCTCGAGATGGCGCTCGTGCTGGTCGAGGCGGGCGCGCGCGCGGTCTACTGCGTTGATTTGCCGGAGAGGCCTGGGAAGGAGTGGATCGCGGTGGCAGAATACGTCAAGCGCATGGTCGGCGTCGGTGGGCGCTTGGAGTATGTTTGCGCGGACGTGCGGGACCAGAAGGCGATGTGGAAGATCGGGGAGGAGATTGGAGATAAGGAAGGTAGGATGGACGTCTGTGTTGCTGCCGCTGGGATCTTGAAGGCCCACACGGATTGTTTGGAATATCCCGGGGAGGAATTCGAGGAGGTGCGCCTTTTTTTTTTTTTCGTGACTGTTTTGAGCGTTTTACGAATGCTTAATTTTGATCGATGTGCGTTTCCTTCTTTTCAGGTTATGAGCGTCAACACAAATGGAGTGTTGTTCACTGCGCAAGCTGCAGGAAGGCAGATGGTCCGCTTCGGGAATAGAGGGAGCATCATCCTGATCGCTTCGATGAGTGGCTCCATCACGAACAGGGTGTGTAGGGAGTACCTATATTGTTGTTATTAACTGACGCGCGGCCACCTTAGGATCACGCGTGGGTTTCATATAACACAAGCAAATCGGCAGTGTTGCAGATGGCGCGGAGCATGGCGTGTGAGCTGGGACCCAAAGGGATACGGGTCAACACGCTCTCGCCGGGACACATATACACCTCGTACGTCTTTTTTTGGCATGCTTGCTCAGAGCTCAGTGGAGATCGGAGTCATGGAACATGACTGCGCGGAGTGGAACAATGATGAGATCGGACTGGGGCGCAGTCGCCTTATGAAACAAAGCTGACGAATTTCGGTTGAATGTACTACAGCATGACCGCGGCGTATTTGGACACGCAGCCGCACTTGTTGGACAAGTGGTCGGGGTTGAACCCGCTTGAACGGATCGGAAGGCCAGATGAACTGAGAGGGGTGATTGCTTGGCTGGCGTCTGATGCGTCCACGTTCTGCACTGGAAGCGAGTGAGTCGTTCGTCCCCTCGACTCGTGAATTTCATTTTTACAATATTTTTATTTTTATTCCAGTATATTGGTTAGCGGAGGACACCACGCGTGGTAAAAGAATAACTCTCGTAAATAAATAGAAATGGAAATAGAAATGGCAGTTACGCGTGTGACAGCGTGACGAAAAGTGAGATCTGGGATCTGATGAACTGCGCAGTCGCTGGCTGCGGAAAGTGCGCAGTGGGTTCAGCTGAAATCAAATCGGCGAGCTCGCTCACCTCTCTTTGACCTTTAACCTCCATCTCGACCCGTGCAATGCACACCTCCAGACCGTCTAAAAAACAGAACAGGGACAGGGAGAGGGAAGCTGCCCCCATACCCACTGATATTGCTGAGAAGATGATCGCTCTCAAGCGTAAGCAGGCAAAGTACGTCCCCCATCCCCCCCTCCTTTCCCCTTTTCCGTTTAACCCTCTCACACTCTTCTAATCACCCACAGCAACACAAGAGCCAAGGATCGTGCAGAACGTCCCGCTCCTTGTGGCCAGCAGAACCCTCCCTCACCTCCCTACAGGCAACAACTCCATTCCGGGCAGTCGCCTCCCCCGACGCTCATGACTAGGCCTGAGCCAGACTCGAACGAGTTCTCTCGCATTTTGCAACTCTCCCCCACACAGAAATCCCCTTCGCAAATACCCGCCCACAAACACCAGGGTATACTCTATAATCCCGATACAGATCCGATCCCCATGCGCCGCCCCCTCGCAGAGCAGCTGGAAGCCGAGTCAGAGTCAGCCGGTGGGAGCTCTTATGCTCCTCGGGCTCCCGCAGAGTCGTCTTCTAGACATCGTGACACATCGCAGCATCGCCAGCTTTTCGACCCGCGAAAACACGACCCTGTCTCGTTCTCCGCAGCGCAAGCGCGGAAACCGGCGCCAAAGTCGTCTGGGGATTACGCTTCTGTGTCCTCCGTTTCCTCTTACACTCAATCGGTCGTCTCGTCAAGTTTTACCCTTTCCTCTGGCACCACAGATGGATCATCCGCGCCGTCATCTCTCTTTGATCACAAGCCTCGCGACGAATCCAAGAACGCGTTTTCAGACCAACTCAAGAGGCTGTATCGCAGCATTTCACTCCTTGAGACGAAGGTTCTCACTGACTCGGGCGAAACGCAAGATGAGAACCGGATTGTCATCAAGGGCGGCCCATCGACCGGAACCGAAGAAACGGAGAAGGCGCAATGGAAGAAAGCGATCGAGGATCATAAACTGTGAGCCCCTTGTTTTCGTCCAGTTTGTATGAAACTCAAAACCGTTCCTAGTCTTTCCGAAATGATGCTCCGCCTCTTGGAGATCGCTTTAGCGCCTGGTGTTCCCGCTTCCCTTCGCAATATACCTGATAAGTACAACATTATCATTCGTCTCTGGACCAATTGCTTTTATCGTCTCCTCGAGAACCTCCGCCGCTCTTCCCTCACTTCTAAGATTGCCTTGGAATATCTTCAAGAATTCATCTACTTCGCTTACATTTTCTACGCGGCCCTTCTCGAAAACCAAGCGTTCAAAGACTATCGTACGAATTGGCTTGAGGCTCTTGGCGACCTCGCACGATATCGCATCGTCATTGCTGCCATGGTTCCTGCTCCAACTCGCATTTATTCTGCTCTAACCACTGCTGCTGTGCACGAGGGGCTTCGAGCCTCACCTGTTGGATCCACTATTTCTTTGTCCTGTGCAATGAGCGCTACCAGCAGCGAAAAGCATGCTGCACGTGGAGGTTCTCCTACCCCGAGCGTGGGTATTGTTGCAGCAAGGCTCATGGAACTTGAACCGGAGAAGGACCGCTGGCGGAGGATCGCTCGTGACTGGTACGCTCAGGTTGTCGCCGTTGTCCCTGGGCACGGCAAGTTGCATCATCATCTGGGACTTCTGAGTCGTGAGGCTGAAGGCGAGGAGTTGCGTGGCGTTTACCATTTTGTCAAGAGGTGAGCTGTTAGCTTTAATAACCACGATTTTTCTCACCGTTATTTCCTGTTTATTTTCTACCTTACAGCATGATTGCTACCCGTCCATTCGAAACTGCGCGCGAGTCCGTCCTACCACTGTGGTCCCAAGCAGCGCAAGTACGACGCTCGGCCCCTGATGCACGCGCCCCGGAGCTTTTCGTGTTTCTGCACGGAATGCTCTTTACAAATATCCAACTTGATGACTTTTCCCCTACTCTGGCGCGTCTCCTCGAACGACTGAGCATAGAAGAACCAGAGGGGCAGGAGTGGACCATGATGGCCGCCGTCAATATCGGCGCCCTTCTCGAGTACGGCCGGCCGCAAGGTGTCTTGCGACGCGCCGGTGCCCTCGGACAAAACCCTGCTGCCATCGCAGCCGCGAGTAAAGTGAAACTTGCGAAGAGGGCTCAGACAGACGAACGGATGGAGGTCGACGGCGATGAGCGTAGGCGGAGCAGTGATGTGGAGGCCCTCCACGTCCAAGGTCAGGCCTCTCCGGTCCCCTCCGACGCTGCGGCATCCCTTGAACCACCTCCTGCGTTCAAGATGGCGCAGGAGCTCACGTTTGCGATACTGGCGCACGCACTCCGGTCCACGCGTGATGGCCCAAATCCTTACGTCACGATTCTTCTAACATTCCTTCAGTCGATTCTTCGGCATTCAGGGGCTCTTGCCAGCCTTGAGCGTGCCATCCCTTGGACAGAGTTGGCCGCGTTCCTCTCCCGTGGACCGCGAGTATCGTCGAATCACACCCAGAGTGATAAGCTCGGCAAGAGCAGTATTCTGTCGGAGGACTGGGCCATCCGTGGAATGGCATGGCACGGGCGAATCTTTGAACGTGGATCTTGGGACGGTAATGACGGTCAGTTAAAGGAGATGGAGATGCTCGATGCGCGCAATCCCCTATCCGAGTCTTCGGATGGAGACGGCATGTGGGAAGATGATCTTGACGAAAACGATAAGCCCAGCCGCGAAAAGCCCAGCCGGGCGACACTGGCATGGCGGCGCGCCATATGGACTAGCGCGAAAATTGCCAAGGTCGTCTCCGGATTCAGATGGGACGGAAGAAGTACGTGGTGGGTTGATGGGGTTCTCGTTGAGAAGGTGCGCCGGTGGGAGGAAGAAGATCGCCAGGCCCGTGAGGAAGAAGAGCGTAGGAAGATGGGGCGGCGCTGGATCGACGTAGATGGCGATCAGCTGATGGACGTCGACGACGAGACCACTGACAACCTGTCGGAATCTGGGAGTGACGATGATGAGGATGACCCAGAGGAGATCAAGGTGCTGAGGGTATGAGACAATTCCATTCGTTGTGTTATGAGACTTATTTTCACTTTTCTCGCGATTTTAGGCTCGTCGGCGTTACCTCCGGAGTCTCTTACAGTCATCATCGTCGGCACCAAGCTCCGCAGTCCACCGCCGCCGGCTATCGCGACCTTCCCGTGCAACACGCAACGTCGCCGCTCGTGCGCAGTTACAGCTCGTGCCAGGTTATACCGTCCTCGTCTTGGATACCAACATTCTCCTTTCTTCACTTCCTATGGTCGCTTCGCTCATCAAGAGCTTACACTGGACGGTTGTCGTGCCTCTCCCCGCAATCATGGAGCTAGACGGACTCGCTTCCAACGCAACCGCGCTTGGCGAAGCTGCCAAGGCCGCCATTGCGCTGGTTGCGTGTTACGTGCGCTCGCACGCCGACTCGCTCAAAGTTCAAACGTCTCGCGGTAACTATCTCTCGTCGCTGAGCGTACGCAGCGAGCAGGTCGATTTTGACGACCCTGGTTCTTGGGAGCGAAATATGGACGACCTCATTCTGAAGGCTGCGATATGGCAAGACGAACATTGGGTCGACCGGTCGGCGTTGCTGAAAGTTGAGCGGTCGGGCGAGCGGCCAAAGGGTGCGGCAAAGGTTGTCCTGCTCAGCCTTGATCGCAATCGTAAGTGATCCCCGGGATTATGCTTCGCTCTTTCCGTAATGCTTTTGGTTTCCTCAGTTCGCCTCAAGGCGCGGGCGCGACATCTTGATGCTGCTAGTGAGAAGGATCTCGGCGCATTAATGGCCACAATGACTTGACGATGACGTTGGCCTCCGAGGCGTCATCGCCAAGCCGTTGAGTCCTTTGATGCGACGCGGTAGCGATGTTTTTCACTCCCGCAGGTGCCGCAGCTTGGCCTACTGTTCGTCCATGAGTATTGCACGAAGGGTGCTGCTTATGGACGAACGGAGGCCGGTGCGGGACCTGAGCGAGCGGAGACCAGGGCTTCTCTTCGAAACAATGGCTTCCTTAGTGTGCCGCGCGAACTCTCTCGTACCCCTGGAATCGGACGTCTTGGCTCAAGGACTACATTAGTTGCTCACACTTCCTAGTCTCTCGTCTTTGCACCTGCTCTCTATCAGCTCTTATATTATATGCACTCGCACACCACTGCTGCGGCGCTTTACCTTCAGACTATCCTGTCTCTGGTACCCCGCCCCTTCTATTTATAAGTTCTCTTTCAGGGCGCAAATTTTGTCTATATATCATTTTGGTACTCCGGTATCTTTCCGTGCTTCTCCCATCCTCCCGCCCTTTTTCTTGCTCCGACCTTCCTTATCACCGCATATCATATATATAGTGCTCACCCTTTGGCTACCTCCTCCCACCGTCCTTGTCATACCACCCCCTGTCACTTAGCCTGTTCCTACACCTATCCCCTAGCACTGTGCATTACTTTTTTCAATGTAGCAAATAAATATAATTATCAGCGACGGCGATGCGATGATCGGTAAGTTGTTGAGTAAGGTAGGTTTGCTGAGTCCATCGCAAGAACATTCGCCTCGTCCGCTTATCAAGCAATGATTGAACCGAAGCGTTCAGAAGGCACACTTTCTTTTCTGGTGAAAGTCACGTGGCGTGAGATGAACGATCATGATTCTAAATCCACCCCACTCACCATAGACGGCACACCAAACCACGAACTACAAGCCTCCTAATTACTGTACGTCCTTACTTTGCTCTACGTACACATGCCGGCAGCCCTGAGCCTTGCGGGTTTGTCTTGGGAGGAGATATAGCGATCGCTAGATCTCATCTGTCCGTGTTCCCTCCCTAGCCACCTTTTGAACCGTCAGATCGGGTGGGCGTGGGCATTAAACGAAGGGGGGAGTTGACATATAGTGTATGTAGTACAGATACGTAAAAGCCCGTGATTCGGAAAACAGAACAAAGTGTTGCGTTGTCGTCATGTCTGCCGCCCCTCCTGTAATATCTTCTGTGTTAATGGTTGAACACGTTGAACCTGTAAAAGAACAACTTCCTAGAGTACTCTGTGGCCTGAGAGTCATACTGACGTACTGTACTTCTATCTCAAGTAACCTGGAGTGTGTTCTCTTACAGGCACAATGTATGACGTAGACTGACTACCTGCTTGGCGATTACTACTATAGACCCTTGCCGGCTGGTTGGGGGGCGCTGGACTGCTGCTTGTATCGTGCTTTGGAACTGACATCCGCTGTATTAGATTGCACTGTCAGTGGGCCCGGCAGTGGCATATCTATAGCCGCTAGTCGAGGCCATGATGGCATCTACAGTACTGAATATATACAGCAGGCAGTGATGATCACCATGCGTGTAGCACGCGCAACACAAGTCGATCCCCCTCAGATGCTATGCCTTCGCAGTGCACATGGCGCGCTCTCATTTCATTCGGATATATGATATTTATGCTACCGAGGTATTCTTAGATGCATTCAATTCCGTTCAGTTCCCATCCGCGCGCCCCATCCTAACAATCATTGAGCGGGCTGCTGATTTCGCTTATCCAGAAGCTTCTGATTAGATCAACGCGATTTATCGAGCAGGTTGGCCGGATATGGAAAGCGGGCCGGTCCCCGCATTCCCACTGTTTTGCACCTCGGATCTTCGGACGTTGAAGCCTTTATTAAGGACAACTTCTACATGCCCATCACTTCAGTTCCGATAGCATCAACTGAATGCTACATCTAGCATTATCTTATAGAGTTTTACTTGCTGTGCTTAAACAGAGATCGTCTATGGTCTTGACCAAAAAATGAATGTGGTCATGAACGGTGCATAAACGCGAGTCTACTTCCTACTGACCCGTTGCTGAATATCTTTCCCTTTAGATGGAAAGATATCTGCAGACGGAGTACAGGATTCTTCAAGTACGTCCATCGATGACAGTGAGCTAGCGCCATGTTTGATGTGTAATAAGAATCGCGCAGCAAAATGCAAGTCACAAGAATAAGGCCAAACGTTGGTCATTCTTAATCTTGCTGAGTAGGAATACTACGACTGTCACAAGCGAGCAGTTGCGTAAAGACCTTGAAAATTGACTCTCCCCCCAGATCCGTGGAAAAACCACAACACGTTGTACGAATCACATCATAACGAAATAAATGCATGGTTTCTTCAAGGCGACATCTTTGCAGAATGGAAATTATCTGGTCCGAGTTCTCTTTTATGGGTTCATGGAAAACGTCAGTGCCTCTGGACTTTTGCTTTCGCTGAGGTTGATGAGTTGCGCTTTTCTAGCGGGTGTGGGAAAAAGCGTTCTTTGGTACGGCAATATTCCAATATTTTCTTCCGGGAACTCATAGTGCCGGCCACTGGCAGTTCCACGATCATCGAGGATATCGATTGGATGCGCATATCGGGACAAGCATCACTCACGTTTTTCTACTGTGACTTTAGCGACGACAAAAGGAAGGACCCTCGTGGATTGCTGTCATCGCTCCTGGTCCAGCTTTGTGAGCAGTCCAATTCCAATTGTGGCATTCTTTTCGATTTCTATTCGGCACATCGGAGTGGTTTTCGGTATCCAGGCAACGATGCACTGCTATAGCGTCTCATTTGCATGCCCAAACTCTCCGGAGAAGCCCCGGTTTTCGTCATCGTGGATGCTCCTTGACGAGTGTCCAAATACAACTGGCACAACATCACCTCGTGACAAAGTATCAGGCTTCGTGAAAGACCTTGTCAACTCACACACTCCAAACGTGCGCGTTTGCGTCGCAAGCCGACCCGAGGGTGACATCCAACTCGTCCTCAATGGTTTGGTTTTCTCTTCTATTTCTCTTCATGGAGAGAGAGGACCAATGGACGACATCGTCGAATATGTCAAGTGGTCCATTAACACAGATTCAGCGATGCGAAGATGGAAAGCAGCGGACAAGGAACTGGTTATTGGAGTTCTAACGAAGAAAGCCGACGGGATGTAAGGCATTATCTTCATAATTTCCCATGACTCTCCCTCACATGCGTTATGTTTCCTTCAGATGAGTCTACTGTCAGCTGGATAACCTCCGCCACTGTATCCCAGCACGTATCCGGCACGTTCTAAAGGACTTGCCGGAGACCCTGGATGAGACATACGAACGCACGTTGCAAGAAATCCATGATAAAAACTGGGAACATGCTCACCGTCTGTTCGAATTTGTTGCTGTAGCTCGCCACCCTCTTCGTGTGGAGGAGCTCGCCGAGTTCCTTGCGTTTGATTTCAACGCAGGGCCGACACTCACGTTCATAGCAGACTGGCGGCCCGAAGACCCTGCACAGGAGGTGCTTTCTATGTGCTCCAGTTTGCTTTCGATCGTCGAAGTGGCCGATTCACAATTGATCCAATTTTCGCATTTCTCGGTGAAAGAATATTTGATGTCGACCCGCCTTGCGAAATCGAGAGACAATATTTCCCGTTACCACGTATCTATGATAGCCGCTCACACGATCGTTCCGCAAGCCTGCCTCGGGGTTCTACGCCACCGCAGATGCAGCAGCCCGGAACAAGCCCAGGATCACGCCGTTGCATCTGGCATCAGTATACGGAAGGGTGGAAGTTGCTCGGCTCCTTCCCAAACACGGTGTAGATGTGACAGCTCAGGACGGCACAGGATCACTCCATTGCATCGGGCATTGGACATGGGGTTGGTGGAAGTCGCTCAGCTCCTTCTCGAGCATGGTGCCGATACAACATCCTGGGAGGAGAACAAGCGGACACCATTGCATTGGGCGTCGGCATCGCTGCAGGTGGAAGCTGTTTAGCTCCTTCTCGAACATGGCGCAGATCCAACAGCCCAGGACGAGTACAAGGGCACAACATTGGATTATGCGTCAAAATGGGAAAATGTGGAATTGTTCGCCTCCTTCTCTGGCATCAGGCAGATGCGGCAGCCCAGGACAAGGACAAGAGCACTCCGTTGTATATTGCGTCGGAACATGGATGTACAGAAGTTGCTCAGCCCCTTCTTGAATACGGTGCAGATACGACAGCCCAGGACGGGCTCAAACGGACTCCGTTACATCAGGCACTCGAGAAGGGATATGTGGAAATTCCCCAGCTCCTTCTCCAACACGGCGCAGATGTGACTGCACAGTCCGAGTGCAAGAGCACTCCGTTGCATTGTGCGTCGCAACGGGGGTGCGTGAAAATTACTCCGCTCCTTTTTGAACACGGTGCAAATGTGGGCAGCCAAGGACAAGTACAAGGTCACTCCATTGCATTTTGCATCGGTATATGGAGGTGTGGAACTTGCCAAGCTCCTTCTCGAACACGGCGGAGATGCGACAGTCCAGGACAAGGACAAAAGTACTCCATTGCACTGAGCGATGAATATGGGAAGCGTGGAAGTTGCTCAGCTCCTTATGCAATGTGGTGCAGATCCAACAGCCCAAAACGACCACAAGATCACTCCGTTGTATCAGGCGTCGGTATGGGAAAGGGTGGACGTTGCTCGGCTCCTTCTCGAACATGACGCAGCTCCAACAGCTTAGAACAAGGCAGCGCACTCCGTTCCATGAGGTGTCAGAGTGGAGATTCATGGAAATTATACAGCTACTTCTCGAGACGGTGATGATGCGAGAGCCCCGAACTACACCAATCAGACCCCACTTCAATACTGTAGTATCAGAAAATGGATATCGTGCAGTCATATGGTCCCTGTTGAAGTACAGATAGTGACATGGCAGCAGCAGGGAAGTGCAATGTAAGCAGTTAATAACCATACTATCATCTATCAAAACTAAACCAGAGGCGAAATCTCCACTGTTTAGCGTGTGTTATTGGCCACGGAGGATAGTCATTTGAGGAGACTGCTGTTTCTTTTTTGGATGTAGATTTGTCTAACGCAGCTGCAAATACAACAAGTCATCTACGCTCTCATGTTCCATCATCCAAGAAACTATTGTGGATGGTGTGCCGCAAGTGATATGAACGTTGGCTGGAGAGGAGGACATCACTCGTTGGGGGGGGGGGGGGGGGTAGTGGTGGTTCCCGGTTAAGGTCCTTGGATCCTCACCTTCAGTTGCAGGATGACATCGAGGTAACCTCGCTGCTCATCTCAGTGCTACAACTGAACTCGGTTGATGGCGGTCTGTACGATACGGAATGCCCTCAGCCTTGGCTACCTTGCCTTGCCCCAAGCGAAAGTGACTGTTTTTTCCTGGGGTTTATGTCCAAGTCCATCCATGGATCTGCCCTCACGCAACGTCTCTTCACCTGCCAACGCCCCATTCCAGTGACCCCATGACGATGACCCCCCTGGAGGCAGTACCGACTCTTTCTTTCCTCAGCGTCGGCCCGCCAGTATCTTTCGTTCTCACTGTTGTTCTCCGCATTGCTGTCTCCTGAACACGTCAGCCACCAGCAGTCTTACTAGTTGGGCCTTTGCGAATGGCGATGCAAACGTGGTGACCACAAGGCGTCGGGTGCAGGTGCAGGTGATGAGCCCATAATTTTTTGAGGGCTTGGACGAATTACAACATCCAGGCCTCTATGATTCATCCCAGCAAATCCATAGACCAGTACTGGGGGAGCGTAAAGCAAGCATCGTCTTTTTTTTTTGTTTTCATATCTTGCACAATTTCACATTTTACGCAATCTAACACGCCAATCCTGGATGGCCTAGGCGCCTGAACCATCCCTGTCGTGCAAAGACCTGTCGGACTAACCATGGTGAGGCCTGCAAGTAGCAGTCAGCCGCTCGCAATGACCACCTCTCTTCACAGTCAGATCTGATTGATACGATTTCATCGGACTACATCTGGCACGAATAGACATGATGGATTAGCGATTCATGATCGTCTGCCTTATTTGCAATCAAGACGGTTCCTGTCGCGCCGTGTGCCTGCGGACGTTGAAGTACGTCGAGTTTTTTTACTCATCATGACGCATCGTACCGGTCCATCCCTGCTTCTAGAGCGTGTCAATACTCGAGTAGGCTGGCAGAGCTAGAGAAGCGAAAGGGCCGCTCATCGCTGATGCAGTTGTGTTTCTCCCTCTAACTTGTATTAACATATGGGACACACGTGCGTTTAGTACTCATATTACGTATAGCTTGCGCCGTGCACAAGCTGGAAGTTTTCTACACGTACACTTTGTAAGAAAACGAAAAGGTAAGGCCCAGCCTCGACACGCGGTAGCGTTGTAAAAGTGACTCCAATAGGTACGCGAGGCCAGCCGAAGGAGATTGATTTTACATCAACCAACAAGCGTGCTTGTATTGGGACCATATTTTTCGTTTCCAGCCAAAACCAGGGGATGTGCGTGTACTAAACCGACATGATGAAATCGACATTTCCGCATTTTATTGTTACATTCTTCTATCGTGTAAAAACACGCCGCCGCCTCCTTGCCAACACCGATTTGTGTCATCTACTCAAAGATCCAAGAGGCGAGCGTAGCCTCGTATTGAACGATGCCCTCGGGGAACCAGCTGCAGGCAATAGATGATTAGTCCTATGCGGCACTGCATGGGAAATGGAAAGACTGACAGCTTGATCTCTTTCTCAGCATTCTCGACCGAGTCAGAACCATGGCAGATGTTGCGGCCAACGGCAAGCGCAAAATCGCCACGAATAGTACCTATTTTTTTTTGGGCGCGCGGCACATGATCCCGTTTAGTGCACGAGGGTGGAAGACAACATAACACAGGACGTACCGGGGGCAGAGGCAAGCGGGTTAGTCGCGCCGAGCATTGCACGACCCGTCTTGACGGCATCGAGACCCTGCCAGACCATGGCGACGACGGGGCCCGAAGCCATGTACTTGATGAGGCCAGGGAAGAACGGCTTCCCCTTCAAATCCTCATAGTCTGTAAAGAAAAGAAAAAGAAAAACACGTGCGGTTTGTTATTGTATGCGGATCAGCCAGAGACGGACTCACGCGTCTCGAGATGCGCGGGGGCAGCGTGAACGAGCTTCAGAGCGATGAGCTTGAAGCCACGTTGCTCGAAGCGGGCAATGATGTTGCCGACGAGACCGCGCTGAACGCCGTCGGGCTGTTACGATGCAACCGATACGGATTCCTTCTCCATCAGCACGCACGTCCCAAACGCAAAACAAGGATGATGGCAATCAAGGGTGGCCGCACCTTAACCATGATGTAGGTGCGCTCGTGAATGGGAGACATGACCGATACGTTTTGCTCTGGCTGGTACAGCTGAGAACAATGAGGGAGGAAAGAGAGATGGGTAGATGCGAAAAGGACCGCGCAGATTTTAAGCAAAAAGCTGATCATCGTTTCGACCTGCCTAATTCGGTGATAGCCGCCCAATCGATTTTTTTGCCCACGGTCATATGCCCGAACTCGCACGCACGCACGCACGTGTCTGCCACTGGTCCGGCTTCGTTCGTCCGTTCATTCCCATTCCGTCACTCTATAACACTCGCACTCGACACACCACACACGATGGTCTTTGGTCCTCTTGGTCTGTCTCTCGCTCCCTACGTGCGCTCCTCTCGCACCCTCTCCAAATGGTTCACGCCCATTGCAAACTGGTATGCCAACTTGTCCGGCTACCGCCGACTGGGCCTTCGCTACGATGACCTCCGTGCGTCCCAATCCCCATCTCCTCCCCTCCCCTCATCAAACTCCGCACGCCCACCCCGTCTTGTCGTGCTAGCCCAAGTAACGCCAAAAATGCTTATCTCTTCTATGCAGTCGTCGAAGAGCGTCCAGATGTAGAAAGGGTGCGTACTGGGCCTCTTTTTTTCGGCGTTTCCGGATTTTTGTTGAGAGCATTGTCCGCACAGGCGCTATCTCGCTTGACGCCTGGTGAGACTTATGATCGCGCATATCGATTCAAGCGCGCGTCCCAAGCTAGTGTTCTACATAAAGAGCTCCCCAAGTCCGAGTGGATTAAACCCGAGGAGGTAAGGCTTCACGATTGACATTGCACCATCAGATTCTTCTTGTTATTCACCATTTGCACACTTAGGATGCGCGGTATTTGAAGCCCCATGTCCTCGAGGTTGCCAAGGAGGATGAGGAAAGGCGTGTATGGGACACCATCAACGTCGTTAGGAAGTAGAGCCCTTGTTCGTAAAACTGCGTAAATATTCGGGCTGTTCACTCGGCGTTCCACTTGCTGGGCCTCTTTCTTTTTCAGGTCAGCATCATAGATACATAACACCAAAACTGAGTACTACCTGCAGCAGATCATTCAAGTCGAGTCTTGATATTTGTCATTATACACGCTCAGGCTACTCGAAATAACACCAGAAAAACGAAAGTATACACCGTCTACCTTTTTTTTTGATTGGTCGTAATGAGCCAGAAACGATTCTAATGCCTACAAAGCCTTGACCAAGGGAGACACCACTTCACCGCCCTTTGCAGCGTAGAAATCAACTACCTTCTTCCCGACGGCTGCAATGTCTGGTAAATGGTGAGGCCAGTCAGTTTGAACAAGCAACCATGCATGGAAGGAAGCGTACTGTCGCCGGTGATCCCGAACTTTTCATACACTTTCTTGTAGGGACCAGATGCACCCCAAGCCTGTAAACCATACTGTTCGTGACTGTACTTCGCCCAGCCAGCCGTCTGCAATTAGCTTCGTCAGGCAACCTACCATGACGTGGAACTATAGATCAATCGCGTACCGAAAGTGCTTCGAGCGACAGGATTGGCGCGCCGCTGCGCAGTACGCGAAGCCGGTACTCCTGCGGTTGCTGGTCGAACACCAACCAGCAAGGCAACGACACAACGCGAGTTTTGATGCCTTGCGCCTTGAGCTTGCCCGCCGCCTCGAGAGCGATGCTGACCTCCGAGCCCGTGGCTACGATTGTCAGATGTTCGCCCTGCTCCTCATGCACGACATAGCCGCCCTTCGCGGCCTGTTCGATAGACGAATTCTCGAGATTTGGCAAGTTCTGTCGCGAAAGGGAGAGGATCGACGGTGTCTCGAAAGACCGAAGGGCGACGAGATAGGCGGCCGAGGTCTCGTTACCATCCGCGGGCCGCCAGAACGCAAGATTGGGGGTTGCGCGGAAGTGAATTGCCGTCTCAATGGGCTGGTGCGTGGGACCATCCTCACCAAGACCGATAGAATCGTGAGTTGCTGGACAGGGCAAGCAGTTTCGGACCCCCAACGTCATCACACGCACGAATGCACATGCACTCACCGACCCAGATAACCTGGTGCTTGGAAAGGGCAGCCAGGCGAACCGCGCCAGCGGCATAGGACACAAAGTTGAGGAACGTCCCGACAAATGGTATGATGCCGCCGTACGCTGCGATGCCATTAGCAATCGCACCCATTCCGTGCTCGCGGACTCCATAGCGGATGTAAGTGCCCTTGTAACTGCCAAGCTTTGTGTTCTCAGGCTGGAAGTCGATGGAGCCCTTGACCTTAGTAAGGTTGCTGCCCGTCAAGTCCGCAGATCCACCAAGGAGATCTGGAAGTGCCGGAGTGATCGCCGTGAGGACGATCTCCGATAACTTGCGGGAGGCCTGCGCAGGGTCGGTTGCCTTGTAGACGGGCAGCAACTTCTCCCAGCCATCCGGAAGCTTTCCAGAAATTCGGCGTGTGAGTTCTGCATGTTCATTGGGGTGAGCCTTAGCATAGGAACCAAGAAGGGAATTCCATTGCGCTTCGAGTTTGGATCCACGCTCGCCAATCGCTGACCATGTTGAATAAACCTCATTCGGGACGTGGAATGAGGTATCTGGGTTGAAGCCAACCTTGGTCTTGAGGGCAACAATATCATCCGCCTTCAGAGCTGTGAAGATGTTCAGATAATCAAACTCGAGACAAGATATCAGGTACTCACGAGTGCCGTGCACACCATGGGTCCCTTGCTGCTTCGAACCGTAACCAATGGTAGTAGTCAGACGAATCAGCGTTGGCTTGTTCTTCTCGCGCCGTGCCTCGGCGAACGCGTTATAGATGCTCTCCAAGTCACTACATTCAAGTCAGACAGAGGAGACTCAAGGAAGGCTGTGTGATTTAACTGATCGCCATCTTCGACATGTAGGACCTGCCAACCATACGCAAGGTACCGCTGCACGACATTTTCAGTGAAGGCGACCGCAGTGTCGCCGTCGATAGAAATATCTAAAGCCATATTTCAACACATTTCTCAAATGAAACACAACGTAGCGACATACGGTTGTCGTCCCATACCTAGAAGAGGATTAAAACGAGACTTGGATGGAAACGTAGGAACTTACGGCAATCAGGTTGCCCAGTTGAAGGTGTCCAGCAAGGCTGCTTGATTCACTAGAAACACCTTCCATCAAGCAACCGTCCCCAAGGAACGCTATTCGATAGAGCGTGAACATAGGACCCTAGGTCTGTCACTCTGCGCCCACCATAAGTGTAGTTGTTAATGAGGTCGAAACCCTCTCTATTGTAAACGGCCCCTAAATGCGCCTGCGAAATGGCCAGCCCAACGGCATTGGAGATACCCTGACCGAGGGGCCCAGTAGTGACCTCGATTCCTAAAAAAAACATATAAATATATGCGTAGCACCAAGATGATCGATGATCGATGCTTCGGACCGTCAGTGTGGTGAGCCTCAGGGTGCCCGGGAGTCAGTGAGTCGACCTGGCGGAACGCCTTGAGATCGTCCAGAGAGAGCTTATAGCCCAAGAGATGGAGAGTGATATATTGAAGAGCACAGCTACATGGGGGGGTGGGCTTCACCTCGTACAAGCGATCAAGCAGACGTACGCGTGACTGAAAGAAAGTCATGAGACAGTCGGACATCCAACCAGAGCGGCTAAGAACCTACCCATTAGAAAGCACGAAACGATCACGGTTGAACCACTTTGAGCTCTTGGGGTTGGCATTGAAAAAGCTAGTTCAAAGAGGTTAATGAAGCGAAAGTCAGAGTATGGTGGCGATATAGACTGACCGGGTGAAGAGGACGTGGGTCACGGGGGCTAAGCCCATTGGAGCGCCTGAGAGGAACACATTTGCGATAAATCCTACTATCCGTGTCCTGGAGATCACAGAGACCGACCTGGATGACCCGAGTTTGCTTTACCGACTACATCCGCTGCGAGAGTACGAATGGTCGCAATGGAGGTCGCGTCGGTCGAGGAAGGAACAAATTTTGACATGGCGGTGACTGCAAGCTATACGAGAATCTCTGTTGCGCTATATTGAATCGGGGATGGATGGGAGTTGGGAGTGGGAACAAGCAGAGGAGCAGGGCCTAACCCTTGGGAATACGCGATCTTATCGGAAATTGAAATTGGCTCACATGTCACATGCTTAGTAGCATGCACCCACAATCTTCTGACAAGAGAATCGGTAAATTCGCCTCCCTCTTATTCATCAAGATCAAAACTAAAGATACCTAGTGTGCAGAGAATTCTTCGACGCTCTAGAACTTTGTCACTCCAATGTCTGGGCCAAGTGGACTGGCGGATGCAATCAAACTAAGCGAGAGCTGAACAAATGCTTACACAACGACGTACGCCTCCTCCCATCTTGGGCAGTGCCCAAACCCCTTTATCTTTATCGCCTCACGCTCCCCGTCTAGTCCGCGGCACGTGCAGCAAGGAACAGGGAGGGAGCTAAACTACGAAATGCACGGAGAGAAAAAGCGCTTCGAGAACTTCACGAAGATGACTGACACCTCCATGGACATGACTGAAGTCTTTTATAACACTCTCGATTAAATGCATCACCCCTCAACATAGAGACTGGGATGGCGGGATGGCTGGTTGGCAACGGGGTTGATAATGTTACCGTCCAAAGAAATCCTAATAATACGTCCACCACGTGAAAACCCTAGTCAGGTGCCACGTCAACATCCTGCTTATCTTACCCTAATACCTTTACAAACTCAGTTTCGCTTTTTGAATCCTCCAAGGGTCGAGTCCATTCACTTCACACCAGCAAAATACGGGTAGGCACCCTCCATATTTGTGGTAACTGAGATCAGCGGGGAGAGCTACTGATCCGAGAACGGCCGATAATCTTGGTTCACAATGTCAGTCACGTGGAGGGGTCACGGTCGAGAGCACTACCTCATTACCTCCACCTGTATTTACTTTCTGCTGCCTTCCCTTCAATAAAATGAACTAACGCTTCTAAATTGTTTGACCCCTATCCATGCTCGACTCCACATACACTTTGCCTGCCGCTGTCCGCCGCGATTTGCACTGTCACCCAGCGTATCCCAGCCCCCGACGCCCCTAGATTAGCTTGTGATCGTCCTTGATATTGCTGTCCAGACATCGTCCACGTGCGGGTTCATCCTGCCCTCTACGCCCCTTTGTACCGCGCGACAATTCTGGAGCATGCTGAGTCCTCTTTGCAGAGATGCTCCGTCTCATACTTGGTGCCTTATTGGGGACGGCAATCTCGCACTTGCCTCGAAAACCACCTGCCGTACCTGGATTTCCTCCGTGACTCTGACAGTGCAGACCTCTGGTCTTCCCTTCGCCACTACACTTTCTCCCGTGCCACTTCTCGCTCCATTCTCGACTGTGTAGCCCATTCCCAAGGCTCCCTTGATGTCACCCCTATCTTTATCGGCGCGACGGATCACCGACCCATGTCTGCGACTCTTGTGCTCTCGCACCCAGGCGTCGGTCTTGCTTCCAGCCGGCTTCTGTATACCCCGGACCCTCAACATTTCCGCTACCCTTTTCGGGACTCCCACCAAACCTTGCCAGCTCTTGCCGCGCTCGTGGATACTCTGGTTAACGACCTTCATCTTGCTGCCCTACCATTTATGACTCCACTCTTCCTTTCATCGCCTCCCCTACTATGAT
Organism: Russula compacta; assembly: GCA_022376555.1. NCBI lineage: Eukaryota > Fungi > Basidiomycota > Agaricomycetes > Russulales > Russulaceae > Russula > Russula compacta. The sequence goes on along the minus strand of WTXH01000007.1, from coordinate 148,253 downwards.
GCCTTTCTCTTTCACTTTCCTTCCATGCCACCGACCTGTTAAACATCTCTACGATGCTAACCGCTTCACTCTCATACGATACAGTTCCGAACGGCCTCTGTAGGTACGACGACTCAAATGTATTTAAACCCCACCTTTGCCTGCTGCAAATGTAGAGTCCCGTGGAGCGCGCCGTCGCCCCCTCTGTCCCTCTCTTGTGTGCCACTCAAGTCAACGCGGAACGCGTCCGTGGTCGCATCTGCTTCAAGTCATTTCCTTCTGCTTTGCTCATTTCCCTCTGGTCTCTCTGACCCTAGGTCTTCGACTTTCCCTCGGGACGACAACACCACCACCACCACCACCACCACCACCACCACACACCACACTCGCGTGCTGTTCACTGTGACACAAACTCTCTCCGCCGTGCCAGCTTGAAGGCAGAGGCCCTTATGCTAGTCAAAAAGAAGTTGCATCTGGAGCGAGAACACGCAGATACAACACTGAAGGGTTAAATTTGTGTCACATCTGTACTCTAGTCTTTTAAAATACAACCCGTTACCCGTAAATACGGCCGTACAATCAACCCGTACCGTACCGACTGAGTTCAAGGCAACTTTAATATACGGTACGGGCTTGGCACGGGTAGACCCGTTTTGACCCGTCGCGAATATACGGCCATGCCCGTAATACGGTACAGTGAACAGCCCCATCGCGGTGCCCAGCGTGGCGCTCGAGACGCACGGCTCGAACCTGCTTTTATCATTCGATCGTGGAAAATCGCGCACCTGCTCACGATGACGCGTCATCGATGACCCTGCGGACGGATGCACACGTGGCCAAGCAAGCTCAAATCGAAAGCAACGTCTCTTGGGAGCGCCAGAACCGGCAGCGAGCGGGGGAGCGCCGCGCTGGGACCGTCTTGACGGGTGCGGAGTGTGTGACTTGTTGCCGGATGAGGGTGACCATGGAAGTGGCCTGGGGGCGTACGTCCCCACATATGCAGTGCCGTAGCAAAACCGTTGGTCGACGGGAAGTCTTGACACGGTACCGCCATCTGCGGCCAAGAAAAAAGACGCTTGTGTTTCATCGTGTGGTGGATTTTAAAAAAAAAGATTCAACGACAGGGATATTCGAGGGGGGGGGGGTGACCAAAAACGCAGGCGGGGGAATGGCACATTGTGGTTGACGGAGCGAATCCAAAAGTTGTTCTGATAGTTTAGGTGATAGCAGTGGCAAATCGTCGAGAACAGTAATGAGACAATAGAAAACTAATAAGATGCTGTTGAAAAATTTAAGCTCGTAGACACCCAGGGACGAAAAGCTATGGGACGTACTCTACACCAGCCTTTTGACCCCCCCACTCGCGGTGGCGTCTTTCGTGCCCTCCTGCTCACGCTGCGCACGCCGTGCAGCCTTCTCTGCCTTGATGCGCTCAAGCTCCTGACGCACGGCGGCATGATTAGTTGGAATGTTGTTGCCGCGTGCAGTCCTCTCTTCAGAGGGGAATATCCGCTCTTTATACTTGGCAGATGGATCGGTGATTGGTTACACGTCGTCTGAAAGGCACTCACTGGTAGCACGTTTGTCCGATACCACTCTGGGTCGCCATAGTGGAGAAAAGCGAGTACGGGGAAGAAGACGTATACGGCAAACTTGAACACCTCTAGGTTTGGCCCCCCCATGCGGTCTATTGCTCAATGGTCTGGGCAGAGAACTGGCACATCACATACGGCCCGATCACCGCATTGTATTGAAATGAAGTTTGCAAACTACAAGTACAAGACCATTTCCTGGCACACTTCCTGAGCTTGATACTGCTACGCGTGTATTTATACTTCCCGCACTTCGTCTTATACCACATGCGCACCCGCGCACCGTTTTCTGGGCATATGCCCCTCAACAGGTCTTCGAGTACGAAGTCTGCGCTGGGCGGCCCTCCACTTCATGATCCTCAACCCGACCATGCGCTTTCTCGTGCGAGCTGGGTGTTCCGTGGTGCTTTACGAGCGTACTGAGCGCGTGTATCGGAGAGTCCTGTTTGGTGAGGTCTTCTGTGATCTCGACCTATCGACATGTTGGTGATGCGGACAGTATTAGCAAGGGACGCAGATACATACAAGATCAGACACAAGGCGGTCCAAGAGAGCCTCCGTGAAATTCTCCTTCACCACGACACGCAGAATGTCGACTTGGCCCAGATCAGGGGCAAGGTCATAATTCGGGACGATCCTGAATATGCAGGTGGGTGACATCACCGGAGCACAACTAAAACAGTAACGCACCATCCTTTCGTCCGAAGCAACGTTTGGATCCACTTCTGTCGAAGATCTGGGTACTTTTTCTGGAATTCATCTGAGAAACGGAAAGCCACGACAGGAAGCCCCGGTTCGTATCGCTGTGCGGAAATCAGCGACATGGATTGGCCATCGTCATACGAGGAACTAACCTCAACGTTCCCTTCATCAATGCAAGCACCTGGTACTGTACGATGAATATCACTCAGCACAGTAAAGAAGCCAGTTTTCTCTAGGGCACGGGAGAGTGTGCGTGCGTTTTTGAGGGACGTCAGAGCAACTTCGCGGTAACCTTGGAAACCAAGATGAAGGAAGTTGAAGTACTGCGCTATAATAGGGTGCGCAGGTCGCGAGAAGTTCAACGAGAATGAATACTCCACGGAACCAAGATAATGTAGCTCAAAAATGAGATCTTTCGGAAGGTATTTCGCTGAGCGCCAGATGATCCAGCCCACCCCGACATATGCCAGGCCGAATTTGTGTCCCGAAGTATTAATGGAGACGACACGCGGAATTTTGAAGTCCCATTCCAGCTTAGGTGTGACGAATGGGGCGACAAAGCCCCCGGATGCGCCATCCACTGTAATCGTGCGTTAGGAGGCACCTGAATATCATAGGGGTAATGGCCCATTACCATGAATCGGAACGGAGTGACCCGTCCGCTTCTCATAATCATCTAGCAAGTCAGCCACCTCTTTCACTGGTTCATAATGACCAGTGTATGTGCCTGTTTGCAAAAGTTAAAGAATGCATTGTCTAGAATTGGGGGTATTCATACTGCCGAGAATCACGTAGACACCAATGGTATTTTCATCGACATAATCCAGAACTTTCTTCGGGTCAAGCCGGTACTTGCTCTCAACGGAGATCGGGACAAGTCGTGTCTCCACTTCAAAGTAGCGAGCGAATTTCTCGAGGGCCACCTGAGCGTTAGCACCCATGACAATGTTAGGTCCGGGTTCATGGATAGATTTGCCAGCGGCTTTGCGTTTCTCCTGCCAGATACGCTTCATCGCTAGGCCACCAAGCTGGATGGCCTCAGATGAACCAGTGGTTGCAGTGCCTACGGCATGGTGATGCGAGGGTGCATGCCAAAGCTCGGACAATATTGAAATGCCTGCAAAGACGCTCAACGGGCGATAGCAGGACCAAGGAAGTAGAAAGTTACTCACAGCGAGTGTGGATGTCTTGTGTAATAGGGTACTCGTCCTGGTCTATCAGATTCTTAGAGATGTTCTCCAGCATGAGCTTGTCAGCAATGGGGGGCATCCATGTCTGCACGAAAGAGGCCAAGTTCAACAGCGGAGAACCGTCGAGAGAAAGCTCGTCATGGATAATCTGATAAGCGGTTTCTAGATCAACACCCTGTCATAGCATTAGTTTGAGGTGGTTGAAGAACGTGGAAGAGAGCCTCATACAGTAGATGGTATTTTGTACTTTGGGATTGATGTGGTGCCATAACGGGCGCCGTAACCGTAACGGGCTCCCGATCCTTGATGGACCGTATCTTGGTCAGTCTCCGTCAAGTGATGCGCAGTTTTTGGCTTTGTTATCTTATCCTACAAGAAGTTAGGAGAGACATCGCAAGCAAAATTATAATGATCGGTCGCCCACTCTAGACTCTTTGAGAATGTGTTCTGGGTTGACGTGCTATAGGACACAGGCTCAGCTCAGTATGAGTAGGGGTGAGGAAGTAAAGGACAACGGACCTTTGAAAGAGCCATGATTAGAGGAAGGCCTAAGAAGAGCGAGAAAGGGTTCTGAACGTCCAAAGGCGGGCAGGCTGGTTTTATTTATATCCGCTTGGCGGGAAACGGGTCGAGTAGCGCCCCTGACGTCATACTACGCCCAATCTGACCCGGACGTCTGGCATGAAATTCGGCACTCAGGATCAGAATTAGAACAGGCTAGATTCTGAAATCCCTACCACGACACATGCGCATGAGCTCTAATTTTGAGTCCCTCAGCCAGAGAGGTCTGAACGGCGAGTACACAATCGACTGGCGGCAGTCTGGCTACTGCATGTGTGCCGAGTTGGTCTCTGTCCTCATCCGAATATATCATGAACAAGGCACATAGACGACGCCACTGACCATCCTGACCGTCCTGACCGTTGATGCCGAGATCAGCGCTCCAGTTGCCGCTCTTCCACACCTCACGAACCCTGAACAACCTGAGGACAAAAATAGCTCTTCGAATCTGATATGGTCATCTGAACGTGCGAAGCTGTCTCACCTGCTTAAATGCCCTTGGCTTTGCGGAATTTCTCACCCTCCCATCTGATCCTGCTGCACCCCAATCGACACGTTTTTTCGGCACGTTGCCACCTCCAGCACCACATCCCCATATCGGCGGGCGTAGTGCTGGACATATTGGCACCGGTACGTCTCCACGGTCCACAGTAGAAAATGGAAAACTGTAATAGTCACACCTGAAAAATGGTCATCCGACGTAATCCATGACGTTGAAGTCATTGCTGCTTTTGATAGATTCGTATTCATGAATGGTAACGGGGAAAGTAGGATCAAGTTTACGAGTACGTACCGCCGCGGCTATCAACTCTCCCGTGGACGAATATCCATGAGACCCAGTAATGCATAACAGTGTTACACCAGGATGAGATTGACCGTAACTTTGTCTAGGCGCGCTCAGTATAACGCAATGAAGTACCTCTGAGCCAGTATAGTACCCGACCGCGATACAGGGACGATTGCACCGTCCAGTTGAGCTAATGGTTTGGAACAGATGAGGAGACACCAGACGGGAAGGATATTACCAGAAAAGGACCACAAGCAGAAGAGAGGCTTCCTTTAGGCAATTAGCTTCACGTAGATGTAGTTCCGTATCTGTGTAAACACCCTGCCAATGACAACCATAACCCATGTGGATGGGCAATTGAACAGAAAGTTTAAATTGTCTCCACTACGTTGGAATTCCGAATCTGTTGACTCCACCAACGGCTCCTAGGCTAGACCTCGAATGGGGTGAGATCTACTGAGATCAGGGGACTGGTGCAGCTGGTGCCAATCAGCTAAAGGGGGTCTTGCCTTGTAGGCACGGTAACTGGCAGCATGACAGCCACGCATGGAGGATCAGAGTTTATGGGGCATTTCAATTGCTGTATGGTGGTCCCTGAATGCAGCTTGGCTGTTGCGATCAATCGGTACTGTACCTATGCCGTGTCCGGTGTACGCATGATTTGTTGAAGAGTCTGGTAAGCTTGCCGTTGAGCGTGCCGTGCTTGAGGCCGCCGAGTCGTCGAGAAACGAAACGCCACGTGATAGTAGGGCCACCACAGCCCGAGAAGACCGGCTGGACGCGACGCGACCTGAGCCGTTCTCTTTGTTTCGCAGACGCGTCTATTCAAGCTATTCAAGTCTCAGAGACCGGGACGAGTCACTTAGACCTCTCTGCAATGAAAATGGAACCGGTGTTGGTGGTTTGAATGCTGTCACCTCATTTCAATCGTCTAACTGTTTGCTAGCGCCATACCTCCTACTTCAATCACCCGACTTCCAACATCTGTTCTGCCCCTGACAGACTCGACGCCTCCATTCACTGTCCAATCCATTAACAAATCATTCAAGCACCAGTATGCAAATATATATTTCGTCAGATTGCGGCTTCTCAAAGCATGTGTCGAGAAAGAGGCTACAAAGAGGTGGAAGAGTGTTCCAGGTGTGTCATACTTCCGATCTGTGAACCGAAATCACCCGACCCTTTGAAAAGGATCTCCTAAACTTGTTCCAAGAGTACTGGACGTGATCAAGGGGCAACTTTGTTTGATCATCGGGACTGTCTATATGGACATGCCTCTCAAGCCGAATGTGCTCGAAGACGTCGGCCGTGACGTGAGCCGAGACTAACTTCCCTCTTGGCGTCTTACTGAGTAACCCTACGAAGCACTCCATCCCCGCCCCTCCCCCTCCAGAGAAAATACACTCGCCGGACGATCAGGTCATGCTTGAAGACGAATCGGGCCGAGTCAGATTAATTGGCAAGGCTCTTGAAAATACTCTACTCGTCACGGGCGTCATTATTGGTGTGCTCGGTGCGGAGACAAGTAACGGAGACTTTGAAGCGGTCGAACTGTGTTATCCCGGGATGGCGCCCCAAGCGGGCGAAGATGACAGAATGGACATCGATGGTGAGCATGGGGCGCGGGCAAAAAGTGACAAAATTTTGCTGACAGGTTATCTTAGACATTTCCGGCACAGCTACGGACGCTGACGGTAGTTCTCGGAACGAATACGTAGCATTTATCTCCGGTTTGGACGTAGGATCATCCCCGGCGTCCGAGGCTCAAACTCAAGTCCTTGTCGACTATCTAACCGGCGCTTGTGGCGATTTCGACGGCCAATGTTTTGCCTCGCAAATTAGCCGTCTTGTAGTATTGGGTAACTCCCTTGCACCACTAGGACCATCTAGCGGGACTGCCGATGAAGAAAGAGAAGACAAAAAGCCGGTGCGACATGCAACGCATCACCTTGCTTTTGCCTGACCTATGTATGTTGGACACAGCGTCGACATGGAAATGACAATGCCTCTTTCTCGCCACATCCGGTCCATAATCTTGCTGCCCATTTGCACGACTTGTCCCAATCAGTGGCACTTCACATCCTCCCGGGAGAATCTGATCCTTCGGGCTCTATCCTTCCCCAGCAGGCCTTCCCACGGGCCATGCTCGGCCACGCGTCATCATACGCCTCCTTCTCCTGCGAAACAAATCCCACATACATCCGCCTAGCTCCCGGTACCCAAGGAAGTGATGGCAAAGTCGATCAAACGGGGTCTGCTTCCTTGAGGACTATGCCTACACGAACGATATTGGCAACATCTGGACAACCGCTCAATGACATGTGCAAGTACGTTCCAACTGTGCCAGTTACACGGCTGAACCTGGCCGAGGCAACACTCAAGTGGCGTCACATCGCGCCAACGGCACCAGACACGCTTTGGTGCCATCCGTTCTTCACGACAGACCCTTTTATCATGGCAGAGACACCAGACATATATGCGATCGGCTGTCAACCGCGGTTCGCGACCCGTCTTGTCAAAGAGGGGAAGCGTAGGTCTCGAGTGATTCTCGTTCCATCCTTTGCCCAAACCGGTATCCTTGTGCTTGTCGGTCTGAAGTTGCTTGACGTCCGGATAGTCAGACTAACGGAAGATATCCTGACGCGTTCCGTATGATGAACTGTACTGGTGCGCTTCGTCCACTTTCCGCACGGGGAATGCATGTTATTATCATGTGTCATCGTCGTGTAAACCACGCGCTTATAGCATTCCTAATGATAATAGTACGGTATAATGACATTGAGGCTTCACACTCGGAGCACTCACAAGGTAGTATCTGTCCCTCGCTGATCAAGTCCATGTGTGGAAGGCGTGGGCCCATCCAACGACTAGACGGCACTTGCTTCGCTCCACGATGACTGTCCGCTTGGCATAGCGCCACGGGGGTCCGATCCGATTCAAGTTCCCATCATGCAAAACGAACAATTGGGAGGAGCTGGCGGCCGAGGGGCCGAGGTAGATGAGACACTTTTGCACTTCGGCAGACATACGGCCTGACAAGTTCCTTGACCGGGTGCAATTAAACCACGAGTTGGGTCCTAATCGGGCCTACATATGTAAAACGAAATCTCAACGCTACTGCGGATTTGCCTTAATCATCCTCTCGTTGCCTCCGCACCTGCCCTAGGGGCTTGGGGCTATGTGCCACTATTCCACTGTCTGATGGCATGTGGTTCATTCAGAAAGAGGCATCCCACACAGAACATGCGTGTAAACGGCGAGTTGTCTTCGCGCTCAGACGGAACCCACAAAGGTGAGAGGCCAGGAGGCAGATAGCAATGGGACCTAGCGAGGCTTTCATTTCCTGCTTGTATTCTCAGGTTAATCACCCGAGCGTATTAGAAACGAGGAACGCTGGCAGCGCTTGGGAAAGAATAACAAATACGTTAGGCGGCGTGTGAAATCACGTTGTGGTGTGATCGCTTCGGTATGTGTTGTCCTTCCCCGCGCTTCGAAGAAGATCCACAAAAGTCAGCCACCGCTATGCTCCCGCTCCATTTAAAAGTCGTTGAACCATTTGACCTTGTCATTCCATCTCTCAATCGTCCCTATTCCTCGAGGCCTGCCTTAAGATTCGGTTCCTGTCTGCAACCATGAAGTTCTCCGCCGCGTTGGCTGCTACTCTGTCCCTCGCCGCTCTTGGCAATGCCCAATATGACAGCCCCTCGTCGTCGTCGTCGTCAGCCAGCTCTAGCACTCCTACAGCCTCGGCGAGCAACTCGAGCAACATCAGTGTCTGTGGTGCATTCTTCATCATGCCTAGCCTTCGTTGACGCTCCTCTCAGGTTCAAGTTGGCGCCGGCGGTGAACTAGTGTATAGCCCTTCGAACTTCACCGCGAGTAATGGCACCATCGTGACGTTCATCATTCCCCAGTATGAGTTTCCCGTCGTTCATTATTTGCAATGCTCATGCACGCTCCATGCAGGTCGTCTCATTCCGTGACACAATCTTCGTTCGCGGATCCCTGCACATATTTGGCCGCAAGTGGGGGAAACTCCGCCGGCTTTGATTCTGGCCTGCAAACTGGGAAGCAGTTCTCCATTAAAATCACAAACGATCAAGAACGTAAGCAGACGTCTGTTATCAATCTTTTTTGCTGTTGCATAACCAGTACACGTGGCAGCCATCTGGTTCTTTTGCAAGAATTCGATCCACTGTGGCCTCGGAATGGTCGGGTAAGCGCTTATTTCGAATCAGAATCTCATTTCTGCATGTCATGTACCGACGGCGTTGTCGCAGCTCGATCAACGCACCGAGCACCGGGAATACGTATGCTACCTTTTTGGCCGCTGCTAAAGCCATTGGCTCGAGTGAACCATCTGTGGGTTGTTCCCGTATTCCACAAGTTTCTCATCCACTCATTGCATCGAACCATTTGCAGGTTTCCGACTCCGGTCCGGTGACGGGTGGAGTGGGCGCAGTGGCTACGGGTACACCTAGCCCAACCACAGCCACGTCAAGCTCATCGAGCACCACGTCGAAACCATCGTCGTCGGGCTCTTCATCGTCCGCGAGCCACCTCGTTGCCAATAGCTTCTTCGCTCTTATAGCTGCAACATTTGGCATCATGCTGGCGTGAGAATGCCGATACGACGGGGCAAAATGCCAGGAAGTTCAACATGTCTGACTGAGAATTTATTTACTATACACTTCTTGACGCCCTGGACGCGAGCTTGTAGTGGCATGAGGTCGTTATTGTACTTCCTTGGACTATATATGATTTTTTCCCCCGAGCTCGCTAGAAGTCGATGATCTCGTCAACGGTATTCTCTGCGTCTTGATGTGCGCCACGTTCGAGTTGCTTATACTACCGGGCCGTCATTGCCCGACTGCGATATCAGCCTTGCAGCGCAGCACTGACCTCTCCGTGCGCCCGGTACCATGTCTGTACTATCAATGCTTCCACAGAAGCTCTCATCCCCATTCGCTTTGCTCGGTGATGAAGCAAAGCTTGCGTTCCGCAGTCAGCCAAGCGGGATCTCGAAATTGGCATCGACCCGTGTGCGTCCGTCCCACTCGTTGCATCAAACGAATAAACATTCACATGTGCGCGGGTCGTGTAGCACATAGCAGAGAACGATGCTTACTGGAATCAGGTACGTCAAATTGTGCGCCCGTGACCGGACGGACTGGTTACGAACTACGACAAAGTACACCATTCTTTTTGACTCGGCTTCGGACGTATTCTCGCTTATTTCACCTCAAGATAGTGAGCCGCGAGCTAATTCCTTCACGTCACCTTTTTGCGCTGATTGCTGTCATATCCCAAAAGTTCGCCGAGCACTGGTCGAAGCGCCAGAGAACGTCGCGACGCTCGTCCGCGTCATCACTTTTCGTCTCTTCAATCTCGTCTCGGACCACACGTTCCCCTCCGCGCCCACGAAATCCGTCACCTCCTTCGCGTCGTCGCTCATCAAGGGCGGCGCCGCGGAGCGCAACACGACCAAGGAGGTCTTGAACTGCCTGCGCGTCCTGCAGCGCGTCTTTCCCGTCATCTTTGAGCTGGAGAGCGAGCCGAGCGTCTTTGAGAGGGAGGTGTTGTGGAAGAGGGATGTCGTCGTCGAGAGCCAAAGTCATCGTGAACAGACGGAACAAACCCCGCAGTTTGTCATCGAGGACGAGGACGAGGACAACAACGGTGGAGAGGGTGGAGGGGGACCCGCGGCCGGTCCGTCACTCCAGGCTCCTCCGCAACAAACCACGACGCTTCCTTCCATGGTGGAGAGGCTCTTTGGCTGTTTAATAGACCTGCTGTTCTGCTGCGGTTTCACTCTGCCCTCGAAGTTACAGGTGGACCACTACAAAATTAATTATATTATTTGGTGAGCAGCTCCTCCTTAATCACCTAATCTAATCACAGGCGCATTACTCCCACAACTTTTTACAGGGAAAAAGGTGTAGGCTCAACTGCTGATCTTGGGCCCACCCAAGCGTATGACACAAACAAGACAGAGGTGTTACGCCTGCTGCTCGTGCTTCTCTCACGTCAGATATATACGCCATCGTCGTCCTTGTTCACTACCCCCTCGCTGTACACCCTCCACTTTGTTCAGCAGTCCCAGCGACGAGACGTGTTGACCATTCTCTGCTCTCTGCTGAATACGGCTATGAACTCACCGCAATCGTCAAGTGCTACTGTCATCGGGGGCGTCGCTGGCCGACTGCCCTACAACCATCTCGTGTTCAAGGGCGAGGATTCAAGAGCCAGCCTCATCAGCGTCTGCTTCCAAGTCCTTTGCACTGTCTTGGACTTTCAGAGCGGAAGCGCTAGGGATGCTCCCACGGCCGATCCTCAGGCGTATGCGCCTGCGTTGAAGACGAATGCCTTTAGGTATTTCCTGGCGAAAGTGGTGCGTCAGGTATCAGAATTCTGTCCCGAACCGAACTCAGCGGGTGTCCCAGCACCGGACCGGAGACTTTGCGTTCATCGTCGACGGGGTTCTCGGGATCTTGGAACAGCAAATGGCATCCATCAACAACATGCTCCCAGGATCAAGGCGATCTGTCCCATATATTGTAGATACGAGTAAGGGCCCACTAGTCCTTTCATATTCATGGGGACACAATCTCACAGATGTCTAGTCATCCTGTTCTGGAAAATGATCGAACTTAACAAGGTATAGGTCAATCTACTGACTTTTATGCGATGTCAAACTCATCCCACCTTCAGAAATTCAGGGCGTATCTTCTAGAGCAAGACAAGTCGATGGATATTTTGGCCTATCTCCTTTGCTACTTTCTCGAGATCAAGGACAAACCTGGTAAAGACCTCTAGCAGTAAAGCGCTTGCCTCGTACTGATTAAGTGTGGTAGAACAACAGGGGCTCTGTCGAGCGTTGTCTTACATCATTCAGACGCTCTCTGCTGAGCATGCCTTTGGCCTACAGCTCACATTCTCAATCAAGTCTGCACACATACCCGCGAAATGGAATGTCGGTGGCGCTGCGGCAGATTTTTTGATCAACGTGCGTGTATATCTCTGGTCGCATCGTATTGGCAGTGGCGATAGCTCCTACAGGCTGTCTACCAGGTAATTACAACCACGTCCGGCTCTCTGAACTCTATGTATCCAGCGCTGGTCATCGCTCTATCCAATTCTGCACCGTATTTCAAATCCTTGAACGTCAACTCTGCAACGCGCTTGCTCCAGCTCTTCAGCTCATTTGCGAATCCCAAATTCTTATTAGCAGATGAAGGCCATCCAAGACTTTTGTTCTTCATGTGAGTCGTGCTGAGCTACCGAGGTATACCGTCCGAACATGATTTTAGGCTCGAGGTATTCAACTCCGTCATCGCGTATCATCCCTCTGAAAATCCCAACTTGATATACGCCCTATTGCGAGCACATAGGACTTTCGAGGACCTAGGCACATTCACACTAGCGAGAGGTCTGCGTGACGTGCGGAGGATACAACGAGCACAGGAAGAGCAGTCTCGTACGCACGATACCAAAGGGAAGAGTAGGGCAGCCGAGGAGGAGTATGATCAAGCACATCAAGAAAAACAAAGGATGCTCGAACGGGAGAATGCTCTTGGTATCTCGAGTACGGCACAGTCTGTTGACAGCCTGACGGAAGTTAGGGTGATCCCGCGAGATAGTAGCCCCCAGCAGGAGCCACCTGGACAGGTGGAGGAGGTTCCTTCTTTGCAACCTCTCATGTCACCCACCACAGAGCAAGGAATGTTTTCGAGCCTCCCGACTTCCGTGTCGGAAAAAGCGAGAGGCAAAATGCGGGAGCGGCGATCCGTGTCGTTGGACACGGACAACAGTATAGACCGTGCGACTGCCACTGCAGTTGGGTGGAATGGATTCGTGCCGACGCAAGAATGGGTGAGAGCGTTGTGAGGTCGAGATGCTGCCTACTGACTAATATTCTCACAGGTGACATCGTGGCAGCAGGGGTGCGTTGAACTCTGATGATCTAGATGCGACGCAGGTGTCCCTTACCCAGCCCGTTTTCTAGGCTCCCTCTAGACTCAGTGATGCTTGTGGTTTCTGAGCTGATGCCCAAACTACATGAACTACAGGTGGCGCACCAGTCGAACCCCACAGGGGCAATCCTTGACTACCTCGGACACATTTCTCTCAAACACATCCTTCCGACCCCGCCGCCTCTCAACCCGCGCAAATTCATCGTGCGCTACCGCATCTCCATTCCTCCTTCGACAAAGCAGCTGACACGCCTATTTTCAGTGGTCCGAGTCGTCGCTTGTATGGCTTTCTTCGTTGATATGGGGAGAGATCTACGTGCGCGGTATGACGCCGCTTGGGATTTGGAACTCAACAAACGTCCGGTTATTCTACGTGAAGCACGCGCAAAACCCTCAGCGTCAGCTGACAGAGACGGTATCAAGTGTAGTGGGAGGACTCCTGGGTCGAGGGGCTACGGAGGCATCACAGCTCTTGAGACAACGTTCGGACCGTCCTTGACGCTCGCACACCACGTCGTTTATCTATTACATGTCCACTCCCCTAACTGCTTATTCTGTTATTTGTTTGCGGCGGTAGAACCGCGCGCCATTAACTGGCTTGTGTGACGGACGGTGCGGCGATGCATCTACTTTATTGCGCATTTTCATCCCTCGCAAGTCAGCGACGTGGAGTTGGGAAACAGTTGTAGACGAAGGATGCACTAGAGCTCTTTACGTTCTAGGTGATTGATGTCGAATCACTTAAATATCATTATGGGCATCCATGTCACCATCCGATATTGTCGACGTTTCCCCTCCTACGTCCGGCGTTGCAGGTACCCACCGTGCCGATGATACAGTCGAGCGCGAGCTTTCGGCACAAGACTCTTCCCTGGCAACTTTTATAAGCTTTCAAAAGGAAAGGAAAGGTGCTCGATGAGGGAGCCGAGCCCAACGTACCGGTGTAGTCGGCTACGCTTCCTGGAGACTGATCTTCCTTCTCCCCGTCGCTCGTGGTGGGCCGCCCGTCGTTCGACCTCGGCCATCCAGCCCTGATAAGTTTTGCCCGGTGGGCCCCTCCGCGAGCGCTCGGCCATCTTCTCCTCCACCGCCTGCGCGCTCTCGAACGTCAATCGATCGTGCATCGGCGTCGAGGCCAGCAGCGTCAGGTCGATCGACTGCGATTCGGCGGCTTTTCTGAGCCGCTGGGTTCGCATCGCTTCTTTCCAGCTCGCGACGAAGCCCGAGTCGTCCTCGATCTCGCGCATCCAGGTGGTGTTGGTGCCGTCTGGACGGGTCCAGTTTTGCCATCGGATCTTTTTTTATTTATTTATGGGAGAGAGAATCATAAGGTCACCACCATCGACGCAATTTTTTTTCATCAAAGAAAAAGGGGGGGGGAGGGGCAGGTGAAATGGGAGGGGAACAAAAAAAAGGAGGAGATTAAGCTTGCCTCATAACTGAAGCATGGATGAAGATAATCAATAGAATTCCTTGTGGAGGGGGGAATGGTTACAGCAACGCACCTTGAATTGCCAAAAACGTCAATGTCTTCACCGACGATTCCGTGCACTGGCCATTCTTCACCGTCGTCGTCGGTCTCTGGTGGTGTGGGAGAGCGGGCAATCTTATCAAAGTTGGGACCCATGATTGATGACAATGGTGTCAGAGGCTCAGCGCTCCATGGCGGCGCTTTCCCTTCAGGCCTTGCAGACGCCCGACTCGACTTGAGGCCGAACCAATGTCTTCGGAGGAACCACCAGAATATCAAACATAAATGACCGATACCCTTCTATCTTCTATACCTGGGATATCCCACAACCAGCAATCAGCGCTGAAAAAGGTGCGTGGTCCCCTTTCCCCCCCCCGCCTCCCTCTGCCAACCCATACATCCGGTGCGGTGTTTTGCAGGCGGCCTCGTCACCGTCTCTGATGTGCTCCTGTTGCCCTTCTCCGATGTTTCGCAAAGGTGTAGATTGGCACCTCAGGCCGTGCAGGAGATCGTCGATTCCATCGCTCGCGAATTGGGCCGCGCGCCCAGCCTTCTGAGAGATGTCGTGCGCAATGGCAGCGAAGTGATCACGACCGGTGATGCAGCACTCGACGAGATGCTCGGGGGTGGTATCAGAGTGGGCATGATCTGGGAATTCGTCGGCGAAGGGCAAGTCGTCCTCTCATCGCACGTGTATATCACTTTGGAGGGATTACTGAAATAAATGGCTCTTCCGTTTTCCAGCGCAGCTGGCAAGACACAGCTGGCACTCCAGCTCTCACTTCTGGTCCAGCTTCCCGTCGCCCAAGGGGGCCTCGACGGTTCAGCATGCTACCTCACCACCTCCGCCAGTCTCCCAACTCCCCGTCTCCTCCAGCTTCTGCACGAACATCCTCTCCTGGCCCGGTCGCGCTGCAGCCTCGACAACATCCAGACGAGCGCCACAAAATCCGTCTCCTCGCTCCTCTTCGCCCTCTCCGAAGTCCTGCCCGCATCCATCAACGCCGCCGCCGCCAACAAAGCCCGCTCGAAACCGCTCAAGCTGCTCATCATAGACTCGCTCGCCGAGCTCCTCCTCGAAGATACCAAAATGTCCACGGCGACGCTGGCCGACCGCTCGCGCAACCTCTCCGCCATCGCGGCGCGGCTGCACGCGCTCGCGACGACGCACCAGCTCGCCGTCGTCGCCATCAACCGCGTCACGGACGTGTGGGACCGGCGCGCGGACGACGCGCACGTGGACGCGGGATTCAAGGGGGAACTCATCTACGCGGACCACGCGCGCATATTCGGTCGTGCCGAGGGCGGAGCCAAGAGCGCCGCGCTTGGGCTCGTCTGGGCGAACCAAGTCAACGCGCGCATCATGCTCGCGCTTACCCAAAGACGCCACGCCTACGCGCACCACAGCAGCAGTGGGAGCAGTGGGAGCGCCGTGCCCGTGGAAGGTCACGATCCCCAGCGGGAGCGGGAGCGGAAACGGAAACGGCTGCGCGCGGAGGGGGTGGGAGCGGCGGCCGTGCGAGCGGACGACGTCGTCGTCCGCCGCTTGACGGTCGTCTTTAGCTCCGTGTGTGCGCCCGCCTCGGTCGATTTCGTCGTCACGTCTCGCGGCGTGGAAACGCTCACGGAAGTCGTCGATCTGGGCACCTGCCACGCCTACGTGTCGCACTCGCACTCGCATCCACACCCGACGTTGGCGGCAGCTGTGGCCGTTACGGCGCCTCATGCACCGGCGGCAGTAAGTGCAGAGCGTCCGCCGTTGGCTGATGTTTCGCCGCTGGACGTCGGTTCTGTAATGAGTCAGTTCCGACTTGCGGAGCCTGGAGACGTCCCTGCTGCGCAGGTAGAGGATGACGAAGACGCCTACTGGCGGGAAGTGGATGATTTTCTGTTTGCCGGTGATAACATCGATGATCAAGTTCAAGATACAGATATAGTGCGATTCTCTTGATTCCAGCGTCTAGCTGCCTTGTTGTGTCCTAGTTGAAGATTACAAGTACACTGTAATTTAATTATACACATTGTAGAACGGAACGGCGTCGTGCATCCAAATTACGGATCTACCCTCTCATGCTTCCCAAATCTTCCAGAGGGACATCCGCAAAGCTTGTAAGCATCCCGTTGTCTTCACGCTCATTTTCCGAGAAGTTGCCAGCGTGAATAATCACTGGGGACGAGATGACCGGTCTGGACACGTAGATCGGCAATGGTGAGGGTTTCCTCCCCTTCTTCCCGTGGTGGGAGGCGCGCGCAGCGGCGCAGCAAGCTGAAATATAGACCGTCTGAGCCACGAGGAGAAACGGGGTTTATAATTCTATGCTGCAACACGTACCAACTATGGTAGAGATCCAAGCAAAGGCAAGTCCCACAGCAATGGGCGCGGCGCAGTATGGGCCTGTGCTACCTGACGGGTTTGCACAGAGTGCTATCCTGTGCAAACGAATGGACCATCCAACCGCCGCACCTAAGGAGAGTCGTATCAGTCTGGCACGATGCATAGCATAGTCAGAGGAGAACTGGGCAACTTACAACCGTTGAGCAATGCCACGCAGAAAAGGACCTTCCTGTCGTACTTGGCCTCGCTGAACACGCATGACCGCACGAGCATCTTGTAAAATAACCTAGAGGCGAACGAGAACGTTAGGAGGCGAACTTCTCTGGCTTACGTTGTCAGAGGAGAACCTCACGTTGCGACGAGGATGAAGCCAGCTAATGAGTTGCAGATGATCAGAATGATCTCCAGCCCTGTGTTTTCATATTTTTTTGAAATGATATGATATGAGTCGGGTTCAGTGGAAGCACATTCTAGGGAAGCATCCGGCGGACCTGTAGCGACATCATCGAGGGTGATGGCGGCAATCAATACCAGAATAACATTGATAACAAACAAAGATGCTGCTTTCAAAGGTGCGTGTGTGTGTGATGGGGGAGGGGGGGGGGGTTGGCCGCGGTCAGTATGGTCCTAATCACCGAAGCACGAGCAGAACGTTCTGGACTCACAGTAAGACAGAAAACCGGGAAGCCAAGGGGGTAAATTGAACGCAGGACGATGCATCTTGTCACAGACAAGCTGACGAAGAGATGAAAGGAATGCAACAAAAGGCATGAGCAGATCAGCGCAGCGCGAGATGGAGTTAATCGCAACTGGCGAGGTCCCGGCCGCTCCCTCCTTTTTAATCAAAGAGGCAGTTGTGGCTTTCGGGTGGGTGATCGACCGACCACAATAGCTTGAGCACAAGAGAGGCATGGCATTGTTGTCTCATAACTCGTGGAAAGCTTACGCACGAACTGAGCATTCGCAAGGACCCAGCGAGCTACTGGAGAAAAACAGTAAACAAAGCAACGATGACCGGCAGCTGAGCCACGCCTAGATGATAGTCCCGACGGTGACAGACTAGCTAGAAGCCTCCAAGTGAGTCCGCATGGCTATGACCAACAGCAGCGAAAGAACAACTCAAGTGCAGTGAATTCCGCGAGGCCCATGCAAGCAGGGGTTCCGCGGGGATACTATAGTAACCGAAAACTCCCACAATGTGGTCCGATCGCTGAGCCACGCACGCGACCTAACGATATTGCGACAAAAGACACAATCAAAGTAGAATACAAGGTAGACCACTACGCGAGATATGCAGGACACGAGCCGCCTACGACGGTGATGCAAACGGACACAAACTTCGTGGCCCGTCTATGTTCAAAGAGGTGACGATTGACGATTGCAAACATAATTATAGTTAGGGAAAACGACTTCACGCGTCCAATGGCACTTCCAACCAGCCCTCCTCACCAAACGTGTTCTCGCCGGAGTAGCTCACATAGAGAAAGTTGTCCTCATCCCTAAGAAGATTCACAACGTCAGTGCCGACAATGCAAGCGCTGCGGATATCCGCTTACTTGTGCTCCTCGTAAATCGCGCTCATCAGGGCCGCAGTTGGAGGCAAGTTTCCTCCACAAAGATGAAAATGGCCTTCTCGGGGGCGAGCTTGATCCGCTTACGAATCACGTAGACGAATTGGCCTACGGTCAAATCCTACAGTGTGGAGAAGAGACATCAACCTATCGCACGTGTGCCCATGGTCATAGGGTACGCACTGAAGGTACCAAATATTTCTTCTTATCAATCGTCGGGATGTCCGTCCTGTCTGCCTTTTCGCAGATGACCTGTGTCGAGATAGAGATGGGGCCATCCCCAAGAGACGATATGCGAGTTCACGTACAGGAATGCGATCAGGGTACTTCTGACGAATGCGCTCAGCCTCGGCCTTGCGCTTCTCTGGTGATGAGGGAAAGACGATCAGATGGGGATCTCGTGGCGAACGGGACACGCCGCTCACCGAAGAGGTGCTCGTCCTTGAATTTGGAGCGCATTATGATCTTTAGATGCGGTTTGCGTTGGGTAAAGGGTTTAGAGTTGGGAAGGCGGGGGCAGTGGAGGTGACGGTGAGACTTATAACACGAAGGAGTGGGCGTGGGCGTGGGCACGGGCACGCGACTGTGGTCGAGTCAACAAAGCACAACAACCCTGTCTCGCTTATTTAGTTCACTTCGGCCTTCCCTGGCACATCCACCGCCATTGCTCAGCTCAGCCCGTGCGGTGCAGTGACTCACCTGTTGTTACTCCTCTTGTCTTGGCCTGCCTTTCTGTTCTAGAGCCACTCTGATTACAAATACTCTCAGGACCCGTCTCTGGACCTACTACTCAATCTCACTGTTTCTACAAATATCTGGGGCAGTAGAATACCCTAAAAATGATCAACCCAATCCAATCGCTTTAGCTGAACAGCGGGGTGTGCTCCGATGGCGAGTTGGCGTAGCTACCATTGCCGATCCTCTCTCCCTCCCGCACATGGCGCTTAGTACTATCTATGGCGAGGGCCCATGTGCGCCTCGCGATGCTTACGGCGGCCTGGACAGCCTCGTCACAGGCGCGGCGCAGTGCATGGGGACGTGTATCGATGCAGTCGCAACGGATGCGGTGCTCCGAATCCACGCACACCTTCAGCACCAAATGCGTGGCGACGATACACGAAAGCGCACTCGACGCGGATATCATGAACATAATGATCATCTGCAGCCGCGCGGCCTGCTCTACGTCCTTGCCGTCTAGGATCGCGCGCGTCATCATGCCTGGAATCGCAATGATGCCCACCACGCTGACCGATGCATCCAAGGATGAGCGAGAAGCGAGAGCGGGGGACGCATTGCTCACGCACCTCATTTGGTGGATAGTCGGCATCAAGCCAAGGCGCAGAGCTTCAACTGCGAGCGGACGACATACTCCAGGGTGTGTCTCTGTCCCGTCGCGGATTTCCCTGCAGCAACCCGTGGAGTCGGTATGCGCTCAGTGGGAGCGGGGCAGTGGTGAGACGACGCACTCAAGCTTCTTCAGGATATAGTCCAGCGACACAGAGATACCCGTTATACCGTTCCCGCACAGCATCCCTAAGATGGGGACTGCGGGACATATACATTCGTGCAGTAGCACAGGCAGTACAGTACAGCTCTCAGCCCTCTCGAAACGAAGAACTAGAAAAGGGGATCGTTACTCACGATATTGATCTGGTGTCCAGAATGGATCGAGATCCATCGCGAAGTGTGCCCCTAGAGTAGAGACCGGGATGGTCGACACTAGCATGGCCGCAAGCACGGCTAGAAACTAGAAAGGCAAGTAGTGAATCCGTATGTTTATACTTTGCCTTCCAGCAGGAGCAAGATCCACGCACCATATATCGACACCTTCTCTCGGCCTTGATCACGACTTGGGCAATGGATTGACCGTGTCTTGATTAGCCGGGCGTTCCGGCGATGATCCCACCATCTTGGACAAGACCACTTACCAATTTCAAACGTGCCGAGTGAGTTCAAGAGTACTGTGAAAAGTCAACGTCAGCGCACTGTCGTTCCCATAATAATAGTACCAGAAGAATGTACATGCTATTCCTGTTACTACCCACGGTTTCTTTACGGCTAACACGTGCTGCAGGATAGCCGCTACGACGGTAAGCTGCGCCATGCAACGCAGCGCTGCGATCATGAACGAAGCACCGACACGGAGCTGCAGCACTTGCAAGACCACCCATGTGAATGCCACGAAAGCGAGGCTAAAGCCGACATGTGGCCAGCTAAGGTGCGAGACCGTGGTTGGTGATGGATGCATGAGATTCACTCGATATATTTTAAGGCAGGGAAAGAGGGGTGTAGGGGGCAGAGGTAGCAGATCGAACCAGGGTTATTTATATGCCGTTCGTGTGTGCATGCATAAGACATTCTGATCACTAGAAGATAACTTCTTTGACTCTCGAATGGTCGAATAGCACTAGTCGAGCGTCGAGCCAGGGGGAACGCCACCGCCAGACACTGCCAGAGGAGAGCGCCACAGTATTACACCGCCTTGAACAAAGCCATCAAAGTCTTTCGTTTTCCTACGGCCGGCCCATCACGTATGCCAGGTCGCTGACGATTACGATTCTACTAATTCATACCCCCGTCCTTTCCTTAGCGTTGCTCCAGTACTGAACGTTTGACGAGCTGTAATATCCATGTACGACGGACATGATTCGTGAACTCAGAGCTTCTTTGCGGGCGCTTGCCAGTGTCAGCCGGAGGGGTTGGAAGCATGCCGGTTTTCCGACCAGCTGGCCTTCATGATTCATATCATATTCCGATTCTTGCCCTGCTCATCACTTGATCGATGTCCAGAAGGGCAGTGAACATTGTCATCCAGGGAATTTCACACCCCACCCGTGGACAATCCCTTTTCCTTTCCCCCGAACCCAACTCTCCGTACAGGCTGTGTATTTCATTATGACTTCCACCCAATCTTCCGAGGCGTCTCTGGTGGCAACTGAAAACACCGCCAGGTACAGTGCCCGGAGTCCTTCGTCTTTGAGAATGGTCTTAATCCCCCCCCCCGCACCTTCCTCGGTCATAGCGTGTTTTTCGAAATGAATTATAAGGTTCTTCCCCCTTTCCACCCATTCTTCACATCCTCCCCCCTTTCAGGCGTTCACCAATGCACTCGAGACGTTGCCCCTAGTTTTACCGTTCCTCGATCCCGCATCGGTTGTCTCAACCTGAGGCTGAGGTGGGGTCCCGACCCTAAGGAATATCTCAAGTCCGGGTCCTCGATCATCGAATGACGCCTTTGATTTTGACAGAGAAGTCAAGTCACGGCCCAAGCATCGTACCGCGTACCGTCATATCAATAGAATATATTTGTGGTGTGAGCTACATATTACTGGAATCTATTGGCTTCACGAGAGACATCTTGACTTTCCCTCTCTGTGTGTTTTTGTCCTTCTCCACTTCGATGCTCACCGTCACGTTATCAAATACGGCAATCTCAACACCTTCACCTTCACCGCCTGCTATCGTGAGAGTGTAGTTATCCGCGTCAAACTTTATCTCGCGTTTGAATGTAACCAGGCCTTCGATGCCAAGCCTAATAGAACACGGTCGAGTTCAATCTTAGGGACTGCCCAGGAAGACGAAAAATAAATAAAAAAGTGCTACTGACTTTGAGACAAACACGTTGAGGCCGTTGCGGAACGTCCGGATGACAAATGCTTCCTCAGTCACTTTACCGGCTCCCTGGGATGCAGATTTTTCTGCTCGGGCTTTGAGCGCAAGGCCAACGTAGAACTCCACGCTTGCACGACCCGCCATCTGTGCCATGCGATGCCTCCTATTCACGTTATCCAACACACGCTCGACGTGCGTCTTTGAGTGAAGAGAACCGTGCAGAGTGCTGTAGGAAATCGCTGCCGCAAGTTGCCGATGCACGAGGACGTCTAGGTGTCATCTAGCAATTGCCAGAGCATGAAGGGGGACAGGGTGCCTACCAGCATATCGTCGGATGGGACTTGTAAAGTGCGTGTAGATGGGACTAGCCAACCCGTAGTGTCCAAAAGTCTCCTTGGACACGCTGCCAGAGCAGAAATATTCTGCGGACAGCATACAACGCGTCGCCATGATCCTGACGAGGGTGTTAAATGCAGGCTCTTTAGGGTCCTGCAGCGATCGTCTTAATGTTCATGTGTGTGAAAATTAGTTTAGGGGAACCCACAATGCACTTATCCAGCGATGCAGCTAGTGCGCCAGAACTGGACACATTCAACGTTATGCCGCGACGCTTCTGGAGAATGTCTTGAAGTTTCTCAAAGTTCGTTTTCGGGGGTGGCATGTGCCTTCTGAGAACGGCGGTTTGCGGAAATGCTTCTTGAGTCTTTTGCGCAACGCTTATATTCGCAAGAAGCATGAATTCTTCGACCAAACTGTTTGTTTCGTGCAACTCCTTCTGCTCGACATCTATTGGGTCTGAAGACTCCGCGCTATCGAGATGAATCTTGACTTCTGGCGATGCGAGGTTGAGCGCTCCGGCGGCCATGCGACCTGCTTTCAACTTCTGCGCGAGTGTGTTGAGTAAGCGTATGCTGTCCGTCAGCTCGTCTTGCCGGTGTCTATCTACACCGTTAGATCAGTCATGGAGAGGGGGGGGATTTAACGAACGGGTCATCCTTGCGGATTTGTGCTTCCTCATAAGTAAATGCACATTTAGACGCAATGACAGACTTGGTAAACCGGACGGCCACGATCTTGCCCTCAGGTGTTAATTCCTGTATGTGAAGAGAATGATGTCAGAACCCCCTCACAGAGTAACGTCTTGCGCACCCAGATTACAGAGAATGCCAACCGCTCGACAAAGGGCCGGAGAGAACAAAGATTCGTCCCTAGGAGGCCAGGCAACATGTCTATGCGTTTATCAACGAGATACACTGTCGTTCCGCGCGCAGCGGCTTCGGCGTCCATCGGGTTTTCGGGAGAACAAAATGAGAAACGTCTGCAATGTCTGGAGCGGGACTTCATAAAAGCATTTGACCAAATAACTGCACTAAGCTCACGGACGCCTGCTTCGATATTCCCATTTGGCAATCGACGAGCATGTAAGGCATCATCGATATCCTGACAAGCTTCACAAATGGAGAGTTGTTAGGCTGTCCTGACAGGGATGAGGTATACATACCAGGGGGATCAATACTACAAATATTGAGCTGTCGCAAGTCTTCACGGTCTCTCCAAATAGGGTTGTCACTCTTTTTAGGTGGTACAACCCACTGCTCGCCTTCAGGTGGCAAACAGTCCAAGATGGCCTTCCCAAAGGGCCTATATGGGACGTCAAACTCTAATAACAAACTTTCTTGCTCTGCTTCTTTGCTTTCAACTTTCCCGAGAGCTCTGACGAAATGGCCTTCAGGATAGCGCGACGCTATGTCCCACTTGTCTATCGTAACAAGAATCTTCTGACCAAGAAGCGCTGGCGCCTGGCGGGTACGCATTCGAATGCGTGGAAGGAGACGTGAGACGGGGGTTGCAAATACAGTTTGTTGAGAGAGTGATGTCGTCGTAGATGAATTCAGGGTAGTACTATCGATGTGACAGACATAGCTAATACAAGAATAACGTCAGGTCAGTATCACGGTGAATTGATAACTACATACGCTCTCCAGTTCCTCTTAATAATACCAACAACGCGACCCGTGGGCTGCTTCTCGGTCATTGGTCGAGAGGAAACTTCAGTTCTTAGCGCCTTTTCATCCACAATTACCTTTTCACCTTCTTCGTCAGACTCCTCTGCATCGTCGTTCTTGAGCGTAACTTAAAATCTGTTTGGTTAGAGTTATCTTGGTGAGGACAAATTCTGACTCACCATCCTGGTCAACTACTTCGTCTGTAGGGGCCTTCCACTCTTGTTTGCTGTATACCTCGACTACCACAATATCTCCGTGCACGGCGCGGTTCATATTCTCCCGTCCAATCAAAAGGATTGGCTTGCCGTAAGCCTCTACATTGACGCTACCCTAAAATCCTCTATCAATATTACAGTCATCAACTTCCATTCATGAAACTAACCTCCAAAAAATTGAATTGGTTCGCATTGAAATGTCCTTGGTGTAATTGACCTGCTTTGACCCCTGCCATGAGAGCACCGGTGGACAGGTACTGGTTCATGGCCATAGTTGGTGACGACTAAGAGGAGTGGGCACTGACAGCTGCTCACCTCAGGATATAAGGGAGGACGCCCCGCAGCTGTGGTTGGCTCAATGACATTGGATCCCGCTGATAATAGATCGACAAGTTGAGTAGACTCGGGCATACCCTCGACATATCGCCGAACTGTGAGTGGATGAACGGTGAGTTCGTGGTCGTGTGCATGGGAGAAATAGTGACACCTGAAGAACAAGGTATCCCGTCTTTCACAGCTTTTGAACGATTATCGACGTCGTCGGTCAAAAGTACAACCGTAGGTAATGTAGGCTGTGGCTGCCCTCGGATTGGTGGGCGTGTAAGGGATATGTGTGTGTTGTACCAAGCAGTTCCGATGCGGATAGCTTGTGCTCTAAATCAGACAGTGATAGACTTGAGGTACAGGACTACTAGTACCTCGGTCGTTGCGGTCATTTGGAGTCTCTCCCACTTCACGAACCACGGCGGTCTCTCTAGTATAGGTGGAATCGTAGTCCCCAATCAATTTATAGTACGCACGAGCGAAATTCGTTATAAAACATCCAAGTACGGTTCTCATCCGACTTCATTAACGCCTTGAGTCTGTTGTAAAGCGGAAGTGACCGGTGTCGAACTTCCTCTAGCACTGTCTGCAGTAGTATAATAGGCGTTTTGAAATAGCTTGATTCCATGAAATCCATCTACGGAATGAATTCAAGCAGGATGTCCCGCCGTGGTGTGGGAGACAGACCTGAGCAAGGAATACATTTGTATCGGGTAGGACGAAGTGACCATTAGGAAACAACTTGTGGTCAACGGCACCACTGAAAGGGAGGCGTAGACCAGGAGCAGAGATACATTCTCTACATTTCTCGATTCCACAGGAGACATCATCCCTAAGATATCTTTCTCGGATGACTAGAAAAGCCCTTGAAGGCCCGTTACGAGTCAAAAGTATTATGGCGAACCTTTGACCACTTTCCCACTGGCAGTTTTCTTGAAGAACTTTCGCTGTGTAAATACTGCATCCTCTCGTCGTCGTTTGCGAATGGTGATTTTGACCATGGTCGTGGTCGTGGGAGCTAATAAGTGATCCCAACAATTCGTTAAGTTGTGCGGATCAGAGTGCCTCGCAAGGTTCACCTTCTCACGCAGTTCCGCTGGCAGACTTACACACGCAATTCCAACCACAAACAGTAATCCGAGCCCGAGTCGCCAGTGTTACCAGCGGGTAACAATGCAGCTACTCTGGCTTCTTCTCTCCCTTGTTCCTTCCGTTACACCCCATTCTTTGAACAGCTCTAGTTCACTCTTATGGGGAGCTTACCGTCCCAACCTCTATTTTGGCCTAAGGCCACGGATACCCCAGTCTCTAATGACAGGTCTGGTTTGGTTTGGTACCCAGGACTATCAGTCGTTCGCAAGTATGTCACTTTTCATGAAACGTAGGCACTGTTGTGCTGATCACTTCCGCAGAGGCACGCCACGCTTGCGATCAGGGGGACGGGCTGGATGGGTACACGTGGACCCAGTTTGATGCCAGGGAAGGAGGTATTCAAGTATTGAAAGACAAAGAGAACAATGTCAAAATTACTACCGAGGTATTAATGGTTGACGGTGGCATGCATGGCGGAAACTGGGCCGCGCGCATCAAGGGAGAGCCCATCAATGAAGGTACGAATGTGTCACTCATGTACAATTTGCCTTCACATTTGCGTCGCCCAGGGAAACCCTCACGCACTTCTTTTATCTTCTACGCTGGTCTGGAAGGCATGGGAGGCGTTGACTTGGAAACGGACGAAGATGAGAATGTGCGTAGCAACTTCTTTCTGTCGCCTGCTCTAATAATAATGATTGAGTGGATACGTCAGGGCATCGAAGGTCCTATCGTTCTCACCGGTTCGACACCTGAGCTTGATGACTTTAGTATTCGAATTGTGGATGGTGCGCCTTCGCCGGTCACCACAGACTTGCATCTCAAACGAGTTTTGTAGGCCCGAACAACAAAGCCTTTTCAGATGGTCCATTCTCGGATGCTTTCGCTAAGCGTATAGGGAGAACCCACTACACTGGGATTCGTGTTCCTGCGGGAAACATATGGCAGGCGAAAGGCAGGTGCATACATATTCCACTTTAAACAAGGCAGCTGATCACGAAACAGACCTTATCATGAGAGACCTTGCCCAAAATGCCGAAAAGGCCATAAAAGACGTGAAAGCGGCGAACAACTTCGCCCCTGATCCGTCATTCACCCTTCAGCTCTCCGACGAAACACTCTCAGGCAGTAACCTGCTCGCATTCCAGAAGTTCTTCGATGGAAAGTTCCAGTTTGACATATTTTACGAGAGCCGAAGTTCACAGAACAACTTGAGTGGTATATGTCTATTAAATTGTTATCAGTGCTCGTGACTAACGTTTGTGCAGCCGCTACACTTGACGAAGGAATCGCCGCATTTTCCAATTCATTCAACCAGCGTTTTCTTGAGAAATTTCCCGTTCCTGATTCCCCAAGACGGCCTGCACTCGAAGCATTTTCACAAGCTATTACTTCAAATTTGCTCGGTGGGATTGGATACTTTTATGGCACATCGCTCATAGACCCTTCCTTCTCGTACGATTGGGATGACGATAGCTCGCCAACCGACAGCGACGAGGACGATAGAAGACGCGCCACCAAGGGTCCCCGCTTGACAGAGCCGAAAGCCCTGTTGACTGCGACACCGAGTCGCAGCTTCTTCCCGAGAGGCTTCTATTGGGATGAAGGCTTCCACCTTTTGCATATCGGCGAATGGGACAACGACCTTAGGCTAGTGTTCTCGCCTCTTCGGTTGTCTCCCGTTGACCTTTATCACAGCCTAGAGATTCTGAAGGACTGGATAAACCTAATTGACGAGGACGGCTGGGTTGCCCGCGAACAGATCCTCGGCGAGGAAGCGCGTAGTAAGGCATGTCATCTAACTCATACTTGATTGTTATACGCCTTACTGAACACTTTGATTATCAGGTCCCAGAACAATTCCAGACACAAGTTCCCAGCTTCGCCAACCCTCCGACACTAACCATGGCAGTGACGGCCTTTATTAAGCGCCTCAAGCGTCATGCTGGGCCCACCGACATGGACCTGGGTTTGGGATTTGGCACAGGAGGCCCTCAAATACCGTTTTCGACGTCACAATCCTCAAACAGTGACCACTATCTGGACGATCAAGGCCTTGCGCTGTCCTTTTTGCAATCCATATACCAACCACTTAAGCGTCATTATGAATGGTTTAGGCGCACTCAGCGTGGACAAATAAAGCAAT
Organism: Russula compacta; assembly: GCA_022376555.1. NCBI lineage: Eukaryota > Fungi > Basidiomycota > Agaricomycetes > Russulales > Russulaceae > Russula > Russula compacta. Next base: position 120,697 of record WTXH01000007.1, on the reverse strand, counting down.
ATGGGCGCAAGGCCCGCTCAAGGGCAGAAGCTTACCGATGGCGTGGTCGATCGGAAAAGCATGTCCTGACCAGCGGTATGGATGACTATCCTAGGGCTCCGCCTCACATCGGAGAGCTGCACCTGGACTTGATCTCCTGGATGGGTTTCTTCTCCAGGACAATGAAGGAGATTGCGGAATTTGTAGGGGAAGATGAAGACAAACGGTATTTCGCGGGCATTGAGAAGGCTATAGTTGATAATATCGATGGTCCGAGTTCCAAACTTTTTTTCCATTTACGTCCTGACTGTCGTGGTGATTAGATCTGCATTGGAGCGAAGATTCACAGATGTATTGTGATGTGGGTGTGGACAACGACGGTACGACAGCTCTCCACTGTTTCCTCGACAACTAATTCCTTGTATATGTGACAGATGAGTCCTACCATGTCTGTCATAAAGGCTACCTTTCTTTGTTCCCGTTTCTTTTGTCTCTGCTACCAGCAGACTCCCCACACCTTGGCTCCGTGCTGAACTTATTGCGTGACCCCCAGCATTTATGGTCGCCTTATGGTCTCAGAAGCTTGTCGGCGTCCCACCCCGAGTTTGCAACCGGTGAGAACTACTGGAAAGGCCCCATCTGGATTCAAATGAACTATTTGGCATTGCAAGCATTGCACGAGGTGAGTATGAAGGCGCTGCGAAGTGACTACGCTATAAATATGCGACTAGACCTATGCTGTGCACGAGGGACCCTACCAGGAAAGGGCTCGATCGATCTACGCAGAACTCCGCCAGAATGTGATCGACAATGTTTTCAAGGCGCGTACACCCCGTATTTATTGTATTCGTATGTCCGCTTGTCTGACTTGATTGAAGGAGTACGAACGTACGGGTTACGTCTGGGAACAGTACGACGCCAATACAGGCGAGGGCCAAAGAAGGTGCAGTCAACTGGACATATTCCGAGGACCTTGACTCATTCATTTACGCGCTCTAGTCATCCGTTTACTGGATGGACCTCTCTAGTCACATTAAGTAAGAACGGTCCCGCCGTGAACTCCATCTTGTCGTCACTAATCTACGAATTTGCAGTCCTTTCAGAGAAGTACTAAACTACTTCAGTATTGGCTATACACCATCTCCCGTTACCTTTCTTTTCGAGGTCGCACATCCTTCTGGCACCCACATATACTGATGGATATATCGCCGACTCATCTCAACTCCCACATGTAGTCCAATTCCTATTAAGGGCGTCGAGGAATGAATCTGAGCTTATGTGGACCATATGGAAAACCCGTGATAATAGTATGTAGATGGACCATTCGACAAGTACAAAAGAAATGAACAGGGCAACTAGGGCAATCGGTCGAGAATAGACGCACGGCAAGCGCTCAGGAAATCTGTCTTTGGAAGGATATGCTAAGGTTGACGTCCTCGATGAGAGTTAGTTTTAGTTACCAACTCTCAGGAGAAGGAACAGAAGCGTGACGAGAAGAGAGCTACGCAAGATCCCCTTGGTGTCACAGTGAAAACGGTGAAGTTGACGTCGAAGACCCTTCTTGCTCAGTTTGCCTTCTCCAGTGAGCCTATCGCCGCCACATTTTTCTAGAAAGGAGGAGCGCAATGAGAGAACTGGGGGTGACTATGGGGGACAGCGGAGTCGGGCTTCATAACATATAAGCGTCATATCGTTGATATGGGCCTCGAAGTGATATAAGATGGGAATAGTATGAAAGTATAACGATGTAGGACTTCTAACATAGCCAGTGTCCTGCAGCCTCAGGGGCTTGGTTCATGCCCACTCATTGTTTCTTGTTGTCCGTCAGGCTGTATAATAGGGTCACGATACTACTTGTTCTTCATAGACCCAAACCATGCTTTTTTTAAATATCCATTACCGTGCGCCTTGGGGTGCAGAACCCCATGTAGCACTCTTCTTTACAGTATATACTACTTGTTCATTGCCAATTCCATATATTCTGACAAGCTGAAGTCCTATGCCACAGTTATGGTGAGTGAGCACGAAGTGCGAGCGATCCATGCCATAGGCATGGACCTTGTATATTCTGATGCAGAAATCTCCCATGGCCTAAGCCATCGTCGTGTAGTGCGAGAAAAGGGGGGGTGTCGAGCGCGCCCAAACCATGCACGCCTCAAACTCAATTTGCCATGTCACCGCGGCGAGGATATAAATTGTAATGGTGGTGGCGGGGTAGCGGGTTGGTGCCGATCGACTTCAGATCTCAGAGCTCCAACTCTCGGCTCGGCAGGGCAGAAGATGGTTGCCGGGGACAGCGGAATATGAACAACTGGATTGTACTGCCATAATTTTGAATACCTGACACCGCCCCCCTTTTTCGGACAGTCACGCATCACACGCGTGACTTTTTTGGACACCGCCTGCCAAGGATGTGCTGAACTTTCAGTCACTCGGAGTGCAAAACATCAAACACCGAAGTGCCATTGGTTGGCAAGCGTGACAATGACCAGGGTTTCATTCCCAAAACACAGAGTATATTACATGCTTGGATTGTGTTAATACAGTGTATTGGATGCTGTATACAAAGTTTGATGTAAGTGGGACAAAAATTGGACCATTGCAGTGTACGAAAGGTGGGGTGTCCGATTGCGTATGGTCAGGGGGCTGTGCAGCCAACCGCACGGTGAAACGTGCCCCTACCTGGCCCTGCTGTGCAATCATAAGGAGGGCTATAAAGATAGGCTTGAAAAAGCCCCCTGTTACATTTTCACCCCCGAAGTGCCCTTCCGTGATATGCCAACTGCTGAGATTGGTATCAAAGGTACCTTCTTGTTTCTGGTACTACCTGATTTCTCGAGGCTTTTCGTCTTCGTCTCTAACCGACCTGTCTACTCCCCAGACTTGCCTCTACACCGTTGTCACCTACAAGGATACTCAAGATCAAAGCACATCGGACCCCTCCTATACGGAGTGGGAAATCTGTTGGCCCATTGCAACGTGGTACATCAGCTGGCATGCGGCCATCTGCTTATCCGTGGTCTCGCTCCCCTCCCATCTGTTCAGACTAGAGTGCGGTTTCCCCCGTTCTCCCGCACTTCAAACTCCTGATCTGTGCCCGCCTGATCGTTAGTGTGGATGAATTGGCCGGCCATAACATTCCTCAAGGTCCAGATTGGTATCGATTAACAATCCTGTTTCTCTGGTACCTTGCTGGCATCCCTACTGCCTATGTGAGGCATGATTCATGCAACATCGGTGCTCCTGGGATATGGGCACGCGCAACCAGGGTGTTCATCGAGGGCGTAGTGGCCTTTGGGCTCGGTGCTTTCATATATGTGGGTATTTTTCCTCTGGGGCTGACCGCTTACTTAAGGCGGCCTTCGTCACTACGCTTGCAGGGACTGGGCCGTTGTCTATTCCCGCCCATCCACTCACGTCCGGTGCTATTACCTTTTCTGCCCGAAAAGGTGCCATCAGCACGATCAAGCGGTGCCAAGTCGAATGGAGTTGGAGCTGCGGAATCAGTATAAGTGCAGGGCACTATGCGTAATTCCAACTTGATACTGTAGAGCCACGGTATGTTACATAGCGTAGTTGGCGAGGTCTTGTGTTCCTGGGTTTCATCTCATGCTTCCCCACTGGCTTTACTACCATACATCGCGTCTGTATGCCATAATCTTGCAAGGTTACGAATAGGCCTTGACTTGAACAACCCGGAAAGTGAATCAGCGGAAGATGGGACTCGAGATCAATTGTATTGCACTCTTGTGCTACATGTCTGACATCTGCCAGAGATAATACGCCAATATGTCCTCCTGCGACCCGGAGTATGGTCAACAGTTATCCCAGCTACTTACTGTATAGCTTAGGGATCAACATGGACCTGAGCACCACTAGGAACTCGATCAATCAGGAACCTACTATATCATAGAGGGTACTGTATGGATCGGACTTGGGTCTTCCTGGTCGTCCCGGGCAACCGTTCAGACGCCTGCGGCGTCCTCGTGGCTACCACTCAGGTGCCGGCGCTGTGCCCACGTGTAAACACTAAGACACTGCCTTTCAGCCCTAAGTATGTTTTCGATGCATCCGATCTCCGAGTCCCAGTCCTTCGGAAGTACCGGTCCTTTGAACCAACTATGCAATTTATGTCGAATCCGGTTGCTGTTCGCCTGATACTGGATAGACCTAGTTAACATCGATGGCACAGGAACAGAGGCGCTTTGATGATGTCCCTGGAATCAGGTTTCCGCTACCGTAAGACCCGCCTTGATACGGCGGTATGTCAGTATTACAGTCGAAGCTGTGATAACCCGATAACCCATAGTTGTGATAACCCATAATTTGCAGTAACCCATAACTATATTGAATTTTTTTGGTAAAATTTGTATCTAGATTTGCTACAAAATTGTCATACACTCAGAAACCGAACTGGACATCCTTACAGCATTTCCGTAAAACCATGTCCCCGTCAACTCTTTTTTTTTGGGAGGCGTCGAGGGTCCCGGTAGTTACCTAGCGGAGCAGAGTTCAACTACCATTTTTCATACAGTAGCCGTCCTATGGTAATTTGACAAAATCTCATCTGGATTCTAGATATGACCTTAAAGATAAAAAATAATTGGCTTGTGAGATCTGGCCTGAAAAAATAATAGATTTTGTGTGTATAGGAGGTGCAATGTGACCATGATTCGAACCAGTGGGCCTCCACAACGTATGACTAAAATAAAGAATCCCAATACCAAATACACTATAATAGCAATGTATGCCTCCTGCAATATATACCTATATAGACAAAATAAACCTAGTGGGCCTGCGCTGTGGTGCATTCATGCATTCATGCCGAACCCACAAACATTACTGATTATTTTAGTAAATGGTTTATTTAGATGAATACATAGCTTTACTTCCTTTACTTAGATTGCAAATTCATGGCATTACTGTAAAAACTGTTCTGATTTGTCGAGTTTTATTGGTCTATTTTTAGCAACACTGTCAAACCCCATAATCTGTAGTAACCCATAATTTTGGGCTGCAACGGAGGGGTATGGGTTATGACAGGTATATACAGCCCCATAAACGGACGTGATTTCGCTTACTACATCTGACCAAATGAACTGACTAGGGGCGGCCGAGAACAAGCTGCATGCAGACTGTGTTGACAGGGCGCAAGATCGATAATTTCCGAGTTGGCCTCGACATCTTTTGAAAACGCTGCATGATTTACTATACCCGGAACTTTTTCTTCGTGCTTGATAGTGTTTTGTGACTTGTAATTGTCATTGAGGTCCATTTCATAGTCCTTTTCTTCACAAATACTATGCTAGTAAACTTGGAATGTCCTGGTGAACAGAGAGGTTCGAAAGGGGGTACAAGATCGCGTATCGCCGCGTACCAAGGTAGGACCTGACATGCCTGACACCTGTTGTCACACTACAGCTGTACGGGCTCTAGCTACATCTACATACAAGAGTAAACTCCAACTACAGTAGGGCTCCAGTCTACAGCCCTACGGGCGCTACCCTAGCTACGTAGTACGGTACTGGGTCTGTTTCTAGATGATCACGATGACGCCCTCACATGCATCACATCCTAGTTCCAGGGAGCTTTACTGTGGCAGCCCATAGGCCTAGCAATCGAACTCGGAGGATTCGAACAGCGCGGGTGGGCGTCAGGAAGACCCACGTTCGTCAAGCATGCATACGACACGCATGCCAATTGTGGTGCAGCCAGCCGCATGAATAATTTATTGCTTCGACGAGAGCGACACAATAGCAGGCAGGAGAACAATAACCAAAAAAAAAAGAAGAGAAAAGCATGACGACAGCGTGAACATCACATGCATCGTAAACTTCAAAGCAGCGATCAGGAGAGCAAGACGTGCACTTTTTGCAAATGCAAAAAATAGTAAGCCAAGAAAAACCAAAAGAGAATGAGTTATATGGGTTTGTTGTGACAACGATGTTATTTGTACATATGCATGAAGAGATGACCTCCCAGAGCCAAGTTTCGCAACGCCGTTCCTTTCAATTGAGCGATGCAAATGCATCCGCATCAAAACTGAAAGAGTCAAAGTGCAAAGAATTGAGCCGCATCTCAAAGCTGATTTCCTGCTCCGGTAAGGAGCTCTCATCATCCGAAAGTCTGCGCACCGTCCCAGGATCGGGGGCATGCCGCCGTGGTGAATCGTAGTCCTCCCCAGAGTCCCACCCGTCATCGACCGGCGTCTGCACCGTACGTGGTGGCGGTGCAGGGTCATCCACCTCGGGGTTTGCTACAGCCGGTTGAGGCTCTAGCACCGGTTCGCATTCGCTCGCGCTCGCCACATTCCCGGAGAATATGGACTGAAGACCGACGAACGAGAATTTCTGCCGGGTGCCACGGAGGGAGAAACTCGGAGATGTGGGACGAGCAGCGACAGGCTCGTCTGTCTTAAACAGTTGTAAAGCGGAAGTGGACGCCGACGCGGTGCGGGAGTATGGCAAGGTCCGAAAGCCTCCTCCGGAACGAGACGGGGAAACACCAACGACACCGGTGTCGGCTTCGGGGACATTGTTTAAGGCGGCTTCGGAGCCGCCGAGGCCAAGACCAAAGAGATTGGACAGAGGCTGTGATACCCGCTTCTTCAAGCGCGGCATGCTCGAGTGGGTTAGGCTGGATAGGGCTTTCGCGCGGTGCTTGTCCGTAGCGGCCGGCGCTCGTGTGGGCGCAGGCGCCTTGGACTTGGCAGCGTGCTCGTTCTCTTTCGCCGGAAGGACGCGTTCCAACGTGGGCTTACGCGGCACCTTCCCGACGTTCTTGATCGAGCGTAAAGCCTGCGCGGCTCGCGAGCGGAGCGTCTTGGATCGCTTGAGCGCAGGTACAGAGCCGTGTGCATACGCGACATCGAGCATGCCCTCTCCACGGCGAACTTTCATGACTTCGACGATGTCGTCGTCGTCCCTCTCCTTTGCCCGCTTTGGACTCTCGGGTATCGATGCGAGCCCTGGTGGATTTGAGATCGCAGGGAGCGAAGAGTGGGAAGCACCACGCAGTGGCATGACTACAGTACTGGTTGCTTGGGAACGATGGAATGCGGGTGCATGCTCTGCGGAGGGATGTGCAGCCTGGGACCAGTCATCCAGCTCTGCCTCGAGAAGCTCCATCTCAGGTGTTGTGAATACCACTTCTGGCTCTGCATTATCCTGGCTAGCGTCGAACGCGCACCAAGGCATTGCCTCGTCCTCTGGTGGATGGACGAGGACTGTAGGCATTGGGAAGGAAGGAGATGAAACGGACGATGGAGGTGGGGCAAGCAAGCCGTGGTCATGTGTGGATGGTAAGGAATGTGCGCGGAGCATGTTAATGAGCTCTGCAAGATTGCAGGCTTGAGTACGAAGGAAGAAAGAATAAACAGAGAGTGAACTCAGCGGGACTCAGACTTGACCAAGTTCAAAGACCAAGTTCAAAAGTTGGATATCTCGCGTCGCTTCGGCCTCGTGACCGTGTCAGCCGCCGTTTGCCGCGGCTGTGGCTGCGGCTGCACAAAAATAGAAATATGCAAACTGCGTTACGTCATTCGGGGTATCTCGGTCTGTGGCCACCCATAATCCATAATCCTTCACTACTGGTTGTTCTGGTTGTTGAGGCGTGGACGTGGTGTTGAAAATGAAATTACCTTGGGGTCATGGTTGTAATGATTAATGTGTAAGACACAACCTTGTCAGTGTGGAGAAGAGCAAAGGGTCAGGTGCACATATAACTGCCAAGTGGCCCAACACTGCGGTGTATGCTGAGAGCAAATGCAACTGCAAACCCCGACTCAATATTGCTCTGATAGCACTAGTGAACTAGATGGACGTATCCATCATGTTGTGCGCGACTGAGGTATAATTGCAGGGCAGCTCCACTCTGTACACCGCTACGGATACGGCCATCACTGGCAGTGGCCAAACGGGAAGTATCCACACAAAGACCGAACGCTCCTAGGAATCGAACTTACCAATTGCGCGCGTGCACTGTGGGTATTTCACAATATAATCCAATTCAGTTGGGAAAAATCTCGAAATCTGATTGGCTAATCACCCAGAATTCTTGGATTACATTGTAAAGTTGAAATCAGAACGATCTTACGGGAAGTAAAGAAGCTGTCCTAATTGGCCAATACGATCAAATCACATGATCACGAGCTACTTACGCCTATGGCCACCCGCCCTACGGCTCATGATACTCTCCTGCAGCCTGGTTTGGAGGAGCTCAAGTGCTGGTATATATACAACCAGTGCCAAGGTCTAAGGGTACAAGGCAGATCTTCCGGTGCTGAATCTACAATGTCCGAGTCGCCTCAGAGGATGTTGTGATGGGCGAGAACTGGGCATAGATATGCTACCGTAACGAATCATGTCCTCAAAGGGTTGCGCCTTTTAAGTCTTTTCGACGGTGGGAAATGAGTACAGCGGCTCTTCGCGGAGACGCCTTGACGGGAAAAAGGCGATTGGCTGTCAGGGTCGCATTTCAATTTAGGCTTTCTTGGATGCCCATGCCTTTGGTGGCTTTGCTGATCTGGTTTATTTGGTTTGGTTGGCAACAACAAATTGCTTTCAGCCCCAATTCCGAGTCCCGGGGTTTGGAAGCAGTAACGCGGGTGTATCCCTAGCCGCTATCATTATTATAACACCGCAAGTGGACGATGCTGTACGACTGAGAAGACCAAGCCGATCGGTCCAATCAATATGCCATGTCATATGAGCTGGCACATTTGTTCATCGCTGCGATGCTAGATGAACCTGTACTAGGTCCGGGTTATGGGATCATGGCCTAGATATCTGGATCTAGCCCTCTTTTCCCATATAATGCGAGCATAGCGCCAACTTGGCAGTAACTACACCACCGGCATTTCATCAGACCTAGGTACCTGAGATTGGTGTTTGCGTACTAGTGTCCTATAAATTATAAATAGGTAGGGGGTTGAGCACAGGATTGAGAATGCACTGGGCAGCGTTTGCCGGGCGCACCACCGATAACTTTATCATAGGTGTGATTCATAAGAGCACGGAACGCCGAAACTTGCTTTCAGCTTTCCTCATGATATGATATGAGAAAGACTCGTTGACATGACGAATTCCGCTCCGAATCGAAGCTGCAACCGACAGAGTCGCCGTCTTGATATGATGCAAACAATTCAACGATCTACGGCAATCGGTGAGTGTGACCTCAGTTCCGGACCAAGAAGACCCAAACGTACTGCTGAGTTTTTGACTTAGTACTTCCCTTGCTGGCCAAGAACATGTAGCGACTCGGAGGTGACCATCACCGATACCGTCTCTGATATGGGCAAGTCTCTTCTCAGGAAGACACTTAGAGTGCGTCCACGTGCTAGTGCTTCTTGAAATGAGATCTGGTTCGTGCTGTTCCGGACACTGGCATCTGCACCATACTTGAGAATGAGTCGAGCGACGTCAATTTGACCCTTTCTGATGCCCGATGGAATGGAGTCCTCTTGTGCACATTCTGAGCTGTCGCATCTGCGGAAGTAGCCGAGCAACTTCTACCCGTCCCTTCTCCGATGCGCTATGGAGTCCGCTTGTACTTGTCCTGGGCTGACGTATCGGCACCGTACTCGAGAAGGAGCCAGCAACTTCCACCATTCCCCGTTCTGTGATGTGATATGACAGACACAATCTAGAAACTCAGAGATCGCAACGGATGGATATTGATGAGGATATTGATGAATGTCGACGAACCCTAAACGATTTAAAGCTCCTAAGGGATCTTTGCATCCTCTAATAACGCACGCGGGCCACTAAAAACCACTTACATTAGACGGCTCAGCTATTCTACACCCAACGGGCGACAAAAGGGCCGTCCATAGTCACTGTAGGGCCTCTGTCCAAATAAGAACTCGAAAGCCCTGCTACTGTCGCTTTCTCGTTGTTGCAGTACTGTAGTATCACTGACTTACGCCTAGATCGGTGCTTTACCTGTAAGGTCTCGTCGCCCTTGCTAGCAGTCAAGTCTTACCAGTAGAGGGACGTGATCACGTGGATCGGATGTAATTCTAGATAGGGTTGGCATTGCGCCTCGGGACTCGGGATGGAAGGGGATTCGCGGGCATGCGGCATCATAACTGAGAAATGTTATGAATTTCATTCGCTAAAGAAGTTTTGTGGGATGCAAATGACCCCGGGATCGACGCGCAGGTTTCCGTAGATTGCAGATGGCATGGCGCGGCGCTTCTCAGAGAAAGCAAATAAAACGAAGAACGCGGATTGCGTTTGTCATTATCGCAGACATATTAAGTCATTGGTCGCCATATAGAACAAACGGGTACAGACAAGATGGCCTGTGATATGCGCTCATGATAGAGCTAAAATTGTCCCGCAACAAGGTGCCGATGTTGACATGTCTGATGGTATATATACTTGCCTTGGCGGGTAGGCCTAGGAACGTGATTGCGACTGTCATCGCTGGTGGATTGGCAGGACAGCATGGAGCACAACTTTATCATAAGTTCTTACGGGCTTTTCTCGACGCTCAGAATTTCCTTCTGTGGGCTCATTAATCAGATGTGACAGTTGATTTGACGAGGATTGAACGTTGAGCGTTGAACGACTACGATAGAATGAAAAGGGGAAAGGAAAAGAAAAATTTGATGGGTTGCCGCAGAACCATTCGGGGAAAAGTGGCCGCTACTGAGACCTTTTCCTTAGACAGAAATCGAGGTCATAAGACCAATTAAGCTAGCAGATTATGGGGTGAGGAATTTCGGCCGCGGAGACGGTAAACTGGGAGGGAAAAAGGTCCAGATACTTTACGATATTGTAACGTCGAAATCAATGTATGTATGTATGGGCGTTAAAGTGGCGAAGCCGAGAGAGGTCGGGCGGTCTAGAGCGGTGTAAAGGCGGGCCACAAATGGGAAACGATAAAGTGGAAGGTGGGGCAGATAAGCATGAGCGAGGATTGAGAGGGGAGCATGGATAGAGAGGATATTAAGGGGGCCGAGGGGAGGTGGGGATAAGACGACGGACGCGGCGGCGTCTGTGGAATTGATATGATGATGACGCGCGCGGATGGTCAGGCGACGATGGCGAGCGTGAGAAAGAAGCAATCAAAACCAAACACGTGGACGGGCTCGCTGCAGGGCCAGGGTCACAGGGACTAAATCACTCCCCTCGACGGTCTCCACTCCACTCAATCATCTCTGAGCCCTCATTGTCCCATCTCCTCCCATCCCCCTCCGGTCCACGTCCAGATAGCCGCGCCCCCACCGTGTTTTCGTCGTTTTTCCGATCATCTCAATCCAAACCCTTCTCTAACATTCCTCTTTCCCACCCGATCATAACCTCTGCTGCTGCACGCCGGTTCAAACAAACGACACAAGGCTCTCACATCTCCCGCTCTCACCCTTCTCCACCTCTCACGACTTGCGTTCAAGCTTTCTCTCTCTCTTCATAATGGCTACACACGGTCCAATCAACGGTATAAAGATAAATTGTGCGTGTTCCGGATCCTTTGCGCACATACTTGCCCGTTCCCGTTTCTCTTTCCGTCCGCTTGCACGCATCGGGTGCTCATCCCTTTTTTGGCCACGCCGTCTACAAACCCTCAATCCACCGCCCGTTCGCCTTGCACACCTACACCCCTCCACCCTCCGCCCTGTGCCGGATTACGCCCTTGTCGATGTTATCACCGCGTAGCCGACGATCCCCGAAAGATAGTCAAGGTCGTTGCCTCGGACGGAAAGACGGGCGATACTCGCGACATCTCGTACACGAATTTCAAAGTCATCGGCAATGGCTCCTTCGGCGTCGTCTTTCAAGCCAAGCTTATTTCCGAACATGAGGGTGGAGATGACATTGCAATCAAGAAGGTCTTACAAGACAAGCGATTCAAGGTGAGTGACTATTTGTTTTAGTACTACGTTTCGTGTCTGCATTGTGACCTTTAATGGGCCATATCTGATGAACATGTTCATTCACCGTGCAGAACCGCGAGTTGCAGATAATGAGACTCGTTTCTCACCCAAACGTGGTCGAATTGAAAGCCTTCTTTTATTCTAATGGTGAAAAGGTATGCGTTATTATGCCTTGCCAGTGTGAAGCACCGAGGGACCTTTGTTTGAATTATGAAGAAAGACGAAGTGTACCTCAACCTAGTTCTCGAATATGTACCAGAGACTGTGTATCGTGCAAGTCGTCACTATGCAAAGCTCAAGCAACCGATGCCGATGCTTCAAATCAAACTGTATATGTACCAGCTTCTCCGATCTCTTGCTTACATTCACTCGGTCGGAATCTGCCACCGCGACATCAAGCCGCAAAACCTTCTTCTCAACCCAGCCACAGGAGTGCTTAAACTCTGTGACTTTGGCTCGGCAAAAATCCTAGTGGCCGGAGAGCCGAACGTCAGTTACATTTGTTCACGTTACTACCGGGCGCCAGAATTGATTTTCGGGGCCACGAATTACACAACAAACATCGGTGCGTTTATTTATTTCGATGACTGCTTGGGGGAGGATGGGCCGTTTTGACCTGTGGTTGTCGTAGACATCTGGTCGACTGGTTGTGTCATGGCCGAGTTGATGCTCGGTCAGCCACTTTTCCCTGGCGAAAGCGGGATTGATCAGTTGGTGGAAATCATCAAGGTTCTGGGCACACCGTCACGTGAGCAGATCAAAACGATGAATCCGAACTACATGGAGCACAAGTTCCCGCAAATCAAGCCTCACCCATTCTCCAAGGTCTGATATATTCCATCAGATGTGGGGAAAGTTTCATGTTGACCGGTCAGTACAGGTGTTCAGACCACGCACGGCACCAGAGGCAATCGATCTCGTCTCCAAGCTGCTGGAATACACACCGGAAGTTCGATTGAGCGCCGTCGAGGCTATGGTACACCCATTCTTCGACGAACTACGAGCTGAGGGTGCCAAGATGCCGAATGGAAAGGAGTTTCCGCCCTTATTTGACTTCACGCGGGAAGGTTCGTGACCCGGCCTGTTCTGGTGCGGGGTGCTGACTGGCATTAAATTGTAGAGCTCTCTGTGCGACCAGACCTGATTCACAAGCTTGTGCCGCCACACTGCGAGGAAGGGCTGAGGTTACGGTCGATTGACATCAACAACTTTAAACCCATACCACTGGAGCAGCTGAGGATCACGCTTGATTGAATGATCCCCAGTGGCATGGCCGCTGTTGGTAGATTGCGGTGGGTGATGGTGATGGGTGGTGGGGCAGTACCTTGTGTATGGTATGCTGGTTTCAACACACCCTGTTGACATGTTTGATATCATAATAAGAGCGAGCGAGCGTGTGCGAGTGGGCGTGTGTATAACATAATCAATCACGTGCTTGGTTGCGCGATCTGACGTGCGGGTTTCGTGTTTGTTTGGTTTGGTTTGGCCGGTATTCTGCTCGCTCATCCAAGCAGATTTAAAGTCACGTCGCAAATACCGCATACACACCGCCGATCCACAACTATGTCCACCCCCTCCTCCCATTCATGTGACAATTTAACACCACCCTCCATTTCCTCTCGTTCCCACTCTCCCTCGCAAACTCCCCTTGATTTATCCTCCTCCGTCCTCGCTCAGCCCAGTCACCACACGCTATGCGTTCGACATCAGAGGATTGCCGATGAGGGAACCAATCTGAAGCTCCAGCAGGTGCGTCCTCGTCGTCAGGCTTTCAGCCTCTACCCTATCACGACTCACCGTCCCCACTGGTCTGCTCATTCTTTACATCTACTATCTCCTAGGCCCTCGACGAACTTCCGCTCGGGGAAAGAGAATCCATCAATGCAATCTGGGCCAGCTTCTCTTCATCGCCGCACCCTCGCCGCGAGCTTATTCTTCGGGGTATCCTAACAATGTGCTGCTTCTCCCAGCTCTCTCTCCTCACTGATACACTTAGTCATCTTATCCGGATCGACCCTTTCATAGTCTTCCCGCGCGAGGTTTCTTTAAAGGTTCTAGCGTATCTAGACGCCACATCTTTATGTCGTGCCGCGCAAGTCTCGCGTCTTTGGAAGGCCCTGGCAGACGATAACTTATTATGGCGCGAGATTTGCGAACAGCATATCGGTATCAAATGCGAAAAGTGTGGCTGGGGTCTACCCATCCTCCAGCGAAGGCGCCGTTTGCTTATCCCCCTTTCCGTCTCCTCATCTCCCTCACCCGGCGCTACTTCGTCCTCGGATGGAAAGCGCAAGCGAAAGAACTCGACCACGGCCACAATTTCCAGCCCGAAACGTCACCACTCCGAGCCTTCTTCTTCTGCGACACCTTCCGTCCGCTCAACCTCCTTGCCGTTGCTAGCGCCCACCCCGACCAATGCCCGTATCGGTTCTACGCCGTCAACTTCTCCCTCGCCTCTCTCTCTTCCCCTCCCGGTTGAGCATCAGCAGACACTCACTCGTCCATGGAAGGATGTCTATTCAGAACGCTTAAAAGTCGAGCGTAATTGGCGACGCGGTCGGTGTTCTGTTCGGACATTAAAAGGGCACACCGATAGCATCATGTGCCTACAATTTAGCGAAACCTTTCCCCACCTCCCCTTCCCTGTTCTCATCACGGGTTCTTATGACCGTACGGCTCGCATATGGAACCTCGACAGTGGCGAAGAGATTCGCTGCCTCAGGGGCCACACTCGCGCGTTGCGTGCTCTGCAGTTTGACGAGGTGAAGCTTGTCACCGGCAGCATGGACCACACGCTCCGCATCTGGAACTGGCGCACAGGGGAGTGTATCAGCACGCTAGAAGGTCACACGCAGGGTGTCATCTGCCTCAACTTTGACTCTACCCTCCTCGCCAGCGGGGGCATCGACTGCACCGTCAAGGTCTGGAACTTCCGCACGCGAGAATGTTTCACCTTGCGCGGCCACCGAAATTGGGTCAATGCCGTCTTACTCTGGGACTCGGCCTCGGCCTCGGCCACGTCCCCCTCCATGTCCGATGGATTATTGCAATCGCAACACGTCGCGCCAGGAAAAATGTTGTTCTCCGCGTCAAATGATTGCTCCGTCCGTCTGTGGGACCTGACGCAGCGCACGTGCGTGCGCCAATTTTCGGGTCACATGGGCCAAGTGCAGAGCTTGAGGCTGCTCTCCCTCGACCATTGCAACGCTACAGAGGACGTCTCGACAAAAGACCGCCGCTGCGTCGACGAATCAACCCGCTTGGCTACGGAGAATCTGGCTGGGGCACAACCTCCTCGCGATCGCGAGTGCGAGGTGGTGGCAAAACAACAACAACCACACCAGCTGCTCATTTCCGGCGGCCTCGACAACACCGTCAAACTGTGGGACATTGACTCGGGCAAGGTCGTGCGCACGCTCTTTGGGCATCTCGAAGGCGTCTGGGCTGTCGCTTGTAACGAGATGAGAATTGTCAGCGGGAGTCACGACCGAACCATCAAGGTAAAAAAAAAAAACTTTGATCCTGTCCAGCAGAATTGACACGTCCCCCCTTTATGGTTTTGTTATAGGTTTGGAGTCGCGAAGACGGTCGGTGCGTGTCGACGCTCGTCGGTCATACTGGCGCCGTCACTTCCGTCGCACTTGGCGAGGACAAAATCGTCTCCGGGAGCGACGATGGAGACGTGCGGATATGGTCGTTCTGTATATGATTAGATGATACCGATTTTTTTTTCCCTGTTTTCCAGTGGTTCGCACGGTGTATTTCTTAGATGGGCAAGTTTGGAAACTTAGTAATCCAACATATACGAGAGCGCAAAAGTAAGAAGAAAACGGGGCTATGCTGCTACAAGTACTCAGGGCATGCACCAGCACACCTGTTACTTCACATGCGAGTGAGGATGACAATGAGCACTTGGCATAAAAACAATGAGTGGTGATGATGCATTCTACGAATACGTAACTAAGCGTGCGTGTAAATTACTTTGTCATATGCAGGACGACTAATGAGGGAGGGAGAAAGCAAGTCGACATGAGTAAATGGGAGAATTTTCCTCCCAATGATCGGGGCTTCAAATGTCAGCCGTGTAAAAGCTAGGCAGAGTTGTGTTTAAGGGAAACAGCTTGAAGGTTCTCCGCCCGCACGTCTAGAAGCCCCCCATACCGCCCATACCTCCCATACCACCCATCCCTGGACCACCTGCAGGTTTTTCTTCCTCACCGTCAACGACGCTCGCCTCACTAGTTGTGAGTAAGCTCGCGACACCCGCCGCGTCTACAAGTGCAGTCCGCACGACCTTGAGTGGGTCGACGATGCCTGCCTTGATCATGTCCACATATTCGCCCTTGCTTGCGTCGTAGCCCCATTCGAACTTATCTGGCGCGCCGTACTGCGAAGAGAGCGTACCAACAATCACGCTCGCTTCTTCACCGGCATTGCTTAGGATTGTGCGAGTAGGCCGCGTCAGAGCACGGCGAATGATAGACACGCCGAGGTCCTGGTCAAAGTTAGCCGTTTGGATCGGCTTCACGTCGGAGTTAATGGGGCTTGAAGTTGAGGACGAGTTGGCAGCACCAGGTGCGGAAGAAGTGAGGGCAAGCGAAGCCTTAAGCAGTGCAACACCACCACCAGGAAGGATACCCTCCTCGACAGCCGCGCGCGTCGCATTGAGGGCATCATCATAGCGGTCCTTCTTCTCGCTGACCTCCACCTCGGAAGAGCCGCCAACCTTGATGACAGCGACACCACCAGAAAGTTTCGCGAGACGTTCCTGGAGCTTAGTGCGGTCGAAGTCGCTGGTCGTGGGATCAGCAATAAGCGAACGGATCTGTTCGCACCGCGACTGAATTGCGTCCTTTGCACCCTCGCCATTAAGAACGATGGTATCCTCTTTAGTGATCGTCACAGAACCCGTCGATCCAAGAAGGTCCACTGTGGCCCGCTCAAGCTTGATATCAAGCTCATCAGTGAAACGGTTCCACCAGTCAAAATAGCGAGGTCGCCAAGGATGCTCTTGCGGTTGTCACCGAAGCCAGGCGCCTTGACGGCAGCCACCTGAAGCTGGCCACGAAGCTTGTTGAGGATGCAGGCAGCTAGGGCCTCGCCATCCACGTCCTCAGCAATGATAAGTAGGGGTCGACGAGCCTGGGCGGCAGCTTCGAGTGAGGGCAGAATGTCCTGCAGGAGAGAGATCTTCTTCTCTGAGAGAAGGATGAAAGGCTTTTCAAATTCGACCTTTTGCGCCTTGACGTCGGTAATGAAGTAGGGAGAAATGAAGCCACGATCGAAGCGCATGCCCTCAGTGATTTCGATCTCGTCTTCGATGGTGCGTCCTTCTTTCACAGTGATGACGCCTTCCTTGCCGACCTTTTCCATGGCCTGGGCGATGAGGTTGCCGACGTGGGTGTCACCATTGGCAGAAATGGTTGCAACCTGGGCAATCTCAGCCGTAGTGGTGATCGTTTTTGTGTTTTTGGAAAGGAAGTCAACAACACGCTGAACAGCAGCCTGGGACCCCCGACGAAGGTCCATGGGGTTGCAGCCAGCAGCAACATTCTTGACACCCTCCGCATAGATAGCATGTGCGAGAACGGTCGCCGTGGTCGTACCATCACCGGCAATCTCGTTCGTCTTTTGTGCAACGTCCTGGACAAGCCTGAGGGAAATATTTAAGGTGAATATTCACATAATGTAGGAAAATGAAACACCTACCGCGCGCCGAGATTCTCAAACCTGTCCTTTAAAGTGATGGACTTGGCAACCGTGACACCATCTGAAAAGCCAACAATGAGCATACAAGTCTAGCATAGACATGGACAGAAGGGTGTGTCGGAGGAGTGTCAAATGGGGAAAAGAAAAACTAGCGTCTTGCTGTCTTCTTTTCACCCGCCCCCCCCCCCCCTTCCTGTCCGAACATGAACACGAAGGGAGACAATAGAGAACAAACATGACAGACGAGACGAGAAAGAAGGCTCACCCTTGGTGATTTTGGGACCACCGAACGACTGCTCGATAATAACGTTCCGACCTACGCGATACACGTCAGCAAAAAAAAACCAAGAAGCCAACTACGAATGCGCAAAAGTAGGACAAACCTTTCGGCCCAAGCGTAACACTGACAGCGTTTGCAAGCACGTCGACGCCTTTGAGGATGCTCGCGCGGCCCTCATTGGAAAACTTTATTTCCTTGTGGGCACCGCGGGCAAGAACAGCGCGAGCAGCCTTCGCTGAAGCGCGACGAAGCGCGCGAGAGGAGCTCGAAGAGACGTGATGCATGGTGTAGGAATGTGCGGAGGTGGGTGAGAGAAAAAGGAGGTTGAGGTTTTTTTGGTCTGGGGAGAAGAGAACGGAAGAAATGAAATACGCGGCGCGGCAAACAAAGCGGCCACTTCATCTTGTTTGTCCCTTTGTTTGGCCCACGCTTATGCAAGACTCCCACGGACACCGTCCACCCACGTTCAGCTTCCGAGTTTAATTGCCGTCCTTGGTCTCAACCTAACTTCCGCGTCTTCCCCCTCTGCCTTGGTTCCAGTCGCTTGAGCTCGATCTTCGCGTCACTCAGCAGCAGGAACCCGTCATCCCAGTCACTGTGCTTATCCTTATCGTTCCGCTGGCCCGAGAGGTCGAGCGGCTCCTTAAGCGCATCACCCCTCGGTTGGATCGGGATCTTAGCTTTGGATGACAATCAATACCGACTCGGGTAAGCTGGAGGTTTACCTTGTGCAGGAGCCCAAGACGATAGTGCGCTTTCATGAAGCGGGGATCGAAAAACGAGGGCACATCGTGCGCTGTCGTACCTCTACTCATCATACATTCGTATCCGCACTTCGTACTCAAACCTACCCGCAACGCAGGCCAAACTCACGCCCTCTGTTTTAGCCATGGCGCGGCAGAGGTATGCGGGACTGGGACTGGATTTTGATGGCGATGCCTTACTCCTACTATACCATGACTACGTAGAGCAGAGACGGCCAGAAAGTGCGAAACCAGTGTAGTTATGTAGCACGCAATCATCACATCCACCACGCGATACATACACGCAGAGGACTGATTGGAGAGAATGACTGACCTCGTACAGGTGATGCGAGCAAGGGCGTCCTTGATCACAGCGATAAAAAGTCGCGGCGCAGAATTGCTCGTACTCACGGTCACACAAAACACAGATATATGATACAAATGCGCTGGTCGTTGACCTCATAACAGAGTGTTGACAAGCAGAATGGCAGATATGATAGATCGTCACAGCCCGATAATAAGTTATGAAGATACATAAGCATAAGACATAGATGGAAGAAGCCGAATCATATCTTCCCGAGACGGGAGTCCAGCGATGCCATTCTCCCCCCAGGTGAGAGCGCCAAAGAGGACGAGCCCGAGGACCGACGCTGACGAGGGGGCACTTTAAAGCCAACCGAGCGCAGCTCCAGCTCGCGACTCTCCCGCATCTGATGCTCAAGCTCCGCGAGCGCCGACACGAGCTCCTCGAACTGTTCGATGGCGCTTGGCGCATCGTCGAGCTCCTTCTTGACCCACGCGTGCGCGGGCATCGATGCGGGCGACGCACCGCGCCGGCGGCGATGCTTGTCTAGCAGGTGCTCGGGCGGCGGCGCGCGGTACCGCCGTACGTCGTCGATGCGCTCGAGGAGCCGCGCGCAGCGGCTAAAGTTGATCAACGGACGCTGGTCGACGACGACCGCTGCGCTGCTGCGGTCGTAGAAGGTTTGTAGCCTACGAAGGTGGAACGCTGAAAGGGGGAAGCAAGAATAGTTAGTTAGAGAAAGCGGGGTGCAGAGCATGGGCGACTCGGGGCACTGTCATGACTGACGGGTGCCGCCGCAAGGGGGATGATAGTACTATGTTACATAACGAAGGAAGGGGGAGGGAAGCGTAAGTGCGCACCTAACCATGGTATGACGAACGGTGACTTGGTGTTTTGTAGGACCTCGCGGTACCCCCTGTAGTCGCCTTGCACAGCAATCATCTCGTCCAGTTGGCACAGGAGCTGCTTTTCACTCTTCGTGAGCTTGCTCTCGCGTGTCAGAATCAGCTGCTGGGCCGACTGCAGCGCGGCGATAATCGCAGATGCAGACGAGAAATTTTGGAGCTTTTTGCATTCCTGAGAAGAGTATATGTATATCATGAGAACTTTGGGCGTGCGACAGGAAAATTTGGGGGCACCTCTGCAACCAGGACAAAGAGCTTGAAGTTGCTCGCACGCTTGTTCACGTCTTCCGAGCTGGAGAATGGCGTTCAATGACCTCTCCGGTACGCGTTCGACAAGACAGCACTTCCTGACCTCAAAATTTTCCTCTTCACCCAGTTGACCAGACAATTGTTGATTTTGGTGGCAGATTCAATGTGCTTCGTAATGGGTGTTCCCCGAAGGTGGGTTATGTAATCAATTTGGGTTATCTTGCTGTAGTAGTCCCCCTCAATCACCGTAAGTGAGATTGCGATGTCTGTTGGCTTGAACTGTTGTGGAGAGGGCGGCGGCATAATTCCGTCCAGTGATTGTGAAGGAGAAGTGGGTATGATAACGGCATTCATCTAGGAGGCAGTCAAACTACGGGCGAATCTGAGTCATGATCAGAAGGTGTGCAAACCTTCTCACTAGCAAGGTCAACAATTTCTTGCGCCACTTCTCTCATAGTATCTGAACCCCCGACCGACCTTGAAAACTCCCTGATGGACGAGAGCAATTCACGACCCAGATGTTCACCTTCAGCGCGGAGCCATGTTCGCAGTAACAGGAGAGTGCTTTGGTTGACGCATCAGGAAACTCACACTGGGCTGTGTACGATATACGCACGAGTATCGAATAGAGCCCGAGGAAATGGAGGTCCCAATGTCTCCTAAGCGTCTCTTGAGACACCTGAACAGGTCCTCTCCTGTGGTGAAAAGGCGGTATGTACCAAGGAATACCCTCTTAACCTCGTTATCCTTGGCATGATCGTGTGTGTCCTTGATGAGGCGGTCCACTAAACCTTCCAATGTCCCGGCTTCCACAGTACCGTCCGCGGTTCTGCGGACCAGAGGCTGGGTATCTCGGACGGCAGCGTCCAGCAGCCCACCAGAGCTACTGCTTGACATGCTTCTATTAGCACTATGGACCGATCCGGTAGATGTGGATCCAAATCGCCTATGCTCCTCAGCACTGCCTGGCTTCGGTGACGAGGTGGCGTGAACGGGTTGCAGGAGCAGAGACGACTCGTGTCGAGAGGATGTCGAGGCTTCTTGTATAAGCATGGGAGGGTGTAATGACCAGTCTAGGTGATCATTTGGTGGGGATACACTCGAGCAGGATTCAGGCGTGGTAGACGGGAGCGGGATCTGAAAGCTGGAGGACAAAGGCGATGGGTTTTTTGGCATTGGTATCGGCTTTCCCGTTGCTGACCGAGACTCCGATGCCAATCCTAATTGCGAGGGAGGGGAAGAACTCAGGGGGATGTTCAAGATCGGGGACTTGCGCATCGGGAAGGTGGCAGGAGTTCCTCTCTGAGGCAGCTCCAACTCAGGTTCATTGTGTGCCAAGGGCTTGGGTATTGGCAGTGGGGCGGTAGGTGGGGTCGAATCGGTGATCCTTGGTGGCCTTGACAAGGTGAGGGACGAGGGATGAGCACCGCCTGGAGCACGAACGGTGTCAGAAAAGGAGGCACCATGCTGATTTCCTGCTATATGAATGGAAGACGGAGATCTGGTTGACCGAGAGTCTTTCAAAGTGTTAAGATAGTAGTTGGCGTCACTAGTATATCACGTACATGAACGCAACGGATTCATGTTCTGAGTGGTTTCACGTATTTCTGACATTGAGGGACGAGAACTAGGATCACGTTGCCAGCACTGATTCATGAGCTTCCACATCGCATCACCGAGTCCCCTCATAGTAATGTTGTGTTCAGGACGAATGGGTAGTGGTCCATCGTGAATAACGATTGGGACGAAGGCGTCATTAGAAATATGATTGAATGGCACATCATCAGTAAAGATTTCCATAGAGAGCATCCCGAATGACCACACGTCTGTAGCTCGCGTGGTTGGAACATAGCGGCTGTCGGCCACAAGTTCTGGGGCGAGCCACCGTAATGACCCATAAGTGATGGCCTCTGTTACGGGAACCTAACATGAGGGATCAATAAAGCATAATAAAAGAACTGTAATTCTGCTTATACCTCCTCGATACGAGCGGAGCCAAAATCACCGAGACAAGCGTGACCATCTCCTGAAACTAAAACGTTCGACTGCCATAGACCGTAAGTCTTTCCTTTGAAGCGAACTTACGAACGGCGACTCACCCCCTGTAAATCTCCGTGGATGATCCGGTTCATATGCAGATATTCGGTAGCTGATGGTCTTTTAGCGCGCCGCGGTGTACGAACGCGGCAAGGGACGTGCCAGAAGCTATTTCACTTAGAAGAAGGACCCGGTTTGCTTCTGGGTAGTCTTTGAGGTATTGTTTAACGTTGCCAAACTCCATGTAAGGGCTGACCTGAACAGAACGTTATTAATCAACTCCGAGGGCGCGGTGAAGACATACCGAATACACGAAATCACCAATATAAGCTATACCAAGCAGTTGCAGAATATTTGGGTGTCGGATGGTCCTCCATATTTCGACTTGTCTTTTGAAGCGCTGAGGTAGGGAGGTCAAAAGATCATCGCCATTGTTTCGAGTGCTTATATCTCACCTCCTGTGCCGCACGGCTCTGGTTCCGCGGGTAAGCAAGAGCCACCTTCGGGGACAGGATTTAAGTAAAGATCGCGAGGAATTCCTGTTACGCCTCGTACCTCTCGGCCAGTCCATTCACCAGTATAGATATCCTGCGAACCCCCCGTTGCGATTGCATGGTCGCTTGTCCGGGAGACATTCCCGCTGACTGGAGACGGAGGCTTTGTCAATAAGTAGAAAGTTCAACAGCAGGGGAAAAAAAACATTACGGACGGTCGTCCATGGGTGGTAACCTTTCAACCCATTTCCGCAACTCCCCAAAGTCTTCTTGGAGCTGTCTCTCCTGCGTCTCTCCCACGTCTGCCCCTTTCAGCTCCTAGATGTGAGACGTGCCAGTGAGACCGACTGAGAAGGAACGACGTGACGGCGTTCATGTTGAACACGTGCCTGCTCTATAGCTTGCACGACCTTGTGCGCATCCTCCGGGGTGCCAGTGGCCAGCTCTATCCTCAGAAGGCTTTTGTCCTGAAGCATTCTCGTCATCATCTCGATAAGTTCATCGTGATCGCGCTTGCGGATGTCTTCGAGTTCTCTGCCTCGAGTGTTTGCGTTCAGATGCAAAGCGATCTACAGGTACAGGCGCGGGATGTTCGCGAGTTAAAAGTGGCGCAATTGATCGTGTAACGGCGGACAAAACGAGAAGAAACGCACATTGAATTGCATTGAGCATGTGCGCAGCTCCTGGTAAGATTCATCGATTCCCACTCTAATTTCCGTTTGCTTTACAAACGACCTCATCTTTCCCATATCTCCCCATCTGCGCACTCTGTTGAGGATGCGAGTCAACACACTACGGCGAAATCATCATTAGCAAGTGATATTAAAGGCAACAACTTGACAGCGATTTCACCGTTCCACTTCATCTACGGCTTGTTGAGCGGGCGTGCCTTCAAGTCCAGGCGAGTGGTCACGAAGAGCTGAAGCGAGATCTAGACATTGTTTACTGAGATGTTCGCATTGCGACTGGCAAGGTCGTTGAGCCAATACACCTCATTCGCAAACTCTCAGGGACTAACTCGATATATCTTGACGTTCTTCGCAGTACGGATAAGCGAGCTTGCTATTTGTCATGTCAGTGCATCCGAACTGCCCGCCCAGATCAAACGAACCAATCAGGAGTCCACTCCCGCTTACGTCGGCAAGCCCAGTTACAGGGACAATACTCATGCGAAGAACTCTGGCAGGAGGAGGATGAGGGACTCGGACTCGAGAGCAGAGAAGAGCCCGAGTGACTCGGAGCTGAGATACGCCTTAACAATATATGAACTAAGCTAAAGCGTCTACCTGGACCGGACGGGCGGGCACCGCATTCTGCCTATGTGGGCAGGTCAAATGACGTGCTCTACATTGCGCAGTTATACAACTACATATAGACCCAACAGGAAAGAGTAAAGTCCAAGGTATCCAACTCAGCGAAGAGCATTCAATCGAACGAGTGACTATGGCTAAGAGGGGAGATATAGGGCATACCATACACTGGCCGCGGCAGATAACCCAGACGAGGTTGAGAAGCCCTTGCAGCAGTGGTGACCCACGGCATTCCGATAGTGTTCCGTTCGCCCACATCCTCTCCCGACGTTCGTTCCAGGTCCGCTCTTCATCAGCAACTTTAGCGCCACAACGCACTTGTACTACGCATCAGGAAAACTCAAAAAATTCTGACTGTCTTGATGCCCTTAATGACCAGTTACAGTAATGTCCTGAACTTATGGTTTCTACATCCATCATCTGAACCAACACAAAGACAGATACTAACATCATATCTATTATTGCAAGGCAATTGCAGTCTGCACGCTCAAATTGGAGTTTCTCCCAAATATGGTTTTATCTTTCATCCCTAATACATACTGGTTCACCCTTTCGGGCCATATCTTCGTGGGAGTATCATCAACCAAATTTTGGTGTTACGAAACCAGATGCCTTGTCTGATGGCACAACGAATAAGAAGCGCCATGGCTTGGTTTTTGTAGGGCGGAGATATTTAAGTGATGAATGATTCGGATTGAGCCAGCTTTGAACACGCTGAAGACTCTTGACAGCGATGGGGTGTTTCTCAGTAATCGTGACTTGGATACAGGTAAGGACTGCCTTCGCATCGTTCGGGTCGTAGATGATCGAATCGACGGCTGGAAAGTTGGGAGCTAAAGGTACCAAATGCAGTGGCTCTTTCTTCTCAACTGCCTCAGTGATTTTGCTAATGACGTTGGATTCCTCAGTGTTCACATAGGGATCATGATATAGCACACCCTTCCAGAAATAACGCACCTTCCAAAGAGCGAGGTCTCTGGCATCGAACTTTTTAAGTAAGTTGCCGTCCTTTTTCGTTTATCGCCTCTTTCAAGTCGTCGATATCGCTACGGGTCAGTGTCCTGACCTTGAATGTGTTTGTGTCTCTTTCGATGAGGCACCAAAGAGTGCGTTCAGCATCAGACATTTTGGTGGCAGACCTTTATGCGTGGGAGTGTCCTGGGGGTGAAAAGGAGGTTGGCTCGATTGTGCAATGCGGATATTGAACCCGTACCCGTGGAGAGAAGAGCCCGAGTGACTCGAGCTGAGCTGAGATACGCATATATCAAGACCTACTGTCTAAAGCGTCTACCTGAACCTGATGGGCGCCGCCTATGCGGGCAGGTTAAATGACATATTCAATAACGTTCTACATTGCGCAGTTACACAACTACATATAACCCTCATATTGACCCAATAGATAGAAAAAAGTAAAGTACAAGGTATCCAAGTCAGTGAAGAGCATGCAATCAAATGAGTGACTACGGCTGGGAGGGGAGATATAGGGCAATGTCTAGATACCATACCGTTAACATCAGATAAATATCGATGACCCAGACGAGGTTGAGAAGCTTAGACAAGTAGCGGGTTCATTTCCGCCTCTGTAGCGACCACCGCATTCCGTTCGCCAGCATCCTCTCCCGTTGCTCATTCCAGGTCCGCTCTACATCAGCGAGTTCAACGGCGCGACGCTCTACGCTACTCCGAGTATTTTCACTATCTCTAGACTTGAGACTGTATTCCACGTATTCCAACACTCCCTGTCGCATTGTGTGACGGAAGCGAGGCGGCGAGTACTGGACGAGCGAATCGATTTGCTCTGCCAGCATGCTACATTGCTTGAAATCGATGAGAGGATGTCCGTCCACTACAACGATGGGATTGTCGTTGGCGAAAGTCGAGTTGAGAGAGGAAAGATGGCGGTCTGCGAAAGTCGGGATAAGGCGGTAGCGAGAAAACGTAGGGGGTTAATCATACCTAGCCAAGGGATGAGGCCGAGGTTTTTGGCCGCTTGCTGTAATGCGCCTTGGTACACCTCATCTGTTAGCGTTATGTCTCTCGTCAACGTGTGTAGAATCTGCTTCGCCTTGCTCTCGCACGTAAAGACTAGCGCTGTGATGATCGGTGATGAGAGAGCGACCACAATTGCCGACGTTGTCGATAAATTATTCAAGTTCCGGCATGCCTTGTGTCGGGGTCAGATATTGTCATAACGGAAGGTATCAAAGTGTTTGACCTGGGCTGTATAAATCCATTCCTCATACACCTTCTTTCGCTCGCCCAGGTCATCGGGACTATCGTAAACGAGGGGGTGAGCTTACCATCTCAGACTTTGAGTAACCGGCAAGATCCTCACCGTAAGACAGTGTCCTGTACCCATACTTTGACCAGTTTATGGACAGTTCTGAACACTTCAATACGCCGCGGAATTGGTCGTCGTCGGATAAAGTTCACATAGTCCCAATAGGTTATGCACTTGAACCGGTCACCTTCCACCACAGTCAGGGCAACTGCCAGCTCCGTTGGTGTCACCCCTTGGGGCCGTTCAGCGGGCTCGCGTCGTAACCGGGGACCGCTTCTTGGTTGACGGAGGCAGACCTGAAAATTCCCTTAACTGCTGCATTATAGATCGGGCTACTTCGACGTACATAGTCAGGGTCTTCAATCAGACGGGCAATCTCTGCGGCCTTCGCTTCCATTGCTTCAGAGCCCACGATAGCAAGAGCGAATTCTTTGATTATCGATGAACACCTGAGATCTTCGTCCTCAAACCCTTTCCTAAGCCAACTCTCGATAAAGAGCAAAATACTGGATGATGAATCAGCAAAACTCATTTGTTGAGGGCGCGTTGTTCACCTACGAGTAGGGAAAGCCTGCGTGGGCGGGATTAAGGTCCGTTAACTCAAATCGCCTTTTCAAAATCTTGAACAGGCATTCGCTGCTCGAGAAGAGTTGATAAATTGTCAACAAAGCGGCCCTGAATTGTTCGTCCTTAGATGAATCTACGGTACCAGTGATGACCCGGGAGACGAGGCCTTCGAGATTTCCCGATGACACTGTCCCATCTATGGCAGGTCGGAGCAAACACTCAGAATCGCTCGCCACCTTCTCCATGAGATCCAGAACCGCGGCGCTCACAGGCTCCCAATTACAGCTTTGTGGTAAGATGATAGACAAGCTAGCCGACGGAGAAGGCCGTGGAGCCATGCGGTTGGAAACATTGATTGGGGTCGTGTGAGATCTGCTCGGAGAAGAACGTTTGGGCGACGCTGGTTGTGGAATAGAGAAATCATCACTGCTCCGAGTAGCTGGGGGTAATGTATCGACATTTATACTGGGGGATGTGTTGGGGGTAGTCTCGGATCTCTTAGGACCGAAGGGCCACAGTCGTCGTGTGCTCGATCCACTGCTGCTTGACGTACTCCGGGACGATAAAGAATCAAAACTGAATCTGCGTCCTGAGCCTGCACTTAGGGAGGGCGAAGGGGAAGGGCTGGGAGCAGTGGTAGGGCGCGACTGTTTACCGCTTCCAGGGACTGTCGATAGCTGAGGGGAAGCGGATAAGGGCGTCGCCGATATTGTGGTGCTGGGAGGATCCTCAAAGAGAGGTGAGAGGCGTCCAGATGCCAGGGAAGAGGCGTCCGATCTCTTGCGGTTCCCGGTTGGGCGTTGCGGATTGGTTCGACGCTCAAAGGTTTCTAAAGGAGACGTAGGGGATACCAGGTTGGACTCCCGGGTAGGAGGAAAGATCTGCACCATGGGAGGCCTCAGCAGTGCCGGTGAAGATGAGCTCATGGGAGGCTTGAGGCTCGCTTCGTTGGGCAACGTAGTGTCAGCTGTTGGAGGGAGAGTCGGGACAGACTGTTGACGGGCTATACATCGGGATAAGAACAAGCACACGCCAGGTAAGACACGAATCACTCACAAACACGAGGAGGACGTATTGCCGAATGGATTGTGGACATCGGAGGGCGCTTCTCTGGATTAATCTCCCAGCAAGATTGCATAAGTTCCCACATCTTTGGGCTGAGACCAACTGCTGTAGGCCCAGGATGCTCAGGTACTGTCGCATTATTCAACAGGACAGGCACATATACGTCTGAGCATGAGCTGTAGGGGTCTTCTCCTGTGAAAACTTCGAGGCAGAGCATCCCAAATGACCAGATATCTGCTTTTTCGGTTGGGGAAGTGCTTGCAGATTTGATTCTTTCAGGTGCAAGCCATCGAGCGCGGAAAAAATCGGAAGACAACTATAGATTATACATTTAAATGTTAAGCACAGAGGCGCACACACAAGGGTAGACCGACGTACGTTCGAAAATTCAGACAGGCCGAATCCACAGACAAATGCTTTGCCTTCTCCATTGATTAGAATATTTATCTGAGGGTGATTGGGCGTGAGGGAAGGTTCAACTGGCACAACAGCAGCTTACGCCACATAAATCACCGTGAATGATCCCTCCTCCGTGAAGGAATTCCACACCTGGCGTTTATCAATATAGGCTATCAATATAAAACCTTTTTTTTATGCGCACCAGATGCAACTTCACTGAGAAGGCGCACACGGTCGGCGCCCAGATTTCCCCGTATGTAGTCTCGGATGTTCCCGTTTTCCATCAAGGGATTGACCTAGAATATCGCAATGGGAGGGTGCACGGTATAGTCGCTGTGGTGGGCCTAACATACTGAATAAACGATGCCACCTATCGTGGTGTGCCCAAAGAAGCTGAGGACGTGCCGAGGTTGAAGGCCGAGTAAGGCCTCGACCCACTCTTTGAAGCGCTATGGAAGAGAGTTGTTAAGTGATGGATATATCATACGGCTGAAGCACTTGCCATTTGAGAAGCTGGGGACTGATCCCTTACGCGACCAAGTGCAGTCTACCGCAGGTCTGCATCATCGGATGCCGAGCAGAGCAACGAGTGGCGTACATGATCACCATCCTCGGACCATTCACCGAGGTAGAAGTCCAAGACGCTTGCTTTGATGACTGGATGCTCGCTGACTATGGTGACCTTCTCTGAGACTACAATTTACAGGGAAATGAGTCACCGTCCAAGACAAGGGCTTAAAATACACACAATCTGCTAATTTGAAGCGCGAGGATGATGCCACCGGGGGTGCACTTGGCTGTCCTTCGACATCCAAGACTTGCTCCTGCCATAGGTTGAACTCCTCAAACACCCGCACAATAAGGCTATGCCAGACTCACTTGGAG
The DNA here is from genome assembly GCA_022376555.1 of Russula compacta. NCBI lineage: Eukaryota > Fungi > Basidiomycota > Agaricomycetes > Russulales > Russulaceae > Russula > Russula compacta. The sequence goes on along the minus strand of WTXH01000007.1, from coordinate 91,612 downwards.
GAGTTGTTCGGCCTGTTGTTCGGCCTGTTGTGGTACTTGCGAGGACATGAGGCGGACATAGGTTCGTACTTCATCGAGGTATCTAGCCATCATGTCGAATAGTTGCCTGTGATCGCGCTGTCGAGTCATCTCGTGCATTTGACTTTCACTAGTATTCATCACGGACAACGCAATCTGGGGAAAAATATATGACTACGTCCCTTTCCCATCACATGAGGTTGGCGTACCGTAAACCTGTCAGTGCATGCTGTGAGTTGACGATGACATTCCTCGATGCCACTCTGAATCTCGTTCTGCTTCACGAAAGCCGCTCTAGCGCCGAGCTTTGCCCAACCTGACACTCGCCTCAGAATATGTTCTATAGCTCTGTGAGGTTTCATGAACAACATGTTCGGGAATGACCGGCAAAGAGGTTAATCCCACCTCTCGATTTCATCAGCCTCGATGCTTGCCGAGGTCCCGACTAATCGTGGAGAATGCTCCCTCAATGTGGAGAGTAGGGAGTCGCATTGGCGGGAAAGATGGGACAGCCGACTCTGATGCTATTTCTCAGCAATGAGATACATATGACTTTGAGAGGTTACCCTGTGGACCCTGACTGTATTTACGGTATCGTATAGTCTGACGACTAGCGATGTGTCAGCTAGCCCACGCGCTGACGACGAATGACAAAGGTGCGCACCTAGACTTGCTCCCTCGGATATGCCAGAAACGGGTACGATGGGTTCGATGTTGCTGGACATGCGAGGGGAAAGAGGACGACAGGACTGTCAGAGGGCGAGCTCAGATTGAAGCTTTGAAGGTGCACTGCCTACCAGGGCGAGACTGGGGTCGCGCGACGCTCATACAGTACGCGATGACATGACAAGCGCGAGAAAGCGAATGACGCCCGCTTGGCAATCTCTGCCCACTCAGCTTTCGGCCTAGCCTACGAAGACTAAACCAAAATTCATAGAGTAACGCTTTGAAGTGGCAGCAATGGTTTCAAACCTTTGGACAGATCACAACTGTTGGGCAAAGAGTGGGAGCTGGCGAGCGCTTAGTGAAGAGATCATCCGAAACGGCCCCTGCTGTAACCTACACCCTCCAACCGCTCTCATAGCCTGCCAGTGACTTACGACGTCACAGCCATGTTGCATCCAAGAAGTCTGGGAAGTTTGCGGTTGTCGTCGAGACATCGCCCTCGCTTGCGTCCATTTTCCCATATGCGGCCCCTACCGTCTTCCTCTTATCTTCACCCTATTGGTGACCCAGGTGTATCGACTTCTTCTACACCGGACGACCTCTCACCCTCACAACGAAGGCTTCTTGAGGCTGCGTTGAGAGTCGATCAAGCTGGTGAAGTTGCGGCCAATTACATCTATGAAGGGCAACTTGCCGTCCTCCGACACGATCCCGCGACAGTGGCACTTATACAGGCAAGCTCAATGTCACACGTTACTTTTATTCTGCACCATATCAACATCCCATGATGATTCTAGGATATGTGGGCACAAGAGAAAAAACATCTCGCTGTCATGAACAAGCTCCAAGTCCAGCATCAAGTACGACCAACGGCGTTATGGGAGGTTGCAAAAGTAGCCGGGTTTGGCTTGGGTGCTATTACGGCGCTCATAGGAAAAGAGGCAGCAATGGCGTGCACAGAAGCGGTTGAGACGGTCATAGGTGAACATTACGACGAGTAAGTGCCTTCGCAACTGCCATGACCTGATACCGATTGCACCTAGTCAGCTGAAAGACCTAGAAGGGTTCACTCATCCCAGCATTGTGCTTCTTAGAGACGTGATTCGTGAGTTCCGGGATGATGAGCTTGAACATCTTGACACTGCTGTCGAGCACAACTCTCAGAGGGCACCAGCACACGCATTTCTCAGTTCAGTAGTAGGAATGGGGTGCAAGGTTGCTATTGCACTTTGTAAACGGATATGAACATGCGGATTACGAGATACTGGCGTGGGGGAGAAGTTCAGATCTATTCCTCTGCCGCGTTGACCGTTTGTGAGGGACGAGAAAGTAGAGATTCCCCTTTTCGCTTTCCACCCCAACTCCATTTCAGCTGCGAGGGTCCATTGGCTTCAATGCGTGACAACAGCTAATAAGAAACGTACATCTTGTTGAGCGCATAAATAAAGCACTGCGCCCGGGACAAGAACCAGGCCAGTCAGCGATATCCACGATACTCGGGAAGTGAACCTAAAATGTTTGTACACATCCTCGCGCTAAAAAGTAGATGATGGTAATTCGTTCAAACTGCGTCAGGGACTATTGACCCACCATATGATTCCATCGGTCCACGGCAGGGTCATTCTACAAGACAGGAATAAGAAATGCGAGAGATTTTAACACACAACACGCACGTTGACATAACCTAAGACTGAGGATAAGTAAGCGTTAGGACCAGGATTTGCGAACGTACCGTGTCCAGCCATTTGTGGGTGGAGGGGAGAGTGGAGGTGCAAGCGGATTTGTTGATCCTTGTTTGCTCGGATCCATTATTTGGCTTGGCTCAGTGCTTGGCTCTTGTGACCCGCACTCGTGTTAACCTCAACCTTCATGGCTTATAATCGCGAATGGGACATGGGAAAGGAAGCCTGGCATGAAGGTGGTTCATGGTCTGGCAAGGGCAGAGATGATGACTACGGAGAGGGAAGAAAGAGGAAGTTTAACGGCGGAGGCGGGGTCCGTGGGTCTCTACTTCCGCTTTGCTAAAACCTCATGGGATTCCTTACAGAATTGGGATGACGGAGGACACGATTCCCACCACAGCTACCAAGACTATGGTGTGGGCGGGGGTGGATTTCATGGCCACAAGAAGCGCCTCGTCGCTAGCGACCCCAGTCCACATGTCATCTTTCTTGGTCTCGACACTGCCTTCACAGAATCGGACGTTCGTGGAGATGTTCACCATTACCCCTCCCAAGGCTAACCATTCGTCACCCATAGCTTCATACGTTTTTGACTGGCCAAGGTTGCGCAATCGAGACGGTCACAATTATTCGAGAGAGATCAACAGGCACTTGCCCGTCACTTGCATCTATTCCTGGACAATTCCATTGACGATTACCTTTTCCCTTTTATCCCTTGTCACTTTGTTCCCATCGTCTTCACAGGCCAATCCAAGGGCTTCGGTTTTGCCCAATTTGCTTCCGTCGAGGCTGCGCGAGCCTTCGTGGATCCGCAGTTTCCCTTCATTCAAGTTCCTCCTCCGGCATCCCATGGCGCATCCGCCACCGCTGCGTTCTACAAGGCTCTCAAAACCGGTGGACAGCACAGCGGGCGCCGTGTCAAAATTGACTATTCTCAGAGCGCAAACCCCAACACCGGAGGTCGTTCTGGTCGCCTTGCTAATGCAAATGACGGTACACGGGACATTGGCAACTCCCCGGCCGCCATTCTCCTTTTCCGTGGACTGGACCCTTTGTCCGGTCCCCAAGCTATCGAATTGGCTATGAACTCATCTTCTGGTCCTCACAAGGAGGGCGCGAAGGGTATGAAGAGAATTATCTTGATCAAAGACAAGACCACATTAGCTAGCTGGGGCTTTGCCTTCGTCGAGTTCGTCGACGTCCAGGTACTGTTATACACCACCTTCTGTTTCATCTCACGTTTTTTGATACTTCAACTATTTTCTTCCTCACAGGCTGCATCTGCGGTTTTAGCCGCGACCATGTCGCCTCAAATTCATCCCAATGGCTTTCGCATCTCCGACCGTCCGGTCGCTACTTCGTTTGCTCATCCGTACTCTTTCCAACCCATCTCTGACCCAATTATGAGGGATGAAGCTTGCCTACCTTCGTCCATGACCCTCGGTGGCGTCGAGGATCAATGGGTTAGATACTGGGACGAAGGCGCCAGCGTCGCGAAGCTGGAGTACGAAGCTGAAGTCCCAACGCAACAGCCCGCTCCTGCCAAGGAGAAGGAGAAAAGGAAGAAGAAAGGTCCTGTTCTACCCTACGACATCATGCGTACTCCTGACTTCTGGATTTCAGTCGTGGACGTTGCATCTGCAGCTCCTGCGGAAGCCTCCGCGTTGCCTGTTTCCGACAAGCCCGTCACTCTAAGTTTCAAGGGTGGTGGCAAGCCGATGAATTTGACGAGTGTGTTATTTCTGCACCATTCAATTCCGCGTCTAAAGGCCTTGCAGGTACACCTGCTCCCACTGCTGCAGCTGCTTCGACACTCGGATTCTCTATGACAGAGGAAGAGGATCCCGATGTTGCTGACGGAGACAGAGCCGCCTCTAATGAAGATCCCAAGGGTTTGTCCCATCCGAGATATGAAGAGCCTTCTTTCTGGATGTGTATATTAATGGTTCGTGCGCAGTGGCCGCAGCCAAGAAAGTGGCTCCCTTGATTGCCAGCAAAAGGGTGAGACAGGTTCATGCTGCGGCATTAATGCATTATTTGACCGGTGCACCAGACTGCGAATAACATCACCAAATGGAATCAAGTACAAGAAGTGTTGAGTACGGGCCATCCCACTTCAAGCACTCCTGAAGTGAGTGATAACCTTATCTGTTCCACTAAAGACGGCCCAAATTTTGAGTTCAGGTTGCTGCGCCCGCAATGGCTGCAACATCAGATAAAAAACCAACCCCCCCTCCCACTATTCTTCCTGAGGAGATGGAATTCGAGTTCTCTGATTTGGTCAAGCTTGCTTGTCTGTTGTGCGCACGGCAGTTCAAGACGCTTGATCAACTCAAGAAGCATAATAAAGAGTCGGATCTACACAAGGTTTTCGTTCTCGTGTCTTCTATACGACAGATGCTAACACTAAGCAGCGTAACTTCAAAGACGCGAACTTACGGGATGTGGCGAGGGGGAAAGCCAAAGCCGCTCAAGCCTCGGCTGAAGCCAACAGTGCCCAAGCTTCGGCACCAAAATACCGCGATCGTGCCTCGGAACGACGCATTATGCACAATCAACCAGACGTCCCACTACCCGAAGGCGTGGAAGATAAGCGCAAACAACGGCGTACCGCGGAAGGTCCGCCTCGGCCCCCAACACCACCACCGCCTCCGGTGAATCCCGGCCAAGATGAAAGCAATGTGGGAAATAAGCTTTTGAGGATGATGGGGTGGAAAGAAGGGACTGGTCTAGGCGTCGACGGCGATGGCCGAGTTGACCCCGTGTGAGTACCGATGTTATCAGCAGTAACCGGTCATGATCCTCAAGCCCGTCTGTTCGCAGCCAAACCGCAATATATGCCTCTGGTGTTGGTCTTGGGGCGAGCAAGGGGAAGGAGGTAGGAAAGTACCAAGAAGGATACGCTGGTTACGTCAATATGGTGAAGGACTCGGTGAGTCGGTCCCTCCAGCAGTGACGGTCCTCCCCCAGCTTGATGGCTGACGCTTTGCACTGCAGGCACGAGAGCGATACGAGAGCTGACTGTTATGTCGTGCTGTTGCTTTGTGACTTGCATATTGTTAAATATAGCTTACTAGTCCACTCGCCGGGTAACAACGCTGATCAGGCAGACTGGGTCATCTGGTCATGGAGGGAAATAAGTTCTGGGCTTTTGTTAGCATTTCGCCAGAGTGAAGATGCTTTAGTATTCTGTGTCGCGTTACGTTCATACAATATATAAGTTCGGGATAGTGTCCGCGGCCGTTACTCAGTGCAAAACAAGCCAAAAGAATTGGCTCTTGAGTCCTGACATCACAAGCGTGCTAGTTCTATCATGCTCGTGTAAATGGATTAAATCTGAATAACGAAGTAAAATATCTCACATCCATCAATAATCCCCTCTCCGCGCGCAACCGCTTGCGAGGTTGAAGAACGTCTGAACAAAGCGACAAAAATGTGAATTCATGCGCCATACAGTAATGCACAAAATTCACCTCAACGCTCCAAAGCGATCCATCTCTTTCTCCGCCAGTCGCTTCACGGCATCTCAAAGTTGCCTCCGCGGTTCTCTCATAAAATGACGTACTACAGTACCACTCCTTGCCCTCTCCTCCCTACCCGTCGGAGTCGGAGGAGAACACCGTACCTGTAAAAGTTAGTTCCTGGCCCAGGTTCTGGCCCACGGTCCGTATCTGTATCTGTATCTGCCATATCGCCCACCCATAAGTACCCCCGAAAACGACGCTCCGGAATCCGGCAGAATTGCCATGGGCCGCGGTGGGATGCATAGGGCCCTCCTCGTTCCGCGATACTCTCTCGTCGTCGTAAAGCTCGAACGAAGCTTCGAACGGCTGGCCTGGTTCGAGTGTTCCCACGGCACACGAAATGGGCAAACCGATGGTCCCGAAGCCGCTCCAGCACGGTGGGTGGGTGTCGCCCTTGCTGAAGATGAGTCTTGTCACTTGTGTCTTGGCTGCCTGCACGACTTGCATCTCTTCCAATCCCTCTGCAATAGATGCGTCCGGCTGTGCGACGAGAAGAATGGAAGGCTTTTCCGGTTTCTGTGAGTCGGGTTTGTTGGATTCGATGAGCGCTGAAAGAGTTGGAGCGTACGAGGGGATGTAGAGGTCCAAGGAAATATTGCTTGGGCCCACCCATCTGATGAGATAGGACCCATCGCGGGGGGTGGAAGAGAGCAAAAAGCAGATGTCGGACCCAACCAAACTCGAGATTGTTCCGGTACGCCTAATTCATTGAGTCGTTGGACCACGGGTCGGCCAACGAGCTCGTAGAGGTCTTTGGAGAACAGAACATAGAGTCTCCTCATATTCATTTGATTCGAGGCCCTTCCTTCGTGCACCCAATAGCTGATCCCGCAGGTGATTCGCGTGGCCATAGAAATCGTTGGTTGTAGGAATAAGGGAAGGAGGGGAGTTATGTAAGAGAATGAGGATGTCCGAACGCCACTCGCAATGGTTGATCATAATAACCGGTCCACGCACAGCAGCAGAGCGGAGATTGTCAGAGGAAGGTGCATCTAAGAAAGTCTCAAAGTCTGGCTTTGCTTGAATCTGCAAAATGAGCTTATCGCGGTCGTCCAAAAGCTTCCGTTTTGTCGCAGCACGAGATGACCAAACGGATCCATCCTTTCGGAGCCGCCGTCTTCACCACCATTATTGCTACCTGGCAAGACGGTCAACGTCAGCATCTCGAGGTCTCGATTGACGGCCACGAATTTGTCTGCTAAATGGGAATCGGCCACGCGAAGGTTTTTCAATGGATGTACGGAGGCCGCGCATCTCTGACCAGAGTAAGGCTCTTCCTCGTTCGAGGGTCGCTCGAGTTGATCTGTGTGGATCTGATGGGATGCATAGTCCAATGGTAGCTTCTCGTAAGTATCGCGCTTCGTGACAAAGTCGGAAATGCTGTGTATGAATTGTTGGGGCGAATGTAAGAGACTCTTGCATCAACGAGATGGCACAGTTGTATGCGGCCAAGGTGTAATGGTGTCCGAAATTTCGCGCAAACCTCGCCCAGTCGCACGAAAGCAGGAACCGGTCAGGTGTCGGAGCGCATTTGTCGTTGACCGCCACAAGGGATAGTTGCATGATTTCGTTCAAGACCCCTCCAAGATGGAGAAGGTTGAAACGGATAGATAGACATGTAATAAGCGTTCCTATCACTGGAAATTGGACCGGCCTTAGACATGGGATGTCGATCTCGCCCCGAAGGAGGGTAATCGCCTCGTCGAGGTACTCGATCTTATCAGTGAGCGAAGAGGCATTTTGGAGGAGGCTGGCTAAGGCCATGTGAGCGTAAGCGGCAAGCTCTCTATCCGAGCGAGAAGAAGCAAGCAAAAGTCCACAATACTCGATGGCCTCTTCCATCTCCGCAACATCGGTAATATCGGATGCAGATGGGAGAGCCAACTTGTGTTGATTCTTCATTTCCGTCGGAAAAGAAAGACTGGCTACCCGCTCAAATTGGTGAGCGAGACACACAGCTCCCGGAAAGATGGACGGCCGAAGAAGAATTCTGAAGCACTGGGGACGCGTGTCTTGAGGACCCCCCCCGGTGACCACCGAAATCATGGAAGCGCCCCTCCTCAAGACCAGCAAGCACTAGAGTGAAGATGGGACGAGCGGGATCCTGAAGAGAAGTCTCATTGACAAAGGTACGAACGCGGTGGATCCCCTGCGCCAAATACTCTGAGTTCCCCAAACATACAGTAGTTGATCGGGGTGCTCGCGAGAGCGCGGCAATCAAACCCAAGGCCCTCTCCCTGGGGTTCACTTGGCCTATCTCCGGCGATGCGAGAAGCGACGACTTTCTCTAGTATGGCCATTGCCTCTTCATAATCGTCATTCGAGCGGCTTATTCGGAAGCGTATGAAGAGGGAAAAAGGCGAGCGTCACGGATAGTATGTCCATTCGCCTCTCGGAGGAACTCAATGACTTTCCTGGGAGGAGGTTCTTGTCCTTTGAACAAACTTGCAAGCTGGCCGCAAACAGCTTCGATCACGGCAGCAATACAGTCAGCTGGAGTGTTTTCCGGAGTGTTTTCAGAGCAGAGAACCGCCATCTCCTCGATGTCCCCAATCCCATCTCCAGCCTCTAACCGCACCCGGACCGCCAGCGCATGCGCAAGAAATTCTGTGACATGACAGCGTGGGACATTGAAGGCTTCGAATGACTGTTGACGTAGATAACGAAAGGTACATGATGGGGCCGTGTGACACCTTCGGGCTGCCTCGACTCGTCGACACGACGAATAAGGGCACATGTGATGAGAAAGAAAATCTGAACGATGTTTACTGGGGAGCACCCGGCGTCCCGAATAAGTGGGAGGAATATCATTTCGGTGAGGTATAGGGTTGATTGTTCAAGATCGTCTTGCCGTCCTGATAACTTACGGCGTGCTAAAAGCGTCATCGCCAGGGATTCAACGGAAGAAGCACGGAGAGGATGAGATCGGGGCAATGAAAGGATAGCATCTGAGGCTGAACAGACGGAAGATAAGTCAGAGGTAGGAAAGCTTACACTCGCCCATAATCGATGACTTGGAATGTTGTGAGGACAAGTCCCTCCCTCTCCCTCTGACAACAATGTGTTATATAGCACAGCCCGAAGGCTTGGCATGCCAGTGGTTGGGGCATCCCAAGCCTTCAAGACCTACAAGTCAGAATCCTTGCCCATCTCTGTATGTACATACACGCCCCGCATTATAAATGCGGATTCGGGGGAAAAAATTAGTAGACACCGAGGCAGCCGGTGCTCAATGATATTCACACGCCATGCCCTGAGTGGGGATATTTTTGAATCAAATAGGTGTAGATATGCCGACCTAACATTACCAGTCATCTAGTGGACATCGACTTACGCATATCACGCAGTCCAGAAAAGCACAGGCTCAATTATCTGGCGTCCGTACAGGTATCTGTGGTACAAACCAACATATCCGGACGCCTTCACTCATTCTTTTTCTCGAGGCGACTAGCCTCTATAGGTATATGTAGGAAGCCAAGAGGACGACGACAGCAACTGGGACCGCGAGGACCGAGTTCTCATTCTGAGTGGCGGCGTTTTTACTTGTATTGGAAGCGCTCGCGGAGCTCGCGCTGCCACTCACGGTCGAAGACGCGGGAGTGGCTGGCTTGAGGGTTGAGGTGATGACGGCTGAGGTAGGCGACAGAGTGACGTTTGGCGTGCCCTGCTCGACGTCGAAGTACATGGCCTGTTTTTTTTTTCAAGATTAGAATTCAACATGGGAGATTTCACACATGAGTTAGATAGCTCAGGTGAAATATTGTGGAGGGGGAAAAAACTCACGGCGACGGGCTGGCTGAGATGGCTAGTCTAAACACCGTTCCGACGAAGAAGTGGCCCTCCAGTTAGTCGCGGACGGATACAACGCGATTGGAACATACCGAGATGTAGTCCGTGAGCTGGAAAACCGAGACGCCAACGCCGGCCTTGCTCAGATTCGCGGGAGGCGAGAACGACGAAGGTTGGGGAAGCAGCAAGAGCACGTAGCTGGGGGGGGCGCACGACGTGAATCAGTAAAGAGTTTCCTAAGCAACTACCTCCTCGGCCGAGGGGAGTCGAAATAAAGCAATTTTCTTACCGATGTGGTCCACTGCCCTCAGGAGGAGCCGGTCCCGCGTAGTCTGTGACGGCCACGCCACCGGTGGTCGATACGTTGAACGTAGTGCCTATCGCAGATTGAAATTTAAAAAAAAATGCTGGCTTCGCAGATGTGAGAAGGAAGGGACGCACTGTTAACCGTGACGCTATTGACAAGCCAGTGGCGCGTCTGCCCTTCCGACTCGTTCGTGCCCACAGGGCCAGCGTCTGCCATGACGAGTGTATAGTTGCCTGTGAGCGACACGCTAGTGTTGGCGGGGACGATCGTGAGTTCTGGGGCCTTGGAAACCTCTGTGGGGGTGACGTCTCGCTCAGCTGGGTGTTGTGAGGAAAGCTCGGGATGGGACTCACGCGACACCGAAAGATTTTGACCGGGCGAGATGACGCCAACACCGGTAAAGTTGACGGTCATGAGGGCAGAGGGGTCGAAGGTCGAAAGGAGGGAAGGGACGATCTGAGCGTTGGTGAAATGAGCCTCGATAGCGGCGATGCCGAGTGCGGTATCATTGGTGGCCTGGGCGTAAACGAGGGGACCCAGGAAAGAAAGAGCGAGTGCAGTTGGGGCGAGGAACATGGTGGTGGTATAGAACAGACACTTGTTGAGCGCCTGGAAACATAAACACGGTCGGTTGTCATGGGACGACGTGAGGAGGGTAATAATAGGAATGTTATTACTACGTATGGTAGGGTACGGCGCTACGGGTACGAGTCATTACAAATAAATACAAAGATCAGTCCTCTCTTCCAGTGTCCGAGCCATATTCATAACTACTCAGACCAGCTGAGAACAGTCCTTGATGTATCCCTGGGCTCTCAGGGGGACTACTTAGAGGACTTCCTGCGGCCTCGAGCTCCGCCGCTAACGCCGCGGCCAAGTTACCCGTCCGTAATCGACGCCGCCTGGGTGCCGATGATATCGTTGGAGACGTCGGCGCGAACATGTCTGACACGAATCCATTCGTCTTGAGCTGTTCCAGCATGCCTCGTGCAATGTCCGCTGTAGTATCGCCTGACACTGATACGGGGGACGTGTCCTTGTCCAGAGACGGCAAAGTCGGCTCTCCCGTGCTGATAGCGCTGGGACGTGCCCGCCGGGCGCGCCGTCCGACATTGTCCCCGTTTCGTAGCTTCTCTAGCAAGTTGTCGAGAGCAGCCGTATCCTCGGCTTGTTGCGCCAGGGAGACTTCTGTCGCTTTCTTCCGACTGGCCTTGGCTTCTTCGGCTGCTTGCTTTCGCTTCTCCAGCGCGAGCTTCTCCTCCGCAGCCGTTCTGTTCTCCATCTGACATTTCTATTCACGCCCACCACAGTCAGACGTCTGAACGACTGAACTTGCTAAATTACTTACGCGATAAGATGTGACGAAGATTTTGAAGATCCCATAGAATTCCGTAGATGTCATATTCTTGTCGTCTTCGCCGAAGTATCTGATCACTTCCGTAAACAACGTGTCTGCTGCGTTGATATCGTCAATGAGATCTTCCATCTGCTGGGTCGCTTTTCCCAAGAAGCCCCACATCTGCTTGGAATACCGGTCGTTTTGCTCAAGCTCAGAAAAGTGTTCGTTAAGTTGCTGCCGAATTGCTTTAAGACCGTCTCGGAGTTCTGCAAGGCCTTTCCTGACATCCTGAAGATTGACTAAAAACCAAAATTGAGTAATCGACTTTGTAAAATGTTAGAAAAGAACGTGCCTCGATACGCCTCTGCAGGTTTGCTGAGCTCCTCGAGGAATTCTCCTATGTCAGGGAAGTGCTTTGCCACTGTGCGTTCGAGAAAATGCAACAGTGTGGTATTATTTACCGACTTGGTATCAACAAGCTAGGAAAGTGGATCGTCAGGCTCATGAAACCGTCCTGCGGAAACGACCAGACTATTTACCTTGTTGATGCTGCTAATCCTGAAACCGAAAGCGCCGCCTTTAATTCCAGTTCCATTCATGTAATTTCCAATAAGTAAAATAAGCTGTTCGTGTCGCAGAGACAGTTAGGGATGCGGGTGGGATTGAAACGGAGAGTACACACATTTAACAACTCTTTAAAGTGGCTAGCGCTCATGAGAGCTTTTCCAGCCTCTGATAATTTACGAGCACTCTATGATCGGAAGAAGGTTTAGCACGCTCATGTCATCTGTAGGATGTGGCTAACCTCGTCTAGCAATGTCCATTGCTCGTCAAAAGATATTCGGTAAAGCATGCCATCTATGCGCGGACCAAGCCGCTCGATTTGTATCAGCTTGACCATGAGCCGATCTGCAGGATGTAGGCCGGCCAACTCCTCCGGTTCCGAGTTCCGGTAAATGTTCAGTTTGCCAACCTATGACATCAGTGGTATCAACATCAAATTCACAAAGTAAACGATATGGCGTCTGATTTCACCTGTTCTGGGGTGGGAACCACCCGCTTGAGTTCACTCAGGAAGACTTCAGTGCACACTACAGGGTCAAATTCCTTGATGCCCTGGGCAATCTCCTCAGGCGCGAGCTTCTTTACGCGTTGGATGAGGATTTCTTTAGCGCCAGATCAGACATTTCCTGACCACGCTAACTAACGTAAATAAAGAGAGTACTGACCAACTCGTTTCTTTGTCTGTGGATCGAGAACACTCTTCAGTTCCGCGCGCTTCTGGCGGGCTAAAGATGAGAGTGTTATTAGCCACCTATAGGTGCTCTGGTGTTGATAGGGGAAAGAACCGCACCTAAAAGATTGATCACGAGTTGTTTGGCCTTGAAGTCCTCCTCCATTTGCAGCCAAATTCCGTCATTGGACAACTTTGCCATCATTTCCTTCTCCTTGGAAGCTTCTTCCTCCTGCCACAGAGTCTTAGAAACTTGCTGCTGAGGAAGTTTATCCCACTGCAGTTGTTTCATCTTCGTATTCGGTGTGAAGGGCATGTCCTTCCGCGCCAATAGCATCACGTTCAGATTCGCACCGAGAAGGACAGAGGCGCGTGAGGAACCAGTGCCGGAGCTCGCATAGGAATCCCGGCTCTTGGGAAGAGGTGGTGGCGGTGGTGGCGGCGGCGGCGGCATACCCGATGCAACTGTGGGTACTAAGCCAAATTTCCCCACAGGAGGCGGCGGCGGCGGTGGTGGTGGTGGCGGGGGCGGAGGGGGAGGTGGAGGTGGAGGTGGAGGTGGAGGTGCTGCATTTTCAGTAGCCTCGGATGGTGTGGTCTGATCTTGGGGTGTCTGAACATTGTCCGACAACGTCTGACCACGCTTAGATGCAAAGTGCTTGCTGAGCTGTTCGGCAAGCGAGCCAATGGGCGGGCGAGTGCCGTCCAAGGAAGAGGTGGTGGATTCCTCCGCAAGAGTCGTTCCACTGAGCGTCGAATGCTCGTGGTCGCTTTCTTGATCCTGGTCGTCATGGACGGTAGATAGTCCAGGATCACCAGGAGGGCGAGATTTTTTTGGTGGTTTAGACGGCGACCCGTCATCTAGGCGGCGATTCTTGGGACGTGGGGACCTATTGATGCTTCTCGGACTGGCGGCATTACCATCTCTCTGTGCATACTATTTCGAGTCAGTATTGCATATGAGACAGGAAACCCCTCGAAACCGCTTACAATCATCACGCCAGCAGCAAGTTGTTGTTGGATCTGCTCTTTAACATCTGCCTCATCTGCATCCATGAACTGTGATGTTCGTCCATTTTGCGCCTCTGATACACGTATTGATTTCGCTATCTGATGACTCCTGGAGTGGGGTTGTCGCCGAAGTTTTGTCTTTCCAGGAGTAGCATCTGGATCATCAGATTCGTCCTCCTCGTCATCTTGACCTTGACCCTCTTTGCCCTTCCTCCGACGTAAGGAATCTCTGTCGCGTCCCTCAAGGATGTCGATTGTCTTGGTTCTCTGCACATGCCTCTCCAGTGTCGCGATAAGAGTCTTGCGATCCATGGCGCCGCTGTTGTCCATGATCTTGCTCACACCATCCGCGCCGAGCTCTTTGAGCATCCGGAACAACTCCATGATCTGTGCTTCGAGCTGTGTAATTTGCTCCTCGTAGCCCAACTTTTGTGTCTCCAACTGCGTTTGTAATCGAGCGGTGGTTTCGCGCGAAATCTGGAGCTTCTCCTCCAAACTGGCTATTTTGCCCTTGAGAACACCAACAAGGCCGTCCCCACCATTCATCATCTCACCCTCGAGCGTCTCGTTCTCGAGTTGAAGACGACGAAGCTCTGCACGCATTTTAGCAGCCTCGGCCTCCAAAACGCGGAACTGGTCCGCGTCATTAAATTGGGAAATGATACTCTCCACTGATTTCCCAAGTCGTTGTTCCGCGCCAGCAAGTTTATGGTCCATGACGACATCGGCGACCAGAGAGTCTAGTAGCCGATAATATGGTAGTATCCCAGGGCCATCCTCACGTATAAGCAAGAGGTGCTGTAGAATGGAGAGGAAATGATCGTGGACCTTCGTATCTCGCACTTGAGATTTAAGTGCAGCGTAGACGTCCTCAATGTTAGTCATGTCTCTAAGGATTTCCTGGTCTAGACGCTCGCGTAATTCCTTCTCATCATTTTCAATCATCTCTTGCAGTGTATCCAGCTGCGTGTTGAGTTTCTCAAAGTTGAAGCCACGACATAGCTCTACTATCCGACGCAAGCCAGCAGTAGCCATCTGACTGTGATGATGAATGCGAAGATCCAGGTCATCCGTGTTCACGAGAATACCATTGATAAGGAGGAGGTTGCTTAGCTATGATGTGAGTTAGTGAGGGGAAAGACGCTGTTGAGCCTGAGAAACACATACTGCGTAATCGTTGATATTACTTTCAGTGGCAGCATTCTTTCGAACCTCCTCGCTGGCGCCGACTAAGCTACCCATCTTTCCCCGCCCCGAGATAGACCTCTCGAAACTCGCGAACCAGTATGCATACGGAGAACTGCCAGCATTGTTTGCGATGCTGACACTTTCCAGAGCTCCAATGACGAGATTTAGTGCCTCAGGGACAAGGTAGGCCAGGAAAGTCAAGAGTTCGACCACAAGCTTCCGAGTACCCAAGCGAGGTGAATTCAAGGAAGACGCGATTTGCGTGACGAGAAGGTTGTGAGTAAGAGCATCCTGGGTGGCGGTCTGGAGCGAGGGAGTCAAACAAAGCATGCTCGGGGGATATACTCTTTAGACATACCCAATTATTGAGTATCTGCTTTATGCATCGAATAATATCATATTCTAGCTGATGGTCGGCTTCCGTCCTTGAGGACCGTTGAGCATGCAAAGAGACGACTGGCAAAACTGTACAAACCTCTGCCTTCCCTTGCGGCTAATGTACGAGAGATATTGGGCAAGCACCCGTGTTCCTTGTATCGCAATGAACTGTTGGAACCACCTATCATCGACGAGCAGGGTTTTAATTTGGTCAGCTTGAGAACGAGAAATAGTGCAAAACGCACCCCAGCTCATGACCCCTCAACGAAACGAGGAGACCGGAAGCGTCCTTTGGAGTTATAGACCTCTCAACGAATTTCCTCAGATACCACTCGGGAGACCCTTCCTCGATCATTCCCGAGCGGCTCTGCTCTGGGACCTTCTTTGCTTGTTCTTCCCTCGCCTTTTCCTCTTTCCATCGTAGTCGTTCTTCACTCTCTACCATGCTCCATTTGTGATCGATTGTTATAGGTGGCAAGTTGGACAAGTCGCGCGTTCTTACGATACGTTGGAACATAGCCTCAATATCTTCATCGCTTGGCCTGGGAAAGTTGAAATCGTCTATGGTTCCTTGCTTGTGAAGATGTGGAAAGTGGTGGTGGCTATGAGAAGAATGCGACTCGATTTGGGACGTATGTCGCGACGAGCGATTGTCTGAACGAGCAGTTGCAGAGGACATGTGACGGAAGGACGCCGAAGAGGAGGACGGAGGAGGGGACGATGGGGTAGCTGGAATGGGAGGGAGTGTGTCGTGATTAGAGGGGCTTCGCCTCCCTGAGGAGCTTCCGCTCTGACGAAGCTTGCGCGCAGCAACAGATGGAGGTGGATTGGAGATCGAGTCGACAGATTCACTGAACAGGGTGGACGAGTCGTCCGTCCCCAGTGAGGCTTGTGGAGAGCTCGAACGTAGGCTGGTTACGCTGGCTGCCGCGTACGCACGTTCTCTCTCCGCTCTGGTGCGCTGTATGTTATGTTTGTTGAGATCGGTGCCATTGGCAGTGAGCGTGGGGTTCGTGATTGGCGCAGAGATGGTGGAAGTCACCGCTGAACGGCTGACCGGAATTGGGGGCCCGCAGGCACTCTGTCGTATGGAACAGAGCGTAGGTCCTGACTGGACACCGAGGACTGTCGCGGGCGGGCCTTCTTCCTGCCAAAGAATGTGTCCATGAAAAGGGTTGTACTCGTCGCTTGGATACAACTGCTGTTAAGTGCAACGGTCAAGGGAAGGGGGGGTGATTAGGAATAGATATGAGAGTAGGAGGGGGGGAGAGGGATGAGAGAAAGGTTAAGATGTAGTCAAAGCAGCCAAAGATGAACGGAATCGGGGATTGTGGTTTGCAAGTGTCACACGCTCCCTTGCAAGCCTCGTGCTCGTGGGTGACCGCGAATGATTGATCGTATCATCGTCGCACCGCACTCTGCGCCCGCGCCCCCCGTCGGGTCGGGTCAAGTCTGTTCTATTCTGGTCTTGTCTTCTTGTCTGGCCAAGCGATGGCAATGAGCTTCGAGGACATCGACCGTCAATTAAGTCTCTCCGTGAACCCTCATCAAGTCCAATCACTTAAATCTTATCGTAATTCCCTTGCACCCGTCTCTCGTCTTCCCCACATCCTCCTCACCGACATATTCATCCTCATACATGACTCCGAGCGCAAAAACGCTGGGCATCACTCGCGTTTCCCGATTTGCCTTCGAATCAGCCACGTATGCAGGGTTTGGCGTGATTCCGCTCTTCAGTGCCCTCTCTTGTGGACAAACATTCTGTTTCACCCGCCTGAGTGGACCGCCATCATGCTCGATCGTTCAAAAACTGCACCTCTGGCCGTTCGAATCGCAATAGAGCATGAAGACCGCGCCGATCATGCCTTTGCAACTTCTGTGCGACTTGCTCTCACTCATATTCGCCACATCCGATATCTTTCTATCGTCCTTTTGGATTATTTATATGACCTGAGCGATCTACTTTCCCCCTTTCTGACAGGGTCCGCCGACATCTTGGAAGAGCTAATTTTGACCAGTGTCTTAGTGTTTCCTAAGATGGTCTACCCCTTTACGATAAATGCTCCATGCTTGCGTAGCTTGCATCTCCGTGCCTGTCATATCAATTGGCAGCGGTTTTCCTCCGTCGGAAATCTAACTTCTTTGAGTCTCATGGACATCCCTTTTTCCTCCTGCCCATCCATAGAAAACATTCTTTCCCTTTTACGGTCAATGAGCAAGTTGGAAAGTCTTACCCTCATTCATGCGATTTCGGAGCTCCCCCCCAGCACCAGAACACTCCCTCCCCATGACATTGCGCCGCTCAACCTCGAACACTTATTTTATCTCTCGTTTAAGGGATACGTGCTAGATTGCGCGAACCTTATACGCCATTTTGTCATGCCACGCTGTAGGCAGGTCTTCCTGAAGACAATAACAACTTGGCTGGCTCCCGCGGTCACGTTGGCTGTTCCTCCTCTGGCAAACATCATATCCTCTAGTTTTAGTCAGCTCGATAAACAAGAGTCTCCCTACGTTGCATCTATAAATCGACCGCACGACAACAGCATGACAATTACTGCCTGCCCTGCAGTAGATGCCGAGGAACTCAGTCTTGACATGTCCCTGAAATGGTCCCCCCTCCCCCGGGGCAAGACGTGATCTCCACAGATTTGGGAAACCTTCTAACCAGCCTACCATCAAGCCGAATCGTACACTTCCGTGCCTCATTGTTTTGTCGTGAGGATCACCAAGAAGATGTAGAATGGCTTAAGGTCTTACCTCGCCTATCCCGTGTCGAGACGGTCGTGCTATCGGGCGGTTATTCGTACGGTTTTATGAACGCATTCCACGACCTGCTTGCCACGGACGTGTCCTCGCTCGGTGGAGGGAACGTGATCGCCTTGCCCAACCTCACATCTTTGACGATCAGACACGCCCACTTCTCGTTTCCACTCGGGGACGCGCAGCTCTTCTCCACGTTGACGCGTGCTCTAACACGACGCTTGGAACTAGAATGGACTGTCCCAAAGATCACGCTCATCGGCTGTTACATAACGCCACAGCAGCTGGCAGTCTTGAATACCGTAGCGTTGGGACCAGTTTGCTGTACCGGCGAGCCCCAAACATGGGGTGTTGGCGAGTCAGATCTGAGAGCAAGCGACGAAGATAGTTTCTCGTCCAATGATGAAGATTAGTTTACGCGTTTCGGAATCTTAGACAGTCCACGTCCGATTTGTATATTCTTAGCTTAGGAATGGTAGGGCGATCGTGTAGACTTGGTGCTGGTACTGATTATGTAGACCTCGCGGAAGGGCCCAAACGAACCACCACTGACCTTACTCCAACAGTAGGTCACGGCATCGGAAGGCTCTAAATGGAGAGAATCACGATCACGTGCCTGATATAACTGCCAGCGCGCACTGGCATCTTCCCGTATCGTGAACCATCGTATGTTGTCATGTCGTCCTTGATGGGCCTGGTCATTTGAAAAGACTTTGGCATACATATTGTAATTGGTTCGGTCTTCCCCGTCGACAAGTTCTTGCCCCCGAGCTATCTTTATCTTTAAAGAAGATCCACGTGGCTGCTAATTCAATTGGAGCTCAATAGCTTACCTAGGTCACAGGCCGGAGAGACAACCCTGTATCCACCTCAATTCGTAACTACCTCACTTTTTGTTTTTGGTCTTTCTACTTCCGCAAACTAGAGTTAATACGGTGCGGTGACAAGGTGAAAGATGCACGAGCATTAGCAGATTCTTATCACTGTTAAGATGTTATCTAATCAATCTATACGTACGTATGCCAAAGCCAAGGCCAACTTGAACACCACGTTTGTCCTCATACCCCCCACTTGTAGAAACCTCTCCTTCCTTTGGAATATCCTGTCGCTACAGTATGGACCCTTCGGCCAACATCTCTCCCTGTGAGTCCTGCGCCCACGATGGCTCGCTCGGAGACCCTTGCGTGCTTGTGGCTGGTGGCTGACTGACCATATAAACTTAACCACCACCCGGACGATGCCCGCCCGCCCCTTCGCAGCGATCGCACTCGCCAGCATTCTCTCAGGGATCTTCCTAGTCTCTATCTGCGTGCTCCTGGTCCAATTCCTGCTCCTACGACGTAAAGCACCCAAACCGGCGCTCCTCCGAGGAGTCGCCGACGATCACGATCAACTCGAGCAACAACAACAAGCACTCGGAGCTTCCTCGGCAAAGGAGAAGGAGAAGAAGCAAGGGCGCTCGCTGCCGCCGCCACAGCCGCTGCGGGCGTCGCTCAATCTGGAACCGAACCAGCCCATCTTTGTCGACGTCACGGTCACGGTCGACTCTGAATCGGAAAGTGGATCACAGCTATCGCACGCCGAGCTGCTGCAGCTCATTTTGACCCCGCCGACGCCGGCAAAGGCAAGGTAGCTGCCGCAGAGAGATCTCTTTCGGAGATTCTGGCCAGACGCGAATTCAATCCGCATTCACGGTGGGTGGTGATAGGACGAGTGATGCATGGGACGTTGTGATTTGTGATCTTGCCAGTGGTGCACGTGCATTCTACATTCCGCATTCCACATATTCAACGTTACAGTAAGTTAGCTGCGACTTTAGCCGCAACTCCCGAACGATTATGCGATTTTTATAATGTGATGTCGATCGAATGAATGTGCGCCGCTGTCAATATATATATTGGATTGGTTTCACGCTGTGCTCGATAATGCAATGTACGCGAACGTAACTGCACCGCTCGGTAGGCTAAGATACCCGCACTTTCGTGATGATTGCAGCACTGCAGCACTGTGTTCTCTGCACCCCATACGCGTGTTCAATTGGGGGTTGTATGTATGTATAAAACGTGGGGGTACAAAAAAAATTTAGTTCATGCGTGCAGCTCTGGGGAGCCCAATTGAACACGTAATGTTCCTATCGTATGATATATGAGCGTATGAGCGCACTAGCGAGTCAAGTCCAACCCGTGACAAGTAGTACTAACACCGATTTACGAGCTCGTTTGGGGTCTTACTGTAGCCACAAGCAAGGCTGAAAGCGACCCAGCCTGCTGCTGTAGTTACCGATATACACACAAACATGCACGGCATCGGAATCCCTGTACGGATTGTTGGCCTCGTCTGCGTGGTGGCCTTCTCCCAGGCCACCCACACTCACTTCTGGCGGCACATCTCTCCATAAAGGTAGCGCGAGGTCAATTGGATTAATCGAGGTGGAAAAAAAAATGCCTCGTTTCAAGTACTTCGGCTTCAAAGCCTCGCGGCCGGCTTGGCTTCTCCACTTGTCTTGCGTCCTCGTGTCGTCGGAATTTTACTGTAGGGCCACAGGTCCGTATCCGCAACCGTGCATCCCTGCGACTAAATACATCTCGACTTGACCACCGACTTGCTTTTTTTTGTTTTTTTTTGCCTCTTAGAAGGGGAGGGGACATGTGCTCCCACGGCTAGTGCCGCAGGCCAGTGCGACATTTTCTCTAGAACAGGTATACCGATTACTGTACAGGGCGTATGGGACTGCGGGACTGCCATGTGATCGCGTCTCTAACGTGGTCACCAATCTTCCCCCATGACGACGATTGCAGCTTCTAGGGTCCGCCTTTGCCTCTCTTACAACCTACAAGTGTGGGTGTACGTCCCAGGAAGGGACTCGCATTGACACGCTTGAGGACGTGAGCGGAATGCATCTCAAATGATGTCAACGAGAAGTGTCAGATGACGCTTATGCTTTTTTTAGAATACCCGGAAGACCCAGCTCTCATAGATCCCATCACCAATCCCGCAGATAATCAATCAATCTTGGCCGCGTCGTCTGATGTCCTCATAGCAAAACCAGACCAGACCCGCACACATACGGTAGAATGTAAACAAATTAGGGACTGCGGCACAACGATCACATTGCATTGCGGCTTCCCCCGCTGTATCATTAGTCTTGTGACCATCCTGCAGGTTTAGGGGACGCTTGTCCTTCGCATACTTCACGCAACACAAGGTAGAGACGTTTCTAACCACGGTGGGCTACCTGCTTGTTTCTTGACCTCCCAGATATAACGAACTCGATTGCTCTTTTCGCCTTCTCCATCCCTAAACACGGTGGCCCACAGGGCCTACTCTCCGCTTTAATCTGGACCGTGCAGCACGCTCGAACACCCTGTATGTGCTCTTTATGACTTCGACCGCCAACACGTGAACGGCAAGCACGTCTTTTTTCAGCACCCCACAAGGCACAAGGCACAACGGCTCGGAGGTGCTTGAGCGTGCGTGTGAGCGTACCCACATGTGGAGGTGTACCTGTTCGGTAGACAGATTCCTCATCAAGCAAACTGGCATTGCATCGGGACATGGCAAACAATTTTTTTTGTCCAATTGTCAAGAGCATGAACACGGGCAATTGAGGAGACGGGCCATCGCAAGCGGAGGCGCTGTACGATAAAATATAGGGATGTGCAGCATGAATCGCGGAAGTGCGCCAGTGGCAGCTTCAAACTAGCCTAAAGCAGAGAGGCATCGGAGCGTGTTGAGACTGGTTACTTGCACTGCAGTGCCTATCTGTGATGCAATTGGATGGGTCACCATTGAATGGACTTGGCATGGCAGCGGGGCCAATGCGGACCAGGGCCACTTGGACAATGCGGTGGCACGGACCTTGATGGGTTGTACAAGATGTAATAATAAAGATAGCATTTTGACCCACCCCCTCACGGAGACACCTCGACGTCTGGACCTATATGTGATTGTTTGGAGACGACAAATGAATGTTCATTTGTACATTTCATGTGCATCGGGGGAGGGTGTTTGAGAGTGACCGACGGCTTGGATGGAAACGAGCGCCTAGTGACGGGTTTATTATTAAATGCGTCGTCACCTTGACTGGCTTGTTGGCTCGCCTCATCCCCCGTTGTTTTTTCTTACCGTCGTCGTCGTTCGCTTCTTTCCTCTCGTTTCCCTCCCTCTCCTTTCATTTAGTCGCAATGCCCTCCTTAGCGTCCATTCTCGTTACCCTCTCCCTCCCTCTATATGCCTTCTCCGCTCACCACGGCAACCACGCCCATCGTCATGTAGACCTAGCTCTCCGCGCCCGTGGTGATGTTATCCAGAAACGTGATTTTAGCGGCTCATTCACATGGTATGATATCACCGTTGGCCTGTACGTTCATTCCTCCACTCCCATGCCTTCCGTACCCCTAATGATCTCTCTGCAGTACAGCCTGTGGCGGCTCTTATGGGCCAAATGATTGGGTGAGTGACCATCATGAAATAGGTTTCGTTTGCCCTGATCATCTCCATTATACTCTCAGGTCGTCGCGCTGGATGCAGCTGTAAGTATCTCTATTCCTCAATGGGCTTTCGTGCAATTCTGACTTTCTGCCCCATCGCAGCAATTTGGCAGTTCCTATCCAAGTCCCTATTGTGGGGCCGCCGTCACCCTCACGTATAATGGCAAGACTGCTAATGCCATTGTCGTGGATGAGGTGAATCTTGTCTGTCCTATTTTATCAGCTCCCTGTCTCATTCACCCCTTCACAGTGCGCCGGCTGTTATCCGACCAGCCTTGATTGCACCGAGGGTCTCTTCCAATACCTCACTGGTGGCCTAGGCGCTGGTCGGGTCCAGGGCGAGTGGTCTTTTGGTGGAGGTAATGCGGCCCCGTCCCCAACCAGCACGACCCCGACTTACACCCCCCAACCCACCACCCACTATGACCCCCCTGCCCCCACTACATCCACGAGCTATACTCCACCTCCCACTACCAGTTCCAGTTCCAGCACGAGCACTTCTACCACCTCGGCGTCACAGAGTTCGACCTCGACCACCAGTACTACGTCACAAGCACATTCGTCCTCTACGCCTAGTTCCACCTCAACCTCCTCTGTCCCCAACTACAGTCACTCCGCCAGTGGTCTTGCTCAGCCAACTGGAAGTGTGACCACTGATGGGCAGAACTCAGACGTCCTGAACCTCATGAACCAGGCTTTCATCGGCCTCGGTAGTGCCGTCATGGCTTGCGATCATTAGGTGGCCTTTGAACTGGCCGGTCCATCATATACCCAACGTCATTATCCTATTATACCTTTATTCTCTCTATCGACTAGATTTCATTGCTTGTCATCTATAACCTTTAGCTGTGCTGGGGCTGGCTTTCTTGTCCGCTCAGATACACTTGCGTAGAAGGATAGTGTCCACTTTCGTTGACTCGAAGCGCGGGCACGGTACAAAGAATTTTTGGTGTCGTATAAGCACCGCTCGTTTACGCATTCAGGAAAGGCGTCAATATCAGGGAGGATTGTGAATACAGAGTTAGGCTAGAAAACCGTCCGAAATGTTACCAGTTTTGCCGATGGTAAATGTAAAATTTTCTCGGCCAGTGCGACCACTGAGAAGCGGTTGTTGAGAATATTGATGGCATGTTTATGGTACAGTCAAGTACATGGAGAGAGATAGATGTCCAGGGAAAAAAATAATAATGAAAAGCATTGGCAACCGCAATGGCGAAAACGAGTTTTTTTCATTGACGCGTATTGACCAGCAGGACGTTGAGACCGGCCTTCTTCACCTCTTGCACGGGAACCCGCTTCCCTTTGCGCACCTCCCGCACGAGACTCTTCCGACTCGGATGCATCACACGCCGCAGCGCGGCCTGCCCCTGCTCCCGCACGGCGAGGTAGTCGCGCACGTTGATGAACGCGTGGCTCTTCAGCAGCAGCTTGGCCTGCCGCATCGTCGCTGGCAGCTCTGGGATGGAAAATTTCTTGCCCGCGCTCGCGCCCACCGATGATGCGTTTGTGTTCGTCGTGGGTAGGCAGCCGAGCTCGAGTATGAGCGCTTGGAGCGTTAGTAGTGCTGAGCTGTTGTTACCTGGTGGTGGTGGATGTGCGAGATACCTGTAATGTAACGGAACGGGAGGGGTGGGGACGTAAAAAAAAAAAAAGAAAAGTGAGGTTTGTGGGGATGGGGATGATGCGTGCATGGATGAATGGATGAATGAATGAATGGATGGGGTCAAGCGCTTGGTTAGTGCATGCTCTGCCGAGGAACAGACCGATAAAGCGAAGCGAGTGGACGGACGCACGAGGTCATATATTTGTGCGCCTCGTGGTAACCGATGGTTGGCGGCGAGGACGACGAGGATGATGACGGCTCCTCCCTGCTCGGCTCAGACAGCGAATCGTCCACGACGGCACGCAAGCCCAGCCCAAGCCCTCGCTCCTTCGCGCCACCACCACCATTGGGGACAGGGGCCACAACAACCGAAACGCTCCCCTTCTTCTTCTTCGTCTTCTTTGGCGGTGAAGCGGTTTTGGTTTCTGCTGCGGAGGGGCGGGGCGCCCCGTCAAGCCTCTTGACGACATTAGACGACGAAGACGATGACAACGTTAATGCTGCTGATGTTGATGCTGATGACGGTGCAGCAGCACTGCGACCGGCCGCGGCGGCCTGCTGACCACCCAAAGAAGAAGAAGAAAAAGAAGAAGGGGAGGGAGAACGAGATCCCTCCTTCGCTTGCTTTGCCTTCTGCTTCTGCCTGCTCCGAGGCACCGCGGGTGGGGACGTCGTCGGCGTCACTGTCGTGATAGTGCCATTCGTACCAGCAGCAGCACGACGAGGGCTCTTCTTTGCTGCTGACGCCAGTGCCAACGTGGGCTCCGGTATGATAGAGGTGGATGCGTCGGCGTCGGCGTCGGCGCTGTCAGCCGGTTGGGAAGGGGTAGTGCCCAGCGAGAGAGCAGTCATCTCCTCTGCGAGTGCATCGGCAAAAGAAGTCGTCGTCGTCGGTGCTGGTGCTGTGCTGGCTGCTGCTGCTGCTGCTGCTGCTGCATTGGACGCGTCGATACGGGGCACGAGCACAAAGTCGGCCGTTTCGGATAGGGGTGAGCTAAGCGGGGACAACGAGGAGAGGCCACCCGAAGCTGAAGAAGACGATAAGGACCAGACGATCTCGTCTTCTTCATCCGAGGGCGAATCGCTCGCCCATCTGGTGCTAGAAGTGGGCGAGAGCATGTCCAGCGACGACGACAAGGAAGTAGTAGTCATTGGCTATTGTTTATTTATGATAATAGGAGTGTGCGTGAGCTGGGGGACGGGGAAGCGACGATCGTTGACGACGACCATTAGACTATTTATCACAACAATGGAGGACGTAACCAAGCTGTTATTCTCTTTTTAAGCGATAAAGGGGTCAATCAACATCAGCCCAGGTCAGAGCTAAGCTAAGCTAAGCAATCCTCCAGTACACGAGGCTATTGCCGTATCCCCCGATCACAACTTGCTCAACATCTACGCCTCGCCTCCAGACTCGACCTTGCGGATCCCGCACTATCTTGGCCCGGCGCCTCACCAGCATGATCCGTTCCCCATCCCCATCCCGGTCTAGTTCTACTGGTGGTTCCAGCGTGGTTGGCACCGCAATGCTGGCGCGCTTCCCGTTGCCAACTTGATACTCGTAATTGGTGCCCCATGCGAGCAGGTCCCTCCCGCCCCCACCAGGTCCCGCGCGTGCATGCGTTTCGAGCGCGAGCAGCACATGCCCATCCGGCGATACAGAGAGCGCATGCGGCACGATGGGCTGCAAGTTGTTCGTTTTCTCCGAGACTGCCGGGTTCGGTTCGGAATCAGTTAGGCTAAGGAAAGAAGTAACGCAAAAACGTACACTCCAACAACCCACTGACGGCTTTGGTGCGCACGGGAACGCTCTGGGCGTTGCTGAACAACGCGTTGCCCAGTCCGCCGTACTGTCCGTTGCCGCAGGATAGAACCTCAACGTTCCTGATCGCCGTTCCGTCGATTCGTTCGACAGTGAAGAATGCCAAGTCACCGCCCACGTTCAAGTCGATACACTCAGTGCGGGTGCCGCTGGGTGTGCCCCTCCATAATACCACTTCTGTAGGAACCGTGATCGTATCGAGTGCCACATTTCCGCCCAGGCCGATTTGCCTGTTCCAAGCAGCAGCCCTTATCGTAAAAAGGGGGGAACGCTCATGGTTAGGGGCCGACACAAAAAAGAACGTACCCATAATCATTAGCACCCCAGCCAAGCACTCTTCCGGCGTCAGTTCTCACGAAGCTACTTCGTGTGCCAGTGGCAATCTGGACAACGCGGACGCCTCTCAGCGCAGGAACCTCGAAGAATCTATCCGAGAACTTGAGGTTCGTATCATCCACGTTGACGAGGTTTTCGGATACAGGAAGCAAATCGGTGGCGGGAGCAGATGAGGACGAGGAGGAGGGTGATGGTGATGGTGATTCACGTGCATAACGCGAGATCTTTGCGTAGGGATCGGCGACGGCCCTCGGCGTGAGCTCGACGTGAAGCCGCGAAGCCGAAGTTGCTGGATAAGAAGAAGAAGAAGAGGGGTCAGGGATGTCGAACTTGCGGAACCCCAGTTGACCATGGGAATTGGCGTTCTTCGTGATCGGGTGCGCAAAAGTGCGGCCGGAAGAAGTCAGCGCGAGCAGATGGTCTCGGCCGGCAGCGATGGAGATGATCCTATTATGATCCTATCTATTGAGTGCGACGAGTGTTTCGAAAAAATCAGGCTCACCTCTCGCCCCACGCGAGCTTTTGAG
This sequence comes from Russula compacta, assembly GCA_022376555.1. Classification (NCBI taxonomy): domain Eukaryota; kingdom Fungi; phylum Basidiomycota; class Agaricomycetes; order Russulales; family Russulaceae; genus Russula; species Russula compacta. The sequence goes on along the minus strand of WTXH01000007.1, from coordinate 64,935 downwards.
CCGGCACGATCTCAGAGTGCTCAACTCCTGCCTCATCTCCCCACAGCCAGCTTGTGCCCCATCGCGACGACGCGCCGGGAGTAGGACTGTGCCGGGCTGCCTGCGCCGCGATCACGTATACGCTGCCGGAAGCAGAAAGCGCGAATACGCGAGATTCCGTGACCTGCACCCTTGTGATGTTCTACACACACATACACACACGATTCACAAGTTCACGTCATGCAAATTGCAATGAAACATATCAGAGAGGAGAGTGAATATTGTGGTTGTTCAGGACAGGGACGCACCTTCCCTTTCAACGTCAGCACAGGCATTCGGTCAGCCGGACCACCCGGCGCAGGCGGCTGCTGCTGCCCTTGGCCAAAGAAAAATCCGTCGCCCCACTGATACACGTCCCCCCGTCCGTCAACACAAGCGGCATGCGTCGCGTGCACCGCTAAATCGCGCAGCGCCACATCCCGGAGGAACGAAGCCACCGCCGGCGTACGAATCTGCACCGCGTCCGACGCATCCGGGGAGATGATGTGCGCCCTTCACAAGTCATATAAGTATGCAAAAAAAAAAAAAAAAACACAGTTAAGCCATGAGCAACGGCCTTGTGCAAAGCGCGAAGCATGAATGAGATTCATATGGACGGGGGGAAAGTGGATGAAAGTGGGTAGACGTGAATACACAGACGGACCTGTTCGAGCCCCAGACCAGCAACCTCAACTCCCCATCGTCTGCACCATCTACGCGCACCTTCGCGGTCGTCCCGGGGTCCACCTTGCTGGAGGCCGCCACTGGGACGCCAGGAGACGTATCATTGTGAATGGTCCTTCTCCGAACTTCTGGCTCGCCAGTGCAATTGCGGCCACAGCGGCCGCGGACGTAGCCACGGCCGCACCTCTCGTGAGAGCATATGAGGATTTGCGTGAATCCGAACGGTGTGAAAACCATCGGCCGCTGTTGAGCGCGGCTTTTGTCTGTCTTTTGAGCATGTTTCGTTGCTTGCGACGGTTTTAGAAAGGCGGCTGCCCCGCAAAGTCAAAAGTTGGTCGGTTCGCGGGCCGTCGGAGCCCCCTGGGGGGGACGGACGGAACGCGGAACGGAAACGAAATCGATGTAAATTGCATGCAATAAAAAATCAAATAAACGACCTCGAACCACGCATTGCATCAAGCACTACTAAACTCTGGAGCTCGAAGGGTGAACCTGAAAGTCTTCTCGCAACACCGTTGGCTCCTTCCACACGACCTATAATAAAAAAAAGGCCAACAATCGAATCGACATCCGACCGTTCGTACTACCCCCACCGCCCCCAAGAAAAGGAACGGAACGGGAAACAAGAAAACTCACCTCTGTAACGACAATATCCTCTCCGCTCTCAGTGTCCTTAACATACCTCCTCACGCTCCCGACCCCACCGCCGTCCTCGCGCGCACTGGGCACATTCACAGATCGCACGAGCCTCTGAAGCCGCTCAACGTCCATCCCATACTTCTCCCCGAGCTGCCCCACTGCTGTCGCCGCCGCCATAGCACCATCACTAGCACCACCACCGCCTACGACCAAGTTCTGGTGCTCCTCGAGAAGAGCGACGAGCGACGAGACGTGCAGGCGGTTACGCGGCGTGCGCGCGCTGGCCGCATCCACATCCGCCTTCACGCGCGATTCAAAAAGTTCCCTAAAGACGACCGACTGGTCTTGTCTTGCTTCCTATTTTATAATAGTAAAATAAGAATAAAAATAAGAAATCAATAACAGAAAAAAAAACAACTCACCGTACCCGATTGTAACGTATGGTGGTGAACGTGCACCGGTTTCAGACGGCTCAAATTAGCCAGTAATTGAGGGTCCTTGGCGTCTCTCTGGATTTCTGGTGTGTGTGTTTTTTTTGCTTTGCTAAAGGACACATCGGAAAGAAGTAGAGTTGGGATGCTTTACCTTCGTCTTTGGACTCGCTTGCCCAAGCCTGGCGTGTTCTCGGCGGCGGCGTAGACGATGTTTTGGGATCGTACGCTGGTGGCCTTGCACCGGACCATGATGGTTTTTTACCTGACTTCGCAGCTGATATGCGGGCTGCCTTTGACGACGCAGAACCCATGGCGGTTAAGGGTGGAGGACAGGCCGGTCCGAACGACGGACGCATTGATGCACACATAGTACGTCATAGCAGTGCGAGTCTCAGCGAATTTCAGCCATCGTTTGTGTATGTACATTATACATGTTCAGAGACAGTAGAGAAAAAAGAGAGCAGAATAACCACTGAAAGCTGCCAGAACTCTCGTCCATATTTACAACGCTCAAGCAATGTGGGAAGTGTAAACAAGTGATGATTTCGGGGTATATAAAGGAGAGCAGACATTGCGATTGCAAGCCAAACGAACCCACACGCAGCCGAGAGTGGTCGTTGTAAATATTCAGAGGAGATTGATCACAAGAACGCGTCGGAGGAAGAGATAGACAGGACGGAAGAGAGTGACGTGACGGAGATCGATCAAAGTCATGCAACATCTGTGGAGGCACTTGTCATTATTGTCGATGCTGATTATTCAGGCGTGGAACGCCCCCATGTTGGGTGTGTTTTGTTGATACATCTGGTACATGTACTGCTGGTAGACCTGCGGGGGAACAGATTGTGGTCCGATGTTGCTATATGTGGGCTGTCCCATGCCAAGAACGGCCGAGCTAAGAACAGGGGATTGAGCCCCATAAGGAATAGTGGGCATGGGGATCGTGGATGACGTAGCGGCAACAGCAACAGCAGGTGTAGGGCCACCGGGGCGACGCTGACCGATCCGTGGGCTACTATTTTCGGGTGATCTAATGGCGAATGCGTTGAGGTGATCAACAGCCGGTGAGAAAGTGGATATCGCATTGGATGAGCGACTACGTTGGGTGGCATTTTGACCGCCGTACGCAGGATCTATGGAAAGCTGAGGTGGTTGAGGTGGACCAGATTGAGGGTTTTGGCCACCCATCTGCAAGGCAGCCATCATAGACGCCAAATTCTGATCATGTGTTGAATATCCGGATGACAACCCGGGGACGCCATAGGAGCTCGAAGAGCCGCTGAATTTACTCTTGGTACCAGGAGGAGCCGTCGCGCCATTGGGGTAGTTTGGTTGGAAATTAGGGATGGGAAGACCAACTTCCTCTATGAGACGACGATATGCTTGAGTAGCAATCACTTTCAGCTCGATGAGAACACGTTTCGTAGCCTCCATGTACGCCGTCCTCTTGACCGGGTCAACAAAGGGACTGGTGAGCACTTTGTGGACGACATTGACACCGTTGACTTGATCTCCAAGAACATCCGTCAAAACGTGATCGTTTGGGGACGAGAATAGGGCCTCAACGACCTGACTCGACGCCTCGGGCTCCACTTTCTGGTTTATTATGCGCAGGACGGTGAGAGATGCGAGCTTGTGTGTGCAAAGGTGAGAAAGGTGAGGGGTAAAGCGCGGCGCCAATAGACGATAGCGTGAGTTGAAGCCAGAGGTATCCAGCAACCATGTCAGGAGCAGTGCACCATTTGGATTTGTTGCAAGCGGGATTGAGTTGAGAATAATGGCTGTGGCGATACGGCGTTGCTGGCTGATAGTGATGTTTGGGCTCTCGAGGCAGGCGCGCATACTGCGGGCACCAAAACGACCCTGGGCGATCTCCCACAGACGGTCCACCATAGCATCAAAGATGAAATCGTTGGCTGGCTGCCCAAATCTGAGGCAGCACCTGCAGGGGCACGTCATTAGATCAAAACGTGGACCTGCCTTTAAAGAGACTCACTGAATAACATAGTTGCCGAATTGATCTAGCAGCAGTGGCGGCGCATAAGGTCGCAAATGCTGCGCGATCAGGCTAATCTCCTCCGGGGTTTGCACGCACTCTATGATCTTCTGCGCGGCCCAGGTACCGTTTTTGTGAATACCAATCATCGCGAGGTGAGGAGTGATACGCTCGAGCATAGCCATACGCGCGGGAAATGCGCACTTCTCGAAAAGCTTCTGGACAACCTACATCACATCAGCAATGGAGTTCATGAGACATGATTAGAGACAACTCACTGTGTTGCCCAGCCAGTCAGAGGCGAGGTCGACAATCTCACCGTCGAGAAAATCAGCGGCGACCTGTTCGATTTCCTCATCCAAGATTATGTTCGAGTCCATCCTCTTACGCAGCTCGCGTAACTTTGAGGCATCCCAGCGTCTGTTATGCGGACGCTCTGATACCAAAGGTATGGTAGTGTAATACATTGTTGGTGGACGGAAATCTGCAAAGTCGCTTCAGTAATCAGCACAGGGGCCCGAAGAAAATGTTCAATACCGGCCAAGGCCAGGACGTCGACGTCGGCATCAGGCGCACCACCTGACAGCTCCTTCATGATCATTTGCTGCTCTGTCACAGTGGGACTCCATCCAGCGGGTTTAGGAGTGCCGTCGTTCACAAATGCAGTGTTGTGGGTTCCCGTCCCAATCATACTCAGCAGCAGATTGGAACGATAATTCTCAACCGTACCACCGAGAACTTGCTGATCAACCGGAATTGTAGACGCCCCCTTGACGCTGCGCAGTGCATGGATAGTTGCGCCCACGCTAAGGTCACCCACACCCTGGACATTGAGACTGGGTGCCTCTTCCTGCCCTGGAATGCCATCTTGCCCATTCTTCACCGGCACCTTGGCAAATCCAATGCGGATCGCACCGACGTCACTACCGAGCACATCACGACCATTAAGAGCCTTGCGCGCTCGGACGGCATCGTCCAATCGCTCAAAGTTGATGAATCCACAGTTCTTGTGGGTAAGAACACGAGCGGATTCAATGGGACCGTAAGGGCTAAAGACGCTCAGGATGGTCGCCGGTGTCGTCGTTGATGGGATCGAACCGATCCAAAGGGCTCGCGTCGGCGTGGACTGCAGCTGAGCCTCCATGCCACTCATGGAGGGACTAGCCGAATTCTTCCCGGCAATCGAAGACGAGGACCCGTTGGAGGAAGACCCGGCAGGGCCTTTACCCGGAGCAGCCGGCGCACTGTCCGCCTTTCCAAAGCCGATACGAACCGTCTGCCCATTAGGCATACCGATATTACCGCCGAGGCGATTGAGCACATCTTCTTTGGCACGAACAGCGTCCGCTTGATCAACAAAATTGACGAAGCCGCACTCCTATGCTTTTATGAGAAAAATATTTGCCATGAGGATTCTGGTGTTTCACCTTCTCCGGCAAAAGTCTTAGGCTCTCGATTGCACCGTATGCGGCGAAAACATGGATAAGCTGCTCGCTCGTGACGGAGCTGTCGAGGTTTCCGATCCAAAGGGAGCGCGTCGGAGTCTGGATCTGTGTCGGATTCTCCGTTTTGGGGGAGACAGCGCGTCCAGATTGATTCGGTGTCAGTAGATAGGAGGGTGTCCGAGACCCAGACACCTCTGTGACGGGAAAACGTACGGAAGGCAACGGGCCTGCACGGAGGGTTGCCGACTTATCGGTCTTAAGAATGCCAGTTTGACTCAACTGGGCGCTGTTTGTGCCATTGAATGAAGAGGAAAGTTCGTAGACGGGCTGCTCCACGGAGACAGTTGCGCGGCGCGTTATCCGCGCGGGATCATCAAGGGTACCAACGGAGATAGCGCGTGGTCGGCTGGGAGCCATATTTGCGCTCAAGAAATCCGTCTGTTGCTTGAGACCTTTCGTCGCGTGGGGGAAGTAGCCATCGGGGGTTAAGGAATCATTATAGGTGTCTAATGCCGAGCGATTGTACGACTGTTCGTACACCTCTTCTTCGTCCTCTTGGTTTGAGGTAGCAAGAAGGGGATTACCAGCAGAAGTCATCCGACGGTAAGGATGTGAGACGGTTGTGGCGCGCAAACGCGGAGGGTTTGACAAATTCCCGGCAATGACGGCTTGTGCTTGATTGCGGAGCTCGGAAATTGTTGCGGCTGGAGGGTGACGAGTCTCATCTAAACCAAGGTAATCCAGTGTGTGAACGTCAAAATCATCTGTTCCGGAATCCATTGACGAGCGCATTTCCTCCAAAACGGGGAATGCAGCAGAATTATTGCCAGACGAAGTCAACCACGATGAAGAAAGATGCTTGAGCCAAAGGGGTTTGACAGGCCTGAGGAAGGAAGCGTCGTTAATGAGCCTGAACGAAGGCGACTGCTTCGTTCCGTCAACACGGACGACGTAACAGGGGAGGCTACCGAAGCTGAATGGCGTAACGTGGGTCGCAAGGGAGCCGGGGGGTAGAGCTTGACTGGGGGAGAAGCAGCTGTTCGTTGAATGATTCCGTAGAGGTCAGAGTGCTGGGGCTAGGTATGTTGGTGGCAGCAAATTGCTGAGCGGCCAGCGACACGTTGGAAGGTAAGGTTCCGGCCCTCGCCCTTCTGTAGCCAGACGAATAGGTGTTTATTGGCAGGCTAGAGCTGTCCGTGGGGGTGATGGTCGTAGAAGGAGAGACTTCATTAGGGGGAGAGCCGCCTGATGCCAAAGCGCGAAGGGCAGGGGGCCGGTATCGGCCAATCATACTATCGCCTTGTAACTCGCGCGCTCTAAACATCGTTAATGAAACAGAAGCAAAAGAAATGATGGGGCACGAACCTCTTTGCATAAGCTGCGGAAGGGGCAGGGGGAGGTGTTTTCCCAGAGGGATTGCGGGAGAAAGCTTGCTCGGCGGAAAGAGACATTATACTCTTGAGGACGGATACTGATTAGCTATTACCGAAGATTGTGATTGTGTGGACGAGAGGGGGACCCAGAGGGTGCTCGTATGTATATAGAAAGGGTAAGAGGCGACTTTTAGGACACGGCTGTGGTTACTATGTGTTGGCTACGGGGAGGTCGTGAAGATCAGCTTGGAGGGTGCTGAACGTGATTTTGGTAAAACTTCGCAGGGCGAAGAAAGGAGAAGAAAAAAAGAAAGGATACTGAGGCTAGAAAAAGGAAACCTCGGGGAAGTATAATAGAGAGAAGAAATGTAAGAGAAGAGATAGAGAGAGATGGGCTTGGTGGTGGACCAAGACCAAGGCCGGACAAGTAACGCTCAGTCAGTCGCCTTTGCTTTGGTCTCGTCGCTCTCACTTGATCGAAATCGGGAATGAAATAATCCTTCCAAAAAAACAAAACTCTGTCTCTCCCAATGCCGATGCTTCCGGCCTATCTTTCAATCTCCGCCTTGATAACTCTCTTCCCACGGGGGCCATAAAAATCACGTTATTCGGCGGTTCACACTCGGTTCTCCCGTGTCATGGGTCCGCCCTTTTTCTTGTTCTTTCCTGGCCTGCCCAACACGCTTTTTGATTTTGATAATCATGATGCATCGATGATGGGCTACGCCACCCCATGTGACTTAGTTTCACGCTCGGTCATCCCTGCCATCTGCGCCCAATGCATAGCACTATAGTACCCGTTGTATGCAGACTGTGTTGCCCCACGTTCACGCAAATGATCTGTCGATCAAGAACTCTCCCTTTGCACGTTTCTACCCCTTTTGACAAATACAAAACTGCATTATAATAATATAAACCCGACGCACGCTCGAAACCGCTTCAATACAGACTTGTGTCCCTGTCCTTGTTCTAATCGGAGTCCAGAACCCCTTGACAAGCGCAACCGTAGCGCAACCGTACGTATAACGGGCGCTTTGCGCCCGGTCCGCGGATCGGAAAGTTTGCAGGGCGAAACAAACCTACGTACGTCCGCATTGCTCGGGAGTGGCCGCAGCCTGCTCGCATTCAGAAAGCCAACTACTCGCCATTGCTGCCCGCATTATTCATTGCATCTTTAGGGGTTACACTGTACACGCCCTTGACGTAAATGCCAAATCGACCCGCACAACAGTGGTGCCTCGTGGATACATCAGGTCACCTGCAACAACGTTCCTGGGTTCTCATCAGACCAAAGTTAAGTTTAATCCGATCGCACCACCGACCCGGCGAGCTGGTATGCAGGTCACTTCCCACGGGGTATTCTCTTTGCGTCCCGAGGCAACCAAGCTTTTGATTTGGCTACTTATTCGCGCAGGTACAAGTGAAGATGCGTACACTCCAGTCTACGTCCTTTTTGATGCCGTGGATACAGCAATGGTAGACAGGGGATAAAGCAACAACAGGACAGAGTGCCACCACCACCACCACCACAATCATATCTCAGCGAATGCCCGCAGTCGCCTTCTGCAAAGCTCGTTTGATCCCTAATTGTGCCTTGCGCAATTCATCTGATGTCGAGTCCTCTATCTCCAGTTTTTCGAGCGCACGCGCAAGTTCAGCCTCAACTTGCCCTTTTGCGCCACGTTTGAGCTTCATGCCGATCTCGGGCGATGTGATTGTGCCCTCGACCTGATGAATATACGCCTCGAGGTCTGATTTGGCTTCATGGCGTGCGGAGAAGTCCTTATCAGCCTGCTTAAATTGCTCAGCATCCTTGATCATTTGATCAATTTCCGCCGATGACAGGCGACCAACTGAATTGGTGATGCCTGCAGACACTGAGCAAGGCAGACGTGCGCGGTGAGGAGCATACATACTGATGGATGCCTTGCGGCCTGAAGCACGGTCTTGTGCGGAGACTTTGAGGAGACCATTCGCATCGACCTCGAAGGTGGTGACAAGTTCAGCTTGGCCGCGAGGCATGGGTGGGATGCCGGTCAGCTCGAATTCACCGAGTAAACGATTATCACGGCACTGCGTCCGTTCTCCTTCGTAGCTGGCACCACTTATAAGACAGACGGAAAACACGACCGGTTGTGGAAAGAGACATACACAGGGAACGTAACAGTCGTCTGGTTGTCCTCAACGGTAGTGAACACACGGGACTTGTTAGTTGGAATAGGTGTGTTCCGTGGAACGACAACCCCAAATACGTCACCCTGCATTGCAACACCGAGGGAGAGAGGAGCAACATCAAGCAACAGCAAGTCTTGCGTCTTCTCGGAGGTCTGGCCAGTAAGAACTGCGGCCTGCACGGCAGCGCCATAGGCAACGGCCTCATCAGGGTTGATAGATTTGTTGAGTTGGCGACCTCCGAAATATTCGGATACAAGAGACTGAATCTTAGGGATACGCGTTGAGCCACCAACAAGGACGATGTCATCGACTTTCTCGCGGGGGATCTTTGCATCCTTCAACACCTTCTCAACGGGTTCAAGGGTCGATTTAAAAAGCACCGCGTTAATTTCCTCGAACCGTGCACGGGTGATGTTTGCAGAGAAATCCTCTCCCTGGCACAGATGTAATCCGACGTTGTACGCTAGAAATCACATGTCTTACCTGGAAAAGAGAGTCAACCTCAACGGTAGTCTGAGTGACGCTAGAGAGGGTGCGCTTTGCACGCTCGCAAGCACTCCTCAATCTCCGGAGTGCGCGGGCGTCCTCCGAAATGTCGAGTTTTGTCTTCCGCTTGAACTCATTCTTGAAGTGCTCAAGAAGCGCGTTATCGAAGTCCTCTCCGCCGAGATGGGTATCACCAGCAGTCGCCTTGACAGCGAATACACCACCACTAATATTCAAGAGGGAGACGTCGAAAGTTCCTCCACCGAGGTCAAAGATGAGAACGTTACGTTCAGTTTTTGATTGTTGGTCTAGGCCATAAGCGATGGCAGCGGCAGTGGGCTCGTTGATGATACGTAATACATCAAGCCCGGCAATCGCCCCAGCGTCCTTCGTAGCAAGACGTTGAGAGTCGTTGAAATACGCGGGAACGGTCACAACAGCCTTCTTGACTATCTTCCCAAGCTTGGCCTCCGAAATGTCCTTCATCTTGGTGAGAACCATGGCTGAAATTTCCTGAGGGTTAAATGTCTTGTCCTCGCCAAGGTACTGAACCTTGATGAGAGGTGATCCATCCTTTTCGACAACTTCAAAGGGCCAATGAGTCATGTCCTTGCGACAGAATTGCTCGATGAGAAAAATGACCAGGCGAGGTATTAACCTGGAACTACCTTCTTTACGTCGGGGTCACTTTACAGGATCACAGGTGAGATAAGAGCACTGATAAAGACATTAAGCGACGTACTCAAAGCGGCGGCCGATAAGACGCTTCGCATCAAAAACAGTATTCCGAGGGTTCATCGCAGCTTGATTTTTTGCAGCGTCTCCAATCAGACGCTCTTCGGCAGAGAACGCGACATAAGAAGGCGTAGTACGATTTCCCTCTACCATGCGTTCAAAAAAAACTGTCACGAGGGAGTCTCTGGAAAGGTACGTACGATCGTTGGCGATGATCTCGACACGGTCATTTTGCCATACACCCACGCAGCTGTACAAGGAATGACAAGTGGAGAGTGGAGGCAAGGACGGAGACATACGAGTAGGTTGTACCGAGGTCAATACCAATGGCGCCGTCGAAAAGGTCAGAATCGGCCATTTTGGGGAGGGAGGAGAGGGGATAGAATAGAACGAAGAAGGGACGGGCGCGGGCAGCGGAGGCTCGAGGAAGAAGAAAAAAAATGATACCAGCTTAGTCAGCATCGGCACTCACTCTTCCTCGTGGTACCAGTGGCGGTGCGGCTCAGCTCATTCATCCATGGCGTTCTGCTGTCTACCGCGCACACGTCCCCTTCTGACCGCCGCACTGCGAAATACGCGTCGCTCCCTTGCATCTGTCTCAGAGTCTTCAGAAAAGAGGTTGTACACACAAGACGACTGGACGGCACTTCAGGTCAAGAGAGCTGAGCGCACGAACCTCAGTTAGTCCTTCTACCCCTACTTTACGTGACCGGCTTTGAACGCGCCTCCTTCATCTCCAGTCGACCTGTTTTCAAAATTTGGCTCAACCCAGACGCGGGACAATACATGGCAACCTCATCATTCTCTACACCGCCCAACAGCCCCACGCGACCTCACGCTTTCCGCTCTTCTTGCTGCTGGAGCGCACCTCGGTCACCATAGATCCCTGCTTAACCCAAATTTTATCCCATACGCATATGGGACGCGCGCGGATATTACTGTCATAGACCTTGAGCGCACACTCCCACATCTTCGTCGCGCAGCTTCTCTCGTACGAGCTGTCGCGTCTCGAGATGGGACCATCGTCTTTGTTGGCACTCGTGCCGACCTTCGCCCCACCGTCCTCAAGGCTGCCCAGCGCATTGGCTCACAAGCATACCACGTCGGCGAGAAGTGGCTTCCTGGTACGCTCACTAACAAGGTCCATTTCTTCGGACCGGAAGTGTCCTTGACTGAGCGCGTGGTCCCTGACCTTGTCATCTTCCTCAATCCCATACCCAACCTTCACGCTATCCGCGAATGTGCCATCGAGCACGTTCCCACTATCGGAATTGTCGACTCCAATGTCGACCCACGCATTGTCATGTATCCTATTCCCGCCAATGACGAAAGCACGCGGACAGCCGAGCTGATTGCAGGTGTGCTCAGCGTCGCGGGTCGAGAAGGCGTCGAGATAGCGGCAGAGCAGGCAAAAAAGCGAGCGCATACTGCGTGGTCAAGGGCAAAACATCGTACACTCCAAGTAGACTAACTAGAACATTGACCGCATAATTTCTATTCTCTCGGCTCTATGGTTTAGTGGCTTTTTGCATATTGTGCCAGTCGACTAGCCGAAGATGTTCAGCGACTATCAGTCCGGAAACCTTGAGCACTCACGTTCGGCATCTTCGAGCGCTTTCGTATTGCTCTTCAATTTGTTGATGGTCTCATAGTATTCGTCTTCTTCGACGCTGTCATGCACAATCCCTCCACCGGCTTGAAGATATGCGACACCATTCTTAAAGACAGTAGTCCGGATCGCTATGCACGTATCCATCGCGTCATTGGCAAAGTCGAACCGACCGACCGCGCCAGCATATACTCCACGACGCTCTTGCTCTAATCCGTACACAAGTTCGATTGCCTTTATTTTTGGAGCTCCGGAAACAGTGCCCGCAGGAAATATCGAACGGAAAGCGTCGAATCTAAGGGAAATCAGGGACACAATGACCTGCCGTGTAGGGGGAACTCTAACCTCGTGAGACCATCACGCAACATACCAGATACTTGAGAGGTAAGGTGGGTGACATGGCTAAAGGTTTCCACCCTCATCAGGTGATCCACCTTGACTGTCTTGGGCTGACAGACGCGGTTGACATCATTACGCGCGAGATCCACAAGCATGATATGCTCAGCTCGATCTTTCTCGGAGTTCAGCAACTCTTGGCCCAGCCGGTCGTCCTCTGTGAACAAATTTAAGGCATCCCTTCGGCGTTGCGGCAAGGGGAGGCAGACCTTCAGCCGTAGCACCGCGTCTCGTCGTTCCCGCGATCGCATGGTTGTATACCTTGTTTTCCTCTACCTTGCACAAGGTTTCCGGGCTCGCACCGACGATTTGCACTTCCCCGCAGTCGAGGTAAAACATATACGGACTAGGGTTGAGTTGTCGCAATCGTCGGTAAGCATTGAATGGGTGGAGTTGAGTCGGACGTGACAGGCGCTGCGAGGGGACCGCTTGGATTATGTCACCTTCGACGATGTGCTTCTTGAGCGTTGAAACGAATTGCTCATAACCTTCTTTCCCGACGTTTGACGTGCTTGTGTGTCCCAAGGATATGGGTTGCTGCGGCACTTCCGGTGTCGCAGGGTTCACCATTGCACGTGCGAGGCGGCGAACCTTGGACACGGCCGTCTGGTAGATGAATGCGAGACTGGAAGGCGTCGAGTTTTCAGGGAAAAATACGTGCGAGATGACCTTGATGCTCTGAAAGAGGTGGTCGTATATGAGCAGCGTGTCCGCGAGCATGAAGATGGCATCCGGTAGTTCCAAGGTGTCTTTTAGCGGCCGCGCCGTCTTTGGCTCAAAGTGTTGAATCGCGTCGTACGCGACATAGCCAATAGCACCGCCGGTGAATGTAGGCACCTGGGGTATCTTGACGTATTTGTAGACGGACAGTTCCCGCTCGAGGGCGGTCATCGGGTCCCCCTGGACGGACTCATTGTGCCCGATTTTGACCACCTTGAACGGATCGGCGCCGATGAAACTGTACCGGGCGAGATTCTCGCCCGCCAGGACGGACTCGAGCAAAAAGCTGTACTTGGAGTTGTGAGCGATGCGAAGATAGGCGATGACGGGCGTGATGAGATCGGCGGGAAGCTGAATGTACACGGGCACGCAATTGCCGCGCTTTTCGTGGAAGATCAGGCGTTCGAGCTCCTCGAGCGAGGGAATGGCCGGAAGCACTTGCGGATCCATGGATGATGATGATTGTAAAAAAACAATAGTAAAAAAAAAACGAATGGACGGGTCAAACTCACCTTGAAAAAAAAAAAACTTATGAAACCTTTGACTTGACGTCGAGTGCTGGTATCAATCAAATCGCGGCCACACCTCCCCCAACTTTTGTTCGCGCTTTGACAATGATTAGTGACTGGCCGAGTTTGTCTGCGCCGCTCACTGGCCCTCGTGCCCTCCGCCGCGGATGATCACCCCACGCTTTTCCTGCTCGCAAGATGACAGTTCCGTCATCGTCTCTGCATACTGTCCCGCTGTGCGCGCGTCGGAGATAGAGATACACGTCGACGATACACTGTTCTCCCTGCATGTCGCCCCTTATTTCTTACGCCTGGATTTCCCGGCAAGTCTCATCGAAGACGATCGGTCCTCTGCTGTCTATGATCCTGCATCTGGGTACCTACCCTCACGCTAACCAAGCTGAGTCGTGGAGAGAACTTCCCAGATCTTGATCTGCTAGGGAAGCTCCTCGCACCCTCCGCACAGAGCCCACCCCGTAACCCGACGATCGACATTTTGAGCTCCCAGGATAACCCCAGCAAACGGATGATCTGACGCTACGGAACGTAGTGAAATTCTCAAAGGCATTATTCCGTTTTATTTTCTTTGTTCTTTCGTAGCCAATTTATCTCCTGTATATAGCAGCGGCCAACGCATGGACAATCCCCCAGACTGTATCCGACACGCTCCCAGCGTTGGAGACATCTCTTCGAAAACACTATGGGTTTCTCAACGCATACACTGGGTATTTTCTTCACGTGGGCACCACGGAGAATGAGATCAACGAGCTTGGTGCTGATGCCGAGATCCTGAATCCCTCCGAGCGGCGGGCGCGTCGATTAAGGCACGAGGAAGCAAAATGGGATCCAGAGTACTACATGTACGTCGTCGTACCTTTCTCTTTCCCCACACAGTGAAAGCAAAAGAAAATAACGTCACATGCGAATCCATTCCCTGATCATCGCTGTCATTTATGATCGTTCACGCTGTTTACTGTAATCAGGGCAGACTTTGCGGATAACAAGCAAATCGATGAACTCCTTGCATGGACGCACCCACAGCTTCTCGAATCGCCCTCCTCAACCAGCGTCGTCTTTACAGACGCCGAAAACGCAGCGATGCTGCGCCTTCCCCGAAAAGAATGTACGTGCGCACTCGGAAATTATCCCCCTACCTTTTATTATACCATTTATGTTTCCCGAAAAACAAAGTGATGACACATTGGGGGGGTTCTGACAGAATTGTTTTTTTACTTTCTTTTCTCGTCGTTACTGTAGAATGTTTAAAAAAAAAGAAAAATTTAGACCTCGCTTCGCCCCAGGAGACCTACAACCTCTACCTAACGCTCCTCACGCTCCTCTTCGCCTACGCCTACGACGCGCGCACGACGCAGCAGGACCCGACTCCAGAAAGCGCATGGACGATCGCGGCACTGACGCCGGCCTTTTCTGCGCTCGACCCCCCGCAGCAGCAGCAGCAGGGACAGAGGCGAGACGGCAACGGCGGCGCCGGCGAAGAAGAACTGGACGATTTGCTCAACTTGCTCGACTTTGACTCCTCAACGCACCACGACCTTCTTCATCGCGGGCCAGAGCTGGAGCTGGAGCGGGAGCTGGCAGAGACGCTCGTCCCGTCCTACCGCCGCGCGCTCGCCCTGCCGCTCTACCGCTCCTGGGCGCTCGCGGACGCGTGCAGGGTGGACGCGGCTCGTTTCCTGCTCCGCGGGACGCGCACCGTCCTGCGCTGTCTGCTCGAGCTGCGCGCCGTCCTCGACGCGCACGAGGTCTACTACGTCTATTCCCGGATATGGCTCGACGATTTCTGCCGCTGGATACAAACCTGTGCAAAGTAAGCGGCTTTCTGCGAAATTCGACCCTGATGCGGGCTTTGACTCTTTTTTTAAAGGGAAGATACTCTGATCCGACTTGGGGAGGTCCTGAGCCATCTGAGTGTCTCAAAGGATTCAATTGGATGGGATTTAGTTGCTCTAGAACACACGGTACAAACTGCGAAGGGGGCCCAACCAGACAGCGACGATGAAGACGTCGAGTCCGAAAGGCCCACTCTCTTGTAATGATGTATTGATTAGTTCTAATCATGTGCATCGGTCACTAGTATTAACCCTGGCATTAAGACGTATCCATTCTACGATCGTCCTACTGGCTAACTTAGTCAATCTTGATCTTAGTTGACGGAGAAACGAGTGTTATCTATAAATGTTGCTCGCATAAGAAATAATATACGAGAAAGTGTAAGGGGGTCGGGTTGGGGACGCACCGACAGAAGCTTCAAGACCTCGTCTATGAGAACCACTGGCGCACTCAACCATAGCACGGCCTTCCATTCGATCCAGTCGAGTGGCACGATCGCGAACATTGACTACCGACCAGTCGTCAACGAGGCGAATCATTGGCAAACAGCACGACTCACCGTGAAGAAGGGAACGTAGAGAATCACGAGATGAAGAACCATGCTTAAAGTGATAGCCGCCAGAGGAACTTGTTTTTCCAAAGTGGCAGACGGAGCAAGCTTTCGTTCTCGGATAACGAGTTCATCGCATTAAACATCTCAACCGTGACCAGTATCGATAAGCTCATCGTGGAGGCATGTCGTGCCTGGTCGTTCGTGAACATATCGCACCCGATCTCCGGGAAAAGAGCGGCACATTGGTGGAAATGCGTCTAGGATTAGCGCGTGAGGGGTAAAAAAAACAACGGTCAGAGGCAGATGCACCAGTGAACAGATGAACACATACTAGCTGGTGATAGGAGATCTGTGGTCCATTTTCGTAAAACAAGAACCACCAAGCATAGCCTGCAACTGTAGCGATTCCAACATAGGTTCCAATGACCAAGTATCGGAAAAAGAGCCATTTGGATATCAATGGTTCTCGATTGTTCCGCGGAGGCACTAGCATGATAGAATGGTCTGGGGGGTTGAATCCCAGCGCGGTTGCGGGTAGGCTGTCCGTAACAAGATTGACCCAAAGCAATTGCACCGGAATGAGCGCCTCCGGCATGCCAAGAAGAACAGTCAGAAAGATGCTGACAACTTCGCCAATGTTCGATGAAACTGGAAAACACGATTAAGAAGCAGATAATTTTGATAGGAGACGGACATACTGAGGTAGCGAATGAACTGCTTCGTGTTGTTGTATATTAACCTACCCTCCTCTACAGCCTTTTCTATCGTGGCAAAGTTGGAATCAGCCAATACCATGTCAGCAGCGAGCTTCGCGACGTCTGTGCCGCTGCCCATGGCCACGCCAATATCGGCTTTTTTCAAGGCGGGTGCATCATTCACGCCATCACCGGTCTGGTAGAAATGTTGTGAGCAGCGCAAATCACTTTGCCAACATAGGACTCACCATAGCTACAACAAGTCCAAGACCTTGCAGGAGGTTCACCAACTCGACCTTGTGCTTCGGTTCGGTTCGGCTGAAAAGGAGGGCTTTCTGGACAGCTATGACCTTCTCTGCATGACTGAGCTCTTCAAACTCGCGGCCAGTATAGCTCTTCCCTGTCAAGTCTTCATCCGCACCAAAAATCCCGATGTTTCGGCAGACACTTTCCGCTGTTCCCTTGTTGTCTCCGGTGATGCATATTACGCGAATGCCGGCAGCCTTACAGCTCGCGACAGCATCGCGGGCCTCTGGTCGTGGTGGATCTAGCATACCGACTAACGATACGAAAGTGAGATTGCGTTCAAAACGAGAGTAGTCTGCTGCGCTATCCGAGTGGTAATGGTGAATGTCAACATCCTGGACGTCAACAAACGCGAAAGCCATGGTACGCAGGCCAGACTGCGCATAGGAAGTGGTTTGCGCCAGAAGTTGGTTACGGAGGGAAGGAGTGAGTGGTATTTGATGACCACCTGGAACCAGAACGGTGGTACACCTTTCCAAGACAAACTCGGGAGCACCTTTAACAAATAGGCAACCAGTCTTTTCGAGTTGGACAAGGACCGACATCATTTTCCGATCACGGGAGAACTCAAAGGTCAGAAGACGGGGAATTTTCCTCTCCAGATAGTCGCTGACAGCGCTTGCCCGTGTTGACGGGGCGAGAGAGTTGGCAGAAGCCGACAACTTTGGGTCCGAAAAGCCAATCTTCTCAGCCAACACTTTCAGAGCCGCCTCTGTGGGTTCGCCCACATTGCCGTAAGTGCCCTTGTCCTAGAGACCGATCCGTTACAGTGAAGGAAATAGCGTGCGAGTACGCCGTTGACTTACTGCATTGTATACGATCTTGGCGTCATTGCAAATTACAGAAATCTCAGCCAGGCGTTGCACAGGCTCTGACCGAAGGTCAACCGATGCATCCTTCCCATCAGGGGACGTGACCGACCCATGTGGGGAGAACGTTGCACCTTCTACATGGTGCTCGCGGAGTCCCTCCGACCTGTCAATGACGACAAACTGGTTGATGGAGAGAGCTAGCATCGCAAATCACATAAAGGACGACGATGTACCCACGTGTGAGACGCTCATCTGGTTGGTTGTCAGAGTACCCGTCTTATCCGAGCAAATGACATTGGTGCTGCCCAAAGTTTCGACGCTAGGAAGGTTCCGAACGATGGCGTTTTTCTGCGCCATTTTTTTCGTCCCGAGAGCGAGACATGCGGTGATGACGGCGGCCAACCCCTCTGGGATAGCAGCGACGGCGAGTGCGACAGCAATTTTAAAGTAGTACACCGCGCCCTTTAACGCACCGTGATGCGCAGGATCCCAAAAGTGCCGCACATTGATAATCCACACGAGCATACAAATGGCCGAAATGACCTTCGCGAGCATGTCTCCAAAGTCGTCCAGTTTACGCTTCAGAGGAGTCTTTTCGCTGATTTGGGTAGAAATGGACTTGTGAATGTCGCCGATCGCCGTGTTTTGACCGGTGAAGACGACGATCGCGCGCGCGGTCCCATTCACGACAGTGGTACCCTTAGTCACAATGGGTGTGAGCATACACGCAGGTTGACAGGGGTGCAGGAGATGAGAACGCACAGTAAACAGCATATTTGTCATGTCTTGCTTGACCGCTTTGACATCCGCCACGACATCCACAGATTTACTGACGCTCACACTCTCACCTGTGAGAATCGCTTGGTCGACTCGGAAGCTGCTCGACGACACAGACAGGAGCCTGCAGTCCGCCGGAATCTTGTCACCGACGGACACGACGATGACATCACCCGGAACGATGCGCGACGCCGGAATGCGGCTGACTTTACCGGAGCGGAACACATTGGCCTCGTCGGGGGAATAGTGCATCAGGGCCTGATGAACGCCTCGGGTGTCAGCAGGAAGGGGATCTTGGAAAACGAGGGCGTGACGTACATCAATGGCTTTTTCTGCATTGCTCTCCTGAATAACACCGACTGCAGCGTTTGCAATGAGGATGAGGAGGATTACCGCGGGCTCTACGAAAGCCCCGAAGGGCGAGGCATCCTCCTCGTCCTCGAGTAAGGCCAAGACGAAGGATATGATGGCAGACGCAAGAAGGATGAGAACGAGCTGATCCTTGAATTGTTCGAGGATGAGTTGCCAGAGAGGTGTCCCTGGTTCTTCGGGGAGCTCTTCCGTTGGTAGTTGTTGTTAGCAGAGCGCGAGTGGTAATACATAGGCAACGCGCGCACCATTGGTACCGTAGCGTTCTGAGTAAAGAGCGACTTGGTCTGGGGAAAGACCTGCATTTTTATCAACCTTGAAGTGGCGTAAAACCTCGTCTGAAGTAGCTGTCCATGGGTTGTCCATCGAGGATTTGTAAGTGACGACGTGGTTCGGTGTGCACAATTTGGTCATTTAATACTTCACGCTGGCAATTCCCACGATGCTTAGATCCAAAAAAATTTGATATAGCACCGTGGGAATCCTGCTCTCTTCCTCTTTGGGCGGCACGTTCCCCCTTGGAGTGTTGTGGTTGTTAAGGGAATCACTTGATCATCATCTATTGTACAACTACAATCGCAAATAAAAATCAGAGTCGGTCCTCTTGCGTTCATCCTAATGGGAAGACGTGACGTGGCCGAAGAGCGAGTTCCGATATGACCTGCAATATAGTAACATGCACCCTACTCTCGGCAAATTACAATCTGATCCCCGGCAGTAAAACTCCTCAACTACTCTTCTCCGCGGTTATGCATCGCTCTCCTCCAGGTGCAGAAGGGGCTCTCGGGCAATGACCGACTCTTCAGATTCAGATGATAGGAACCGGTAACCTTCCAACTCTGTGTCCAAATCATTCGGTGACACGAAGATGCAAGCGAGTCCATCCGACTCAAGGCCGGGTTACGTGTGGTAGATGATGGAGATGGCTGGAACAAGCGTCGGGTCTCCTCGAGATTAACTGAATCATTTGGAGGGCTTTCGGAGAGCGGTTGAGGTTGAGGATGAGGATTCGGTAACGACAAGTTGGTTGAGTTTGGCGTGTTGGAAGAAGGGGAATGATTAGAAACGGGAGGGGTAACTGTGCGCACCACAGTGGAGCTGGCAATATCGGAGGATGATGTCTCGGCTGGCGGTGGTGGCAGCGGTGAATTTCGACCTTCAGTTCTTGTCTGAGAGCTACTATCCTCTGCGCCCTCCCGAGCTCGCTGTTCGGTTTCTCGCCGTTGCTGGGCCTCATGTTCAAGCAAAGATAGTCTCATGGCTTCCATCATCATCAGCTAGGACGGAGCAGTGCACTTGTCAGTACCTGAAAGGAACGAAGGGCTTTCAATACTCACTTCCTCCAGATCTCGACCGCCGAAACCCATATTGCCGAGAAAGCTGTTCAGGTCCTGCTGTTGCTGTTGTCGTCGTCTCGAACGTCGACTGGTCCCACCATCTCCTTCTGTGCTAGCGGCATCGACGGAAAGTGGGTGAATTCTTCCACTCGTGATACCCACCGGAACAAGGCGGTCTCCGATCTGCCTCATGATGATACGTCGATTCGCGCGGCGAGCAGCTGCTGCTTGGACTGCCGCCAACTTGGCCTCCCAATCAGGGCGGATTTGATCTAGGTCATCGACATGAGGTGGCTGCACGATCGCGATAACGAGGGGCGAATGGCTCATACCTACTGTCACGACATCAGGGTCGGTGTGATCGTAGCTCTTAAACCGCCTTTGCTTCCCGATTCTCACTTTGGCACTGTCGAATGACCGCTGAGAATCCTTGGGTGAGTCTGGCCAGGTGGGGTGGGCCTGGGAATGATTCCAAAATAGGAAGATTGCGGTCGTGAGTAGAATGATTCGTCATCGTGGGCTGGACTCGAGGCCAACTGACTTACCCATCCTTCGCTTCCAATGCCCGCTCTCCAAGGGGGAGAAGTGTAAACAACGCCAAAGTTTTCTTGGACACAAAACGGACAACATGCAGGCTCAGAGACCATATGTGTTGTTGTAGGTTCAGTCCGCTTTATCTGCACGAAACATTCTGAGCAAATCGCCTGGTCGCAGCAACGGGAATGATTAATATTGGGGGGATAATACTAGAAAGTGTGTGTCAGATGAATTGGGTCCGTTCAGCTTGGTAGCGACGGACGAGGAAGCATATTGGACACTCTGTAGCATCTCTGTAGATCGCAGCCTCGGCAGCGCGGGGTAGCTCCTTCGATACACTCGCACGCTTGTGATGAGTAGATTTCGCGGGAGGGGGCGGCGCGTCGCTGCGTGGTGCTGTACCATCATGCTCGACCGGGGCGGGTGGTTCTTTACGAGCGGCAAGGATACGGTCGTCATCCCAAGAGATATCGTAGTCATCGAGGGGTCTATAAAAAGGCGCAATTTTGCGGTCGATGATGAGCTGAGTGACGACGTCTTCTTTCCAATCTTGAGTGCCGGAGTACACCCCTTGGGGAGTGAGATAACCAAAGTCGACCGTATCCTCGTGGTGAACACGGTAAGATGATGATGACGCGCTGTTCCCCATTACTACGTAAGGAGGGGGATAGGGCGATGGTCAGGGCGGTGGGCCAGAGCTGTGTCGGGTGTACTTTGTCAAGAGGAAACGGAGAGATGAGGATCCTCAGCACAGCACACACCCACACACACTACGCTACTCGACTCGACTCGGAACTCGATGACCCCAACCTAACCCCTAACCCAACTCAACCCACTTGGCCCTCCATCGGCCCGGCCTCGGCTCGATCTCCGGCACAGCGACCCCGGCCCGGCACACCCTTCTGCATAACTTAACATGTCCTGA
Organism: Russula compacta; assembly: GCA_022376555.1. Lineage (NCBI taxonomy): Eukaryota > Fungi > Basidiomycota > Agaricomycetes > Russulales > Russulaceae > Russula > Russula compacta. The sequence continues at coordinate 43,554 of WTXH01000007.1, read as the reverse complement.
CCCGACCTGACATGACATGCTCTCTACCCAAGGCACCTCTCAGCGCCCTCAACGACCATCGATTCATGTCAATCCCGTTCCCCCTTTACCAGACTTGTACACAGACGCTCGTTTGCACGGATATCAGGGCCCAACACGTACAGTGAGACTTCCAGGAGCGGTCTCCAGCGGCGGAGGGGCGATCGCTAAAAGTGAAGACGGGGAGCGGTGTGTGGTTGCGGGAAAAGAATGTGTGTTCTTCGATTGTCCTGTGTGTACACAATATTTAGCCCATCGGGCTGCGCTCACCCATAGGTTTGCGCATCTTGCGCCTTTCGGATACCCAAACTTCGCTTAATCCAGACCACAAGTCCTCTGTTGGTCGAGGAGGCCATCGCATCGATGCGTCACGCAATTTGTGGAGTGGCGGCGGGTTGAAAACGGAGAGTGTCAGCACCGACGTTGCTTGGGGTCGCGGGAGTAAGTCTCAGTCTTAGGGGGAGAAATGAATAAAAACTCCATCTCGGCCAATACCCAGGCTACGACAACAAGATCCTCACGAGTGCCCGGAACGGTGAACTTATAATGTGGGACCTCAATAAGCTAGGTCCCTCCAAGTACGGTGAGTCGTTGACGTGGTTGAGTACCTTTTGCGCACTGTGTAGACATCCTCGCGTAGAGCGTCGGACGCGCCTGCACCTCCGTTCAATCCATGTGCTCGCGTACTCTCCCATCGTGGCCAATTATTGTATGACCGGCTCTGCCGATGGTGACATAAGGGTCTGGGTGAGCCCATGGCTTGCATTAATGTATGCTCGCCCTGAAATTAATTTAGGACCTGCGCGATATGAGAAACTCTGTTATAAGGCTCCACCATCCCACTGCTGTTCGCACGGCGGCCTTTTCATGCAGTCAAGTCTGTCCTGTACATGCTGTAGTAGGTCTGGACAATGGTTCCCTGTATAAGTCGGTGACTTTTTCTTTATTTCGCTCTACCTGCTCACCAGTTCTACCCTCAGATATGACTTCTCAATGGGTTCAAAAGGGCAGCTTGATCGATTTCCCGTTGCGCACACGGGTCCCATTCTCACACTCGACTGGTGCGCGCCGGATGGAGGTGTCCCCGGCGCTGGCGGGTGGATCGCCAGTGGATCGCTGGATCGAACAGTCAAAGTGTGGGACATTTCGGGTTCCCACTTCGTACGCACAGCTACCTATACGATTGCAACACAGTTCCCTGTACGTCGTGTTCGGTGGCGTCCAGGATATGAGTGCGAGCTCGCCGTTGCGTCAAACGCCGAGTTTGGCATTGGCTCAATGTCAGAGGTCAGTGACCCTGACCCGGAGAAGCCTGAGGAGGCTCCTACGAATGTGAAGAGGAGGACGGATATAGGGGACGCAGTTGAGATATGGGACGTAAGGAGGGGACACATCGCAAAGTGGCAAGTTGGGGGTTCTGCGATTGAGGGTGGTGTTACGGGTAAGTCTCCTTTGTATGCATAAGCCAAGCCGGGGCTGAGACTCTATGAACAGATATCGAGTTCCGCGACTCACACGCCCTATGGGCGCAACACTCATCGGGGACGTTCGCTCAACTCGACCTCAGGAATTCATATCGTCCCTTGGATGCCGTCCCTCGTCTTGCAGTTTCGTGGGCCGCTTCACACTCGCTTACTTTTGTGGCAGACAAGAAGACCCCATGGGAAGTCCCATACGATGACATGTGAGTCTCTTTTACATCTCACAGACCAAGGCTTACTGTTCCTTTCTTAGAGACCCAAAGACTAGGCTGTCCGTGCCTGTCCCTAAATTAAAGGCGCTGGGAAACAAACCCTTCAAGCCGGTCGTACAAAGTGTGGGGACACACGTATTCAATTCTTCCCACCAAGATTCGGATAGGTTTTCTGTTCTCGCAAAGGGTTATGTCGTTGACGGATCCGACAAAGTGACCATATGCGAGATCAATGCTCAGATCGCATTACATGCAGACCACCACCAAGTATTCCAGATGTGGTGTCTACTGGGTTCTCTTTTCGCTCCGGCTCCAGTCACCCCCGATATATCTCGTCCACAGACGCCATCACTGTCTCCCTTGCCACTTTCCTCTCGTATCTTGCCTCACTCTCGTTCAGCCCCTGCAGCCATTCCGACTTCATCGAGCGTTCCTTCCCAAAGCGATCCCTTCCCGCCCCCCAATACGCCAAGAGGCTTGTCCTCCGAATCCATGTTGAGTTCCCACGCGCCATATACTACTGCAGGCGATTCTCCACATCCTGTCTCACCGTCAACATCACCATCCCCTCAGCGTGTTTCCAATCCAACACAAGTAATTTCAAGCCCTCAGTCCGTGCTTAGCACACCGTCAACGACCCCTGCTCGCTCCCCATCAATCGTCCCGCGACGGACCCCTAGTGCCTCGCTCCTCGCTAATCGCTCGCGAGCCCTGTCGTCTCTACAATGGCCTTCAACGGCTAATTCCTCTGGTCCAGGCGATAATTCCAGCTCTCCTAGTTTACGCCACGTCGGCGAGGGCACGCTAGACGACTCAGATTCGAGCGGCAGTGAGAGTGACTTGAGCTCCCTGCCGTCTGCCTCGGCCATATCACCCGTCGCGCAAGCACTCTCACGCACAGCATACCCGATCACCCAATCACACAGCAGCCCGCTCTCACGCATCGCCGCCGCAGGCCACCAAACGTGGACCGAAGACGAGCGCGAGGTGGACGACGACTCACCCTCGCCCGCATCCAGCGAGACCGAATCCGACTTTGAAACTGCACCCGCGCGGACCCGCGCCCGCGCCCGCTCTCAATCCCTGCGCCGGCGCGTCGCGAGACGAGGCAGCGTCAGCGCGACACGTGTGGCGGTGGCGGTGGGCTCAACGCAGGCGGCGACGGGGGCGGCAGCAGCAGCAGTCTCGCCGCTCGTGCTTGCACGGCCGGGCTCGCGTAGCAGCATGCGGACGGTCACGGCGCACGATGACGGCGGCGGCGAGCACGAGCCGTTCCTCCCTCCCCCCGCGCGGCCGACGAGCGCGTCGCGCGTCGCCTCGGTCGGCAAGTCCGTGTCCGATGGCCTGTATGGTTCGGGCGCGGGAGCGGACTGCGACGCATCGTCCTCGTCGTTGTTGAACGCCCAGGACGTCTACATGCGTAACAGCGTGCGGAGGCGCGTGGAGGATGTGCGCGAGGCGATCGTGGCGCGCTTCGAGAGGCGCTGGAAGAGCGCGCCGAGGTGGGGGACGTGCAGACTTGTGCTATGATGGCGCTCGTGGCATCAGAGGCGCTGCGGATCGGAACGCGGCGTGTGCAGTTGTTTGTGGAGGCCTACATCGGTGCGTGGACTATCGTCGCAGCGGTGCGGCTGTTCGAGATGGGCTGGCTGGCGCTGACAATTCGTGTATAAAGAACTGTTGATGCGGATGAAGCTGTATATCACAGCAGCGTATCTTCGAAAACACTCGGTTTTACCGGATATACGCTCAGCTACCAACGTAAGGGATCTTTCAACCGTCCGTTAGAACAACATGCGAAACTTTTCCCTTTTTTTTTTTTTTGGTTTTCAAGCTTCAGACAACGGTTTATATGTCTTGTGGGCGGTGCGGAAAGCCCATCCTCGCCCAGCAAGGCGGTTCCATGTGCGCAACCTGCAGATCCCCTGCAGCACAGTGCTCGATTTGGTACGTTTTTTTTTCCCTCCAATCCCTCAAACGTTGATTCGAATGTGCCCGCAGCCACCTTCCGGTAAAATCTATGCTCTTCCAGTGCGCCGTTTGCTCGCACGGTGGACACCAGGCCTGCTACAGGCGGTTCTACGCCGAAATGCCGCTGGTCCACCTCCCAGCACCACAATCGCCGTCGTCGGCGGGATCCTCGCTGAAATTTTCCGCTCCTCGTGTTTGCCGTTCGACGTCGCGCAGCAAGGACAGAGGGTGCGACGACGCGATCGATATCGCGGTGCCCGATTATGCGATCGATGCGTCTGCTGTGGTCGCGCCCTCCCCGCGCCAGTTGATGGGCCACTCTTGCGCGGCGGGGTGCGGCCATTTTTGCTGGGTAGCCAATTTTAAAGAAGAGGAGACGAGAAGTCGTGACTGAATGCCCCCTTCTTTTCTTTCTCCGCCGTGTCTCGGCGGGCTGGGAACTGATGATGCTTTTATAGTTTGTAATATTTTTTTGCTCCGATGAGATATACAGGCCCATTGCAGACTACGATGCGAAGAAGATGTGATGTGATGATGACTTGAGAATGACAAAAAACAAAAGTTGTGCCGGTGGCAGACACGTATGGACGGTAATTCTGTTTCTCAGACAAAAGAGTGCGCTGATTACGGGAGAAACAGCAATGGCACTTCGGGAAACTGTGATGCCCGTGAAGAAGTGGTGGAGCAGCGCCGGGAGTAAAGATTCTGGACCACTGTGGTGGCCCATGATGCGTGATGCATGTTCCGAGAGCGTCTCTGGGCTCGCTCCAGGCTGATTCTGATCTCCGTGAGCAGGCCAAAAAAAAAAGGGGGGGGAACCTCTATGTATGTGCATGTATGGTCGGTTATCTCAGATTGGGTCATTGGTTTGTCGATCGATCTAACCGATAGAGCTCGCTTCGACTGTTTTGTCCACGGTCCATGTGGTCTATGGACCGACGACGACGATTGTGGGGCTTTTGAGTGGGCCTCGGCAAGCGATGATGTCTAGGGGTCATCTCATCTGGTCATCCCAGACCAAAAAAAAAAAACCACAAATGAATATTCGACACGAACCCACTTCTACCCTCCACGTAGCACTACCGTAAAACCGGGGCCCCCGTCGTCGCCACCTTCTGCACTGCACGTTCAAATTACGAACCCCCCCGAGTCCCTCGACTACATCCTCGCTTCCTACTGTAAGTCCCAGTTCGGGCAGCGAGGCAAGCAGAGGTTCGGCTCGGCGGCCTCTGCCAGCGGGTTTGTTTGTTCAATATCTCCCCAGTCCATTTATTCGAGAGAGGTCGACATCATGATGGTGCATTCTTATCCAAGTTGATGCTAGCAATCAATCAAACTTCGAGCAAGCAGCTGTCTCAGGAGTACAGCGCCAGTACAAGCAAACGGGGATGCCTGACTGTACAACTGGCAAGCACACCAGCAAGAGCATATTGTAGTTGGTGGTAGAACATATACGCCAGGAACATCCTGGATGACTCGGATCTGCTGCTGTATCTGCGGGTGGAGCGCGTGTAGGAAGGGGTATATATCCAAGGGCCACGGGTGTCCTCTCCTGTGGTGTTGCCACAAAGAAGGTTGGCACGACAGTTTTCTCACCCATTGTTAGCTCAATAATACCTCACTCTTTGATTTCTTCCAATGTCGGTGCTTGTTCCATCGATGTTCGAGAATCCAGAACCATTTCCTGTTGCATTACTATCAAGCAGTGCCTGTTCGACCTTGGCGACGTTCGTTTTTCAACGCAAGAGGAACTTTCATTGAGATTCGATAACTACTATCCATCGCATTGAATTGAAGGGTCTAGTCGTCGAGCTTGAGAGAGAAGAGTCGGAAGAGGCAGACACGCTCCCGCTGGTAGAGACGAGGACAAGTTCGCCGATCATTTTGTTGCCCTAGAGTCAGAGTACCTAGAATTCAGGCGACGCAGCAAGAAAGCCAGGCAGTGAGAAAACAAAAAAAAAGCAAGACAGAGGTAGACAACCAGAAAGCAAAAAAAAACGTCGTGTTCATTCAATCGACCACGGTAGTCTCAAGCGTCCTCTTGCACGCGCGAGGATGAAAAGGCGATGAGAGTAGAGAGTTCCCAAGGCGGAGGCAAGTCCTTCGACACCTTGAGCCTCTTCTGTCCGTGTCGCTCAGCCAAGACGGCGGCTGCGAGGGTGGGGATGGTCGTCCTGCGTCCTGACAACAAGGGAGATGGAGCAGCAAGATATTTTTGAAACGTGAGCGGGGGGAATTGCAGTGGGAGAGAAATGAAGACACCCCCGTGCATCGCGGTTCCACGGTCGTAAGTGCCGACGGGACGAAGAAAGAGAGAAAGACAGAGCGCGCCGAGGACGGCAATTCCACGAATGCGGGGCACGAGGCGAACGAGAGACGAGAGCGCACGGAAAGGAGAGAAAAGAAAGAAAACAGAACTGGGATTTCGCGGTGATACTGCTGCCGTCCTCGAGAGAGGAGGCCTTAAAAAAAGATGTAGGTAAAATTTGTTAGCAACATGTCAAGAAGGGAGAGCTAAGGATGGTATAACGCAGGCGTACTGGCGCCGTGCAGTTGCAACCGCGTCGATCGTCGTTGCCTAAGTGAGAAGGAAAAAGGGTAAAGGAAGAAGGCGAAAAGGAATGTCGGAGCTATGAGGGCGGGAGACAATGCAATTAGCTCGCAGGTGTCTTGCGCCGGTGGTCGAGGGTCAGATGGTAGTCGAAAGGAGACGGAGGCGGCGAGGGCTTGAAAGAGGAAAATGGCGTTTCGGAGGCAGAAGATGTTGTGATTCGTTCGCTGTTTTCTTGCGCCGGTAGTTGAGGGGGGATGAAGGGAGCGAGGGAGGCAGTGGGCGAGAGACGAGGGGAGCGATAGGCGCGAGGCGGTGAGCAAGTCAGTCTCGTGGCTGACGGGCGCTCCGACGCGGCTGATCCGCTCCGCTCCGAGCATGGATTCGAGGCAAACCTTACATCACAAAGGGTCATCTCTGAAAAGGAAAGTTGGGACGCGCTCCAAGTGGGAGAGGAGTGAAGTGGGGAGCGGAACATCACGTAGGATGCGCTGCGAGTCAGAGATAAGGGTGGCAGTATACTTGTTCCGAAGGTCCTCAAGGCAAGAGCAGCCAAAGCGACAGAAGGACGGCCGGTCAAGAAAATATGCGGTGGTCAGGTTCGTGGGGAGCCGGTGAGAGCGGTCATAGAGCCGCACGACAGCAGGATAAGCGAAAGAGGCGGAAGTATAAAGGGAGAGGATGGGTGTCATAAAGAGTAGGGAAGAGTATGGAAAGTGGGTCAAAGCAGGAGTCGAAGAAGGAGCGAGACGCCAGAAGGGAGTGGAGAATGCTGGAGAGATTAGATTCCAAGTGCTGGAATGAGTAGGGAGTGAACTTGTCCTCAGGAAAAGTAGGGGGCGGAACAGGAGGGGGAGAGATGGGAAGAGGGTGGGAAGAGGAGGCCAGATGGTCAGCAAGGGAATCAGCTACAGAGGCAGGGTCGGAGGCAGCAGTGTGAGCACAAACATGGTGGAGGGAGGGACGGGTGGAGGACGGGAAGGCGACAATGGAAAGGATCCAGCGATATAAAGAACGGGCGGGGAGGGACAGCCAACAGTGAGGGAGAGGTGGGTGGTGTAAGGTGTCAGTGAGGAAGTTGACGGCATTGAGGTGGTCACCGAAAACCGGGAGGGAGGGGAGGGTGGAGGAGCGAGCGAAAAAGGACAGCCATGAGGATGCCGCGTGCAGTTTCCCATGTAGGATGGTAGCCAGGCAGCCAAAGAAACAAGAGAGCCCCAGAAGGAGAGGACGGGCAAGGCCGAGGTGAAAAATACGGAACAGAAGGCATCAGGCAACATGGATGTGTCTGAGGCAGAGGTGATGAGGGAGGGAGAGGGAGAGGAGGTTGTGTTCAGCCTGCCACTGACAAATCGGGGGAGGGATGGCGAGAGGAGGCTGGCTAGCCATAGGTGAGTATGGAAAGCGAAATAGAGGATAGCCAAGCAGTGATGGTGGGGAGGTGAAGAAGTAAGCATCATTGTTTCCCTGTCGCTAGGCAGAGATGCCTGCCCTTTGACCCTCTTGTTCTTATGAGGCTGCGGGACCATGGGCATGACGGAGGAAATGTGTGGAAATCAACAAGGACATTTAATCACTTTGACTGGAGTGTCAAACTTTTCGCACACCATCTTTTTTTCGCCACCCTCCAAGTCTTGACCTACGCATGATTGACCCGTCCTATTGGGTAGGAAGATCGGTGTCAACAACGGTGGGAGAAAGGAGGCGATGAGGCGAAAAGAGTGCATACCGGCTGCACTTCGACCGCCAGATGCTGTCTCACCCCGATAGTAATCCTGCTAGATCCCATTCTCCTTTTCTTGATGCTAGCATAGATGCAGTACGACCCTCGACGTCCTGCAAGTGGACATTTGCACCTCGTTCGAACAGTAGCCTTGCAATCTCGACGTGACTATTCGCTGATGAGAGATGTAATGGAGTCCAGAGGTCCTGCTCCATTGCGTTCACATTGGCGCCACGGTCAAGCAACAACTGCGTGACGTCAAGATGTCCAAATCGTGATGCAATATGCAACGGGGTCCAGCCAGCCTTGTCCCGGCAATTTACGTCTGAATTGTACTTGATCAACAAATTCGCGACCTCCAGTTTTCCTTCCATCGATGCTGCATGTAACGGGGTTTGATAAATTAGATTCCGCTCATTGACATCCGCACCGTGGTCGAGTAATGACTGAACAACATCAATATTCCCCTGCATAGATGCGGTAAGCAACGAAGTCATCCCTTCATGGGCAGAAGTATTTGTGTCATCAAAAGTGCCTAGCGACGATATCGCAGCATCGGACACGTCTTGTCGAATTTCATCCGATAAAGGAATACCCACTCCTAGATACTCGGCTAAGTACCCAGTAACATCCCGGTTCCAGTTCGCGGATGAAAGCTGTAGGAGAATGTCATCACTGCCGCTTTGCATATTGACATCTACGCCTAACTCTTGTAACTGTTTCATTGTATTGAGATGTCCACTGTGAGCTGCGGCGTGCAACAAAGTGGAACCATTGCTATCTTGAGAGTCGGTACTCGACCCGCATTCAAGGAGGAAGCGAGCGGTCTCGAATTGTCCATATCGCAACGCCAGGTACAACGGAGTTTGGTGATCCTTGTTTCGTTTCTTAACGTCCGCATGGTACTGTGTGAGCAGCTTCACGATACTGAGATGTCCGTTGGCTGACGCGGAATGAAGAGGGGTCGAGAGGTTCAAATTCTGTGCATTTACACTAGCACCACGGTCGAGCAGTTCCTGTGCAATTTCGAGATGACCATGTAGCGAAGCTACATATAATGGAGTCCAGCCATCGTTGTCTGGAGTGTCCACAGCTGCGCCGCTCTTGATCAATAGCCGCACGACATCAAGATGTCCATATCGTGATGCTGAAAACAATGGAGTCCAGCCCTTGTAGTTAGGAGCGTCCACAGTTGCACTGTGGTGTAATAATATTCGCACGATCTCCAGTTCCCCTTCGCGCGCTGCTACCTTCAGTGCGGTATCACCACTTGTGCCTTGCAGGTTGACATTTGCGCAATGTTTGAGTAATAACTCCACAGTGTCACGACGACCGGTCTGTGACGCTACACATAACGGAGTCTGCCCCCTAACATCCATGATATTCAGGTCTGCGCCATGATCAAGGAGCAGCAAAGCGATCTCCACATTTCCTTTCACAAGTGCAGCATTCACGGGCGCACTGTGGAAGCCCCCAATGGCATTGACATCCTCTGGATGGGCAGTGACAAGATGTACAACCAGGTCATGGAAACCGCACAGTGCCGCATAATATAATGGGACTGCCTCCGGTCGTGTTGGCCGAGTCTCGAACATGTGTGGCCGGAAAGGATAGCCAATATCGTATATCCAGATCCATGTTGCAAACGAGGGCTTGTCCACATCAAAGAGGTGTTTGATTGCATCATCAATGCTCGACGACACATCTTCAAATCGGCCGTGGTTGACCCAGTACTGGGCCGCGTACTGTGCGAATGGGAAATTTTCGATGCTGCTTTTGTCGACGCGATTCCCAAGATAGAGGAGGACGCTGAGGGAAGCCTGGGCAAGAATGGTATGTGCCGCTCGAGGATGAACATGGTAGCAGTTAACGTTAATGTTATGTGTCAACTTGGCCAGTCGATCGGATATCAGGAATTCCTTGACAGAGAAATGTGCGAATTGAACAACTGGAGATCCATCGACGTTGATAACAGCGATTAGGCTGGAACATGCGGATAGCACAGCTTCTTGCGCATCCTCTAAACGCCAATCCACATTATATTCGGGTGGCTTTCCAGGGTCAAACCGAATCGCAAGCAACTCCGCGAGTTCATCGACCCGAAGGGGGCGAACAGCAACGGTGAGGCACTGGAATAGTCGATGTGCGAATTCTTGTTTCTTTCTCTCGATGCCTAGTAATGTGCGTTCATATGTTTCGTCCAGCGTTTCGGGCAATTCCTCGAGAGTACGCCGAATCACCGCTGGGAAACAACCACGCAGAGTTTCCAGTTGACAATAGACCCATCTAAACCTGCCTTTTGGGTAAACAACCTTGGGAAGACCTTAGTGTAGCAATCACTTACATTCCATCTGCCTTCGCCGAAAGGATATCGATAACTAGCTGCTTGTCCTCTGGCCTCCATCTCCGCATCTTCCGATCCGAGTGAACAACTTTGCTTATGTAATCCAGGATATCTTGCTGTTGTCCGATTTCGTCGTGGAGGGATACATGCAGAGGTGTGAGAGGCTTGAGAACATTCCAAATGTCGATCTCCGGCCGACTTGTAACACAAATACGTAGACTTCCAAGGTTCAGGCCAACAAGCTCTTCCAACAGCTCCAATACCTCTTCGCGTGCCGTTGGAATCCCGGTTGTGTTGGGACACTCGTCAAGAGCGTCTACGATTATATACCTGATGGGCTGATGTGGAAGTATCAACATCTTTTTCAGGCATTCCGTGAGAGCATGATTGTTGGGCTGCTGCGATCCAGCATTGTTCTTTGAGTACAGGTCAGAGAGAATCTGGAAGCAGGGATCGGTTTTTGCAGAGAGCTGCGCAATCAGTGAGGTGAGGAGGCCGCGGATTCCTTGCTTTGCGATGTCTTTGAAATCAAAATAATAGTAACCCATCAGGGCTAGTCCACGATTGCATTTCATTTTGACTTCTTCGATGATCGTCGAGCTGATTGGCGGCATGAACACGCTTGGTACGGATACGCGGGCGGAAACGGGGGAGGACACATACCAAAGTATACTTTTACCCGATCCCGCTACAATATCCAGTGGCCAGTGACTATCGGCAACAACAATGGACGTGAGACAAGAAGAGGGCGTACGCTTTCCATGGATCCACAGGAGGGAACCCTTTCCTTCCCATTCGTCCAAGGTGCTGCCCCGAGTGAACCATTCTGCAGTTCCATCCTGATGTGCTCCATGAGCAATGTTGTGATTTTCTGATGGATCTGGAGGGGAGAGCCAGTTTCGAACTTTCTCTTGTAATTGGTCTCCTGCGAGACAGGTTCAGCCTCGATAGTTACGAAAAACAGTGACAGGCAACAACTAACGCTTCATCTGGTTAATTTCATTTGCCGTCTCTTGTAACACAACTAGTGCCAACAGTCAGCCTGAGTAACATCTAGCAGACGATGAGCATACCCAGCGCTTGCTGTAGATCAACCATGGATGCCCTGCCATCTATGCGAAGAACAATTTAGTGAGCAGCCAAAAACGACCAAATGTAACAGTCGCGTACCATCCATGACGAGCTTAACATTGGTTATAAGACTGTGGATGACTTGAAGTGTCTCAGCTCCAGTCATGCGAGCTTCGTCATCAGTGAGGCGGTCCAGCCTCTGTAGCACAGCTTCGATTTCACTTTCTCCCAACAATTTCTTCGCAAACTTCTCTGAGACAGGGTCACTAATGGATGCATATATAGAATGCGGAACGTCTCACTGAGTCGACCCTCCTTGATCTGCTTCGTTGCGAGGGAAAGTACTGACAGCACCTCAGCCATAATCTTTGTGATTATACCAGACATTGAAGGGGAGAATGGGATTTCAGTATAGATGCAAAGGCGACCGAGGAAAGTTTCGATGCATTCAAAGAGGTCCATTAACGTGCCGTAACTTGCACTGACTCCGACAGCAGCCTGAAATACAGAGACATTAGAAGGACTCAGTTGAAGAAAGGACATTGAGACACATACAGCGAGGAGAACATCGACGCCGCCGAGGATCGCATTTGTTGGTTGAAATGGTACCTGGAGGTGGAAGAGTAAAAGTGTGATCGGATGAGACGTGATCCCTCACAGAACTGACCATGCTAGCAGCGGAGGCAATAACACCGGAAAGTGTATTCAGGACCTGCACTAGTGGTTTGAGAGAGTTGATCAATTTGCGATTTCCATCGCGATACGTGCGGAACTGGTATTCTCTCTCTTGAAGGAGTTTGAGGATGGCAGAGGGATCGTGGCAGCTCTGGAGGGATTGAACAAAAGGGTATGTAGCAAGATCTATGCCTGTTTGTCTTGCATAGTCAGACAATGCAGCGTCGAAAATGGATTGAAAGGTAGGAGAGAAGGTCGCTGTTGAAGACATGACAGGAAGGAGGATGGGGGAAGGCGGCCCGGGGTATGAGGGGGAAGGGAGGACAGCGCAGCGTCTCTCCTAGGGAATTGTCTACTAACCAGAAACGGCGTCCCCACTTCTCCAACCACGGATAGTTGATACGGTCTATCCTGGTATGTATGGTCAACGTTGTTGTCCTCATACGCAGCATCGAGGAAGAGTAAGTTCTATAGATACTGTATAGTAGGATAAGTTCGTTTCACGCGCGAGCCATTTTTCCCCACAATCCGCATCTGGTCTGCACACACAGTAGCGTCGGACGTCCGACGCGTACGTCCGCATCGTCGAGGTGAGACCTCACACGCCTGTCCTACCCTGCCCTGACAAACAAAAAGAGTTATTGCTTCCTCTAGATAGATAGATCTCTGTCTCCGCCGCCTTTACTCACTTTGTCACTTGTATCACAACCACGCAACGCATGTGGCTGGGTAATACGTGCCTCCCAGTAGTGTTCGTCGTACGTGATCTCATTTCACGCACTGGCTGGCTGGAACGCACGCACGCACATTGCGGCACGAAACTCTTAAAGGGAAAGAGAGATAATTGTTCCTAGTATCTTCTAAATTAAATTATTACAACCGAAGGGTTGTTCAGAGGGTACATGTAAGGTTTTGCGGCAACCTGGGGAGGGTTATATGCCGGATATGGTGCGGACATGGTTGGGCTATAAAAGGAATGAGAATGGGGGGAAAGGGTTAAAGAAATAAGATTAGAAGGGATCAGGAGCCTGAGCCAACGGTCGATAGCCCCCTTTACAGCGGGCGTCGTAGGTGGTGAGGAATACAGGAATAGGCGCCCAGCCAGGCAAGTCCTCTGAGAAACAATGGGATCTTCGAAGGGGAACGCGCTCAAGGCACGAATCTTAGCAAACCTGCTCCACAATCCATTATACCCTTCACAGGTGCCAACCAAATGCAGATAGTTCAATGAACGTACATTTACCCTAGACATTGTCATGGTTCGAGCACACTCGTTATCATTCTATACATACTGCGCTACACATACAGATTTTTTTTACAAAAGCAAATCCTCTCCGATCGGTTGTGACCATTCGAGTCTCTGTCCAACCTACTTTCACAACTTGACGGAGCCAGGCCCCATGGCACACGGTCGTTAGGTCCTCCACAAGGCTCCACTTCCAGTCCCTCAAGCACACCCCATCCTTCGCTACCGACCTTATTGTGATCAACAATGAGTTTGCGCTTCTCAGGAAGCACACTGAACACACGTCCAAGGGAACCTTCCCACCAACGGAGCGCAGAGTAGTAAAATGACGACTGCCTCGACGCAGTCACCACCATCCGCAACACCCACACAGACGAAGTCAAAGGTGTCGCACGCAAACTGCCGTGCTCAACGATCAGATCTGCCAAGAGGAACTGGGCAAATGATCTCCTCCAAAACACCACGACTGACATACTACAACGCGCGGCAAAACCGTGAAAAATTGAAACTGAAGAATGGTCACGTGCGATGTTCATAGGGATGCCGCACTAGCTCGTCGTATAGCTCAGGGGGGAGATCACGAACGAGGGTGACGGCGATGCCGATAATGGGGGAGGCGTCTAGGGGCGGAAAGGTGCGCAGGAGGCGCATTGGTCTGATGACAACAGGATAAGAATCGGGTGCCGGCCAAGAGTAAAACGACCTACGAGGAAGAAGCCATCACATCGTCACGGATGAGGAGTAGTTGTGCAATGACACATAATACGTTAAGGTGTACTCCGAAGGCCAGAAGAAAGTCCCAAAGCCGGAGAACTTGGTCGAGCGGTGGTGTGCAAGCACAAAGCGTGAGAACAGCTAGATACTGAGGGTAAGCAACTACCACAGGACAATAGCGAGGGCACTTACAGGGAAAAGCATATAATTCGGCCGAGAGATTCTTTGAGCGCAGATAGCTGAACAACTCTGGGTCTACAATCTTGAGGCATCGGTCGAGAAGCTATTCAACACGTAAAATTCTAAGAATTGCAGCCAGAGTCGATGGTGGTGACACGAACCCTTAAACCACGATGGACGCCCTCAAGGGTAGGTTGAACATAGAGCGGACAAGACTCTTCTATAAATTTTGCAAAGCAGAAAAATGCTTCCAGTTCTGAAGGCATGGTATAGAGAAAGGGCGCGGCCAGGACATTCATGCCCTGCACATAAGTGAAGCCCAGCTGTTGAGACGACTCTTGTCTGTCTGTAGGGTGGTGAGTGTTGGGGATGAACGGCGGGCAACGATAAGAATTACCGTGATTTCGCCAGACAAACGCGTCAAGAAGACGGACGAGCATGTCCTCTCGGACTCGCTCCTTGAAACCACGATCAGTGGCCAGTGTGCTGGATGAGTGTTGCAACAACAATCACGTCAGAAGAGGGAGAGACTCCGCATGCAAAACACGGTTACGCACCGAAACGTGTCGTTCCGGATTTTCTCCCTCACATCGCAGGGCCCTCTCGCGACATATTCAAGGAAAGTTTCAGCGGGCAGGTCAGTGACCCTGAGCAGGATTTTCCAAATCCTGTATCGTAGCGTGGGATCCTACAAAGATCGCATGGGCGGGTGAACACACACATAGTGCAGGGATTAGCGGAGGTCACCGAACACATACTGCCTTGGACGGGATGCCTTCGATGAGGATGAGTCGGCGGAGCTTCTTCACGCTGTCTTCCACGTCCTCTGGTGTTCGCGTTTTTGAGGACAGCTTCGGTTGCGATAGGATCTTGTTGAACGCGTGCGCCGCGGCGGCCAGATTGGCTGGCTCACCCATAATCAAATCGTTGGCGACCTAGTAACTCGCTAGTGATTTTTGACAGGCAAGGGGATTCAAGTTTGTCGCGGCTGTTGTCGTGAGAACGAAGACGACTTGACCACGTGCGACGTGCAAACGCGGATCCCATAGAAAGGTCGGCGCCTCTCCCATGACTTTACTCACACTCAATGGAAGTGCCGTTTATATCTTCTGGAGCCCTGAGTCGTGCACATTATGTCCTAGTTCGCAAGGTTGAGATGGCACAAACTGCCCAGCAAGCTGACGACTACCTCCTAGAGGAAGTCGTCGCCCTCCGTGATCGCCTCTCGCGTCCCAGGCTCTCCTCCGTGGGTCCAGCTCGCCCCCATCCCTTAGCTTTCATTGAATGTCCCAGATCGCTTAGGCCCAGTGTCGAGAGTACCTCCTTGTCTTGCTGTATTGCTCCATGAATACAGTAGCTGGACTTCCCCCCGATGCGCTAGAATTCGCCCTCCCGCATGCCGTGAACCTGGCAGAAGCTGGCTCCTCCATCGAGGAAAAGAAGGCCGGTACGTTTCGTGCTGCCTTAGTCCACTTAGTCTGCCGCAGCTCCTGCCAGGGTACTTGTTCTGCTCCGAGATCATGCCTCCACATCATGATCTGAAACTCATGCTCGTGAACACGCTCCGCAAGGTATACATACAGTTGTTGACCAGCAGAGTGCAATGTCTCAGGCTACTTTAGGACCTCGAGGCTGATTCAGCTATGTGCATAACCCTCGCGTTGAACCATCTCATCCAGTGCCCAGGCGAGGACGTTATCCCGGCAGTACAGCCACGTCTGCACGGCTTATTGTCCCACAAATCGTGCGCCATCCTTTTCTCACTCGTGGTCAATGGCTATTATAACGTCTTCAAGATCCTATATACGCAGGCGGGCCCTGCATGCTGTTCGCGCTCTAGCGGAATGCGATCCTGCCATGCTCCATTGGTTGTCGCCTGAGATCTCGAGGTGCCTTCGTGATAAAGACCAAGCTGTCGTTGGTTCTGCACTCGCTGTATGCGGCAGTTTATATAAGGTTGGTCCATGTTGTGGCATCCTGGCCTCGTGGTCTTACATTCCTAGAATGGTTTACTGGGCCCAGATGCCCTTGTCGATGTATATAGGATACTAGTCCACTTTGGAAGATCCTCTACGGGTTCATCAGATGCGGTGTTGATAGTGCGGAAAGCACTATGGTTGTACTCTATGGTTCAGTAAGTCCTTGCACCCTTGGCGGGTCACGCTGGACAACATTCCGGAGCAGACCTTCCACAGAAGTGTTAAAAGCCGTCTTTGGACTTATCAGACGATCTGCTAGTAGCACGAAGACTTATAGTAAGATCGCCTGTTATATCTGCTACTGATTCAAACCTTAACAGAGGTCTTCAGTCTTACTCCACGACTGCTTCTCTGTCCTTAGAAATACCCCTACGGGCAAACTGATACCCCTTACGGCGTCGAATGGGTCCCCCGTCACGCATATACGTCAGTTACTCTTGAACGATTTAAGCGGGCAACACTTGTTCCTGTCCTGCTTAGCTTGCGTTCCGCCAGCCATATGGGCGGGTACAGCCCAGGACGTCCCTGCGGTCCTCGAAGCTTGGGAGGTCGACCGCATGATGCAACTGCTCTCCGCCCCTGATCCAGCCATTCGATTGAAAGTGTGTCATCTACTGCTTTACCTCATGCGCGCCTCTCAGCGTGGCCCCCAGACTCTACGCATCTTGATAAATGTTGACCCATCCATTGTCGAATTATATTTTTCCCAAAGACTCAAGTGCCTGGATCGCTCTGCCGAGTCATACGAGGACGAAGTGCTCTCCCTGCTTGAAGTGATAAAGATACTCGCAGGCGAAGACGCCGAACTGTATGCTAGGTCCATCAGAGATGTCATATCGCCTGCAGGGGCTGGGCCCGATGCGCAGCAGACCTCCCAAGTTCTTGAACGCGCCGTGGAAGCTGTATTGTCTTCTCTTCGTGAAGGTGAAGCCGACTTTGTTTCCCTTGCGTTTGGGTGAGGGCCCCTAGACTGACTTTGAATGAATGGCTGCGTCCAGGTGAAACCACCGTCGGAGAAAACATCGCGACGACCTTGTTGACACCGCTTGGGGAAGTGGAGGCAGAGATGTCCTTCAGTTCTACCCTGATGGTCGTGCTAACAGCCCTGGCTTGCGAGTACGCCGGGAGAGTCCCCGTGTCCCCTCTTCAACTGCTACACGGTTTGAGCCGAAGGCTAGTTTTGTACCCAGGTCTGTGTATTCGAGCGGGTACTTTTTCATGCCCCATCTTTATTAACTCTGCCGTTTGTCGCAGCATCTATTCAGGAAGTTAGTCTTCTGACGATGATGCGCCTGGCAGCCGAATGCCAAAAGATTCCTCCCGAGCCGATCTCAGAGGTCCAGCATCTAAAGAGTATATCAGGTCGCCATATATCACGTGTCAGTATCCCTGTGCTTCTCCCTCGTGTTTAGTCCCTTACAACAAGAGACTATCAGAGATGTGGTCAGTTTGAAGACATGATCGGCAAGCCGGATGAGTTGAGAGCAGCTGTTGCGAACAGCCGCTCGCGCTCGGTGGGGACCATTCATTCGGAACACATATTTATAGTATCGATGAACTAAATAATAGCATATCAGCTTCCAGACTTTCTCCTGGCGCTCGAATCCAAGCCACCAGCGCTTCCTCGTTCACCCCACCTCAATTCCTCCTCACGTGCTACATCACGATCATCGCTTAGCGGAACAACGCAGAAGCTCCGGTATGCAGCGTATGAGCCTCCACCACCCGCCCAACCACGTCGTCCGCGCGCTGCGAGCAGCACCCGCTCCACAACCTCTTTGGATTCCTACGATGACCTCTCACGGACGGTCACAGCTGGAGACTTGGCAATTGCAGCTGGCAGCCCCGAGTTGCGTGCACTATCACCCGTTCGTACTCTCCACATTCATTTTCTCGTGACGGTAAAGCGAGATCTGATATACCGTCAACAATTGCAGCTCGTGCGAAGCCCACCCGGCTCCCCCGCACCGAAACCCGAGTCCATCAATCTGCTCGTGCGTACTTTTTGAGAGTAATGAACCCTGATCTCCGCGCCCCTCATACTACGAACCACAGAGCCCACGCGCGGATTTGATCTCCCTCGACACCCCTTTCATCACCGAGCCTCAACCAGGCGAGGTAAGAGCACCAGAGGAGGACGAACAAAATCACGATTTCGCGAGCGTGTGGGACGCGGCGTCGGCATTCTCTGCACGAGGGTGGTGCGACGGGACTCTGGACGCGGTCGTGCGCCGCCTCCAAGGCCTCGGGTTCCCCCGGGGTCTCGCGGTTCTCCCCGCAGACCAGCCGCCATTCCAAGGTGGGGCTAGTGTTTTCGCATATTTGCATTACCACGGATCAGGTCTAATAGCGCCACCGAAAACTGTAGGTGAGCTGAAGATTGTGGTCCACGGCGGCCCGGACGGTGGTAATCGGGCGGCTTTGAGATTGCGCGAGGACCCCGACAACGATGAGGACGAGGACGGATGTTTATGGCGCATGCGAAGCGAAGATGAAGGTGTTCTGCGGGCAGTAAAGCAAGTCCTTGCCGAGTAGGGAAGGGTAGGGGGCAGTCTGTTGTACGTTTAGACTACGAAGAGCGGTGGATTTTCCCAAAATCCATCAGATGGTATTTTAGTCCGCGCAAGAGCAAGGCACTGTGGAAAAGATGATGATGCGTCCAACCGGCTACCACTTCTGACCCTTGAAGGGGCTGCATATATTGTGTTGGGGTTTCGTAATCTCGTCGTGAAACGATTGATCGATGGCGGTCTCTTTGATTCATCGTAACAATTCGGCCTCGCCAGGAAGTCGGGGGAAGTCGGGAGGGATAGCTGTGAAAGAAAAGAGATGGCCCTTTCCAAAGTGATGCGCGGAACGGCGGTGTCTCGGTAACAAATGGCCTTGGGTCACCTGCTGATGTACGTCACTCTGTTGCACGTTTGCCTCAGTTAGGACTGCGGAGTACTCGAAAGTCCCGTCCATCACAACACCGAGGGCAAGTATCTAGTCCGTGGTCCGTGGCCTGGCATCGCCCCCAAACCCATCGGAAGTCCCGTCTCAAGGACCAAAGCTATTGAGTCTTAAAGGCGGATAGGAATGGCGTCGCTACAGTAGCTGAACGCGTGGCCATACTAGTGGTGAAAGCTAGCAGACAAGCACATGCGGAACTGTTGAAAAGGGGAGCATGCGTCGACTCCCCAGCAAGAGGAAGAGATTACGTTCTGAAAAAGCTAAAAAAAAAAAGACTGGTCACGAGGGGACCGTGGATTTGGAAATCAAGAACCTACAACAGTCCAGCAATCATGAGGGATGATAGAAACACCAGAACAGGGGAGACACCAATTTGGATTAAGAATAGGACGAAACCGAAGTAGAAGAGAAAGATGGACAGTGCAAGGAAGAGGCGCATGAGGGCGACCAGAGCCGATGGTCGGAACTTGTCAAGTCGATCGATGGGCTGTAATCGACGGTGACGGGGAATACGAGGATCCATGTGGGGCGTGTGATGAAGAAGGTAGCGAATGGCCCAACGCCGAAGATATATCCCGAAGATCGTGCAGAAGAGACTTAGAGCCAAACTGGTTGACCATATGACATTGATCAAGATGGAGACACTTGGTCGATACAACGTTGGTGACTGGGAAGTTGCCAGTTGTATATCGTTATAAGTCCCGTTCTCACTTAGCATGTTGATAAGGTCATACGACATTTGGGCAATCAAATGGGCATTTGCCGCGATGGGAGTACACAGCATCTTGTTGTTACCCCCGACAATGAATACCATTACGGTCGCCGAGTAAAGTCCAGACTGATGAGAACGTAAGTTCGTTTCATAACGTGCACGTATAGTGTTGAAGACGCGACGCACAAACACAAGTAGGCCATCCCTGTCACCTATCCAATCTTCTGCCAGTTCCCTGTTACTTGGCCCATCGAGAGACAGAAGAAACGAAAAGAAAGATCCCGCGTCTGGTGGGTGACCGTTCTGAGTTTCACCTTCCATAGGTCATCAGAGACACAGAGACACAGAGTGAACCTCGACGAGGACCATGCATGTTTCCGTTCCAGGGATTATATAATCAGGGGGGCTGTGCAACATGGCATGAGGCTGTCTTATGTCATGCAAGGCACAACAACAACTTGCTTTTCGGAAGATGTTGTACTGGAAGCTCAAAGCGCCCGCTCTAGAACCAAGGGGGGATCAGACCAGGGTCTGTTAAATAGGTGGTGTCCTGAACAAAGTTACAGAAGGTGTTTCCACTGGAGCCACCAGTTTGTAGGTTAGGAAATTTGGAGATATGATTAGCACAGCACTGACCTCGGTCTTTGGGGCGAAAGATCAAGCCTGCCAGTGCGAAAGCCTCCGTGCTATAATGGCCTACACAGTGAAATCAAGTCCGAGGAGGATGAGGAAAGGGGAAAATGAAGCAGGTGAGGCAAGAACGCAATGCGTGCGCGCACTACTGTAATTGATGAGATCAATAACTCGAGGTCTTCATTTATCTCGTTATCTCGGACAAAATCCGAGATCCGAGGCTTGGCTTCCTCGTCGTCGTCGTCGTCGTCGCCCGTCTCGTCGCTATCACGGTCCCCTGCCACCGCAAGCAAACTCCAACGTCGCCGTCTTGTCATAAAGAGAGCAATTTGTAGGCAATTTGTGGATCAGAAGTCCTTTATTATTATTATTAGGCTCCAATCCATACCCGACCCGCCGAGTCGAACCCCCCCCCCTTCCCCCCGACTCGGAACTTCAAGCTTCAAACTTCAAGCCCCGGCCCACGCTCGAACTTTTGACCGAAAACGAAAAACTTCGCACCATCGACTTGAACACTCGCCCACCGGATCTCCTGACCTTGGTTTCGCCATATTACTCCAAGCTTAGGTTCGATTCCATCAGTCTCGTCGACTCTGACACATAACTTCGTCAACGCTGACCCACTGTCTACAAAGGCATCTTTAGCCTTGGACATTTGACGCACGCACGCACGCACCTCTTGACTCATCTTTGCTCCTTGGTCATGGACACCGCTGCCTCTTCCTTTTAGGCTTTCTTATTTTTTTGACTTCCGACTTTCGTTCTATTCATCAAACTTGATCCATTACCCTTCTCTTCAAAGGACTGGTTTATTTTCTATCTTCGGTCTCAAATGGACACGTGTACATATGTGCTTACATGTATAGAAAGCTTACTTGCCGCCTTCCTGCAATGCAATCAGTCAAGTGTACCCCTAAGTTTCTTGTCTTTCCCTCCTGCGACTACCCTTTGGTCCATCTAAGCAACTGAATCGATTGCGTTTCAATTCTGCTTATCAGACGGTTGTGCTGTCGCCTTGCTCTCTGCCTCTCGTTCTCTCAGCAAGACCGTCCTAGACACCTCCGACGCCTGCTTATTCACATCCCCCTTCCCCATACAGTTCCCCGAACCGAACTGACGCACGTATTCCAGTGTATCCTGAGGCAGGCTAGGGGCTAGCGAGCGAGCCTAGTGTTCCGAGGTGGCAAGGCCAACTTCAGGCACTGCACTTACCCTGACACTATCCAGTGCGTTGCGCTGGGGGTTCGCTTACGTGTGAGGTGGTCGCGAGCTCCGCATTCATACTGCATTCAAGTGGTGCAACACCCGGCTACAACAGAATAAATACGATAGGGTACACGAATAATGGCAGGCGTAAGCTCATTCAAGTCAGATCGCATCCGAGTCGTCAATGTGCACTTATTCAAGCTCGTCGAGCGCGCGACTAGCGAGAGCAAGGACCTTGATCAGTTCCTCCGGGCTGTAGATATTGAGCTCCATGACATAAAAATATGATGATGGGTACCCACGAGACTCTTCGCTTGAGTTCAGTGTTCGCGGAAGAGGGGGTGCCCTCCAGGAATTTCTCCAAATCAAAATTGAGCAGGTCGTCGCGCCTACAATTGTATGTGAGTAGTTGCAGGCATTTCTCCAGCTTCCTTCTCACCCAAAGATGCCGTTGTTGTTGCCGATAATGTGTGACATGAGATCGGCTCCGAGTATATTCGCCCCGAAGTTCATACCTTTCTGCCCCATGTTCTTCATCATTGACCCAGGCTCAACACGCCTACGATCGCATGTGAGTAATTGCGGGCATTCTCTGACCTTTTCTCACTTATGGTGATTATTCATGTCATGAATTACTTCCGGGTCCCCGCTCAAGGTGATTGGGCCCGGGGTGCCATCAAGGGGGGTGTTCGACATAGTCTTGGCGGGGGAGCTAGAGGGGGGTGGTCCTACGAGATCCGGAGTGTGGTCGCGCTTACGAGTCTGAGACGTGGAAGTTGACGCGGATTGAGCTGAGGAGGATTGAGCTGAGGAGGACTGAGCTGAGGAGGATTCAGCCGAGGTTGAGCCGCTGCTTCCACCGCCGAGGAGGTCCTCCAATAACGTCATCCCGCCCTGGAAGGCCGCACCGAGACCGACATTCTTCCCTAATTCTTGGAATATGCCGCGTTCATCAAGAGTTTCGCGAGCCTGTACCTGATTCTCCCTGGAAGAATTGAAACTGTCAGGGAAGCCCGGCCTCTTACCCCAATATGTAGATCACCGTACCTGACTGGAGCAGATAGAGCTGGGGACACAGCGGATGCAGCGAGGGCGAGGGCGGCGAGAGTCGTATAAGCGTGCATTATTGACAATATTGGTACTGTGATCGTCGAGACTTGAAAGTAGGTGTGAATGCAAAGAGTACGCAAAAAACAAAACGTGCGGGCTGCAGGTCGTCAAAGTTGGGATCAGCCGCGGGCAGCGCAGGAAATCGAGAAATCGAGAGTAGGCACTCACCAACCAGTGCCTTGGAAAGAACGAATGTTGAGCAGGGGCTGAGGACTCGTTCCCAGTGGAAAGCGACTACTTATATAGTCCAAGGGTGCCAGGTGTCGTACTGTTGCGTCGCTGCATTGCTCCGGACTTATTTCGCATCAATAATCAATTACTATCCACCGACCGGAAGATGACATGACGCACTAGTCACAGATATATCCCCCTCCTGCTTTTCGATGGCCTCGGAATTATTATCAGCCCCTGCACCTACTGGATATGAAACCATTGGCTTTGGGTCAGACGTAGGTGTAGGGACTGATAATAACTCGATCGAAGTGGAGAAGAGAAACTGCCAAGAAATCGATAATAAAGTGCCACGTGAATGCACGTTGCTAAATTTGGTGGAAATCGATCAGTCAACCCAGTCACATGATACCTACTTTGACTGCAATATTCTTATTCACCACCTCAATTTAAGTCCTCGTGAAAGGGTGTGTATCATTGACCGGGTGATGAATGCATCTCGCAAGCGCCGTGCCAGCGAGCATCATGCGACCACGGACTCGAAACGACCAAGTTATCCTTCGCAAGGAACTCCTTTTACCAATAAATTGATATCATGGACCCCAACCACAAGTCGCCGGTTGCCATGCGTGCTGAGACTCGGAACGTGCGAGGCTGTGAGCTGTGAGTGCTTCGCCTAGCTAAACAGATCTGCCCATAGATTTTGTCATTAAGCGAGTTTATCACACGGGTATAAGAAAACCACGGCCCACGCAAATTGTCCACAGGCCACAAGACTACGCCAAGTCGAACGTGAAGGCATCATATCAGGCAGAGACGATGTATAATATTACCGAGGACGTCTCGGCCGGAGGCCCAGCTGATGGCTCGACTCGAGTCCTTCCCGGTGCGCACCCCGTATGCAATTAGAAATGACGCACGCGGGCTGTGGATACATCCCAATTGGTTGGAGGCAGCTATGGTGTGTATGCGCATGGAGGTATGAAAAGGTTTGATGAAATGAGTCCTACGGGCCTTCGTCTTTACCCAGGTCGTGGTTCTCGGCATAGAGGTCATATGCAGCCTGAGGTCTATGTCACTCTGAAAACTTGAAGAGCCCTAATGGTGCCCAAGATGTGGGGGGAATTGAAGAGGGGAAATGAAGACAGTGGTCCGAGTCTCGCGATGATATGAATTGAAGGTGTGAAGGGAAGACGCACGCTGTTACGATGTGGTGCACGATTTTTGACTGATAGCACAGGCAGTGGTGCGAGCCATGGGATTGTGGTCAGGATTCACCTGTGGATCAATTGAGGGGGAGGGGGAGAGCTGCACCACCGCGGCGTGCCATTTTGCCACACACTGGGCCAGGGCTCTGGCTTCAATTCGTGCTTAGCCATGAAGACCTCGCACTTATTCCGCGGGCCACCTGGGTCACTCTTGGCTTTGAGGCTTCGGAGTGGTTGTAGGCCTTTCAATCTGGTTGCTTGGGCCGCGTTAACTCAATGACGCCCTTGAATATAGATAAGGAATGGCCAGTCATGGTGGCAGTATGGTTTTTCCACCCTAACCTGTAGTTGAGTTATTGGATGGGAGGGCATGTTGCAAACTATAAAGTTGGGTGATTGAGTTCCGAGGGGTGCAGTCAACCTCTCAGTGTGCGCTGTAAGCACGAGAACTGAGGGGCCCGAATCGACTAACTACAGTCTACGGGTCTGGAGTGTCATGCTAAACTAAGGAACGACTAACGCGTGCTGAAACACGTCGGGGTTATGCCTAGCATCGTGCTAGTGTCACTGGATATATGTACCTAACTGAAATGTCCAAGTTATCTTATCACGGATCTGATCAGCGCGTTCCGTGTGCTCACATTTCCGACAGGGCACAAGCGATCCTGTTGTGAGGAGTCGGAACCGTATGAAGCTAATGTTTGGATTGTCTTGTAGGGTCCTGGCTGGTGATCGATGATCTCTGGTGGCTAATATCAAAGAACGCAAATGTCGCGTTTCCGGTCGAAGTGTTTGGTCCGATTGATTCTACTAGGTGGTCGTATCCTCAACCAGTCCACTCAGGTGGCTATCCCGATCCAGGGTTTCCATTTTCTGCCCTGGGACATGAGCCTCGGCAGAAAAGGAAGAGTGTACCACCCTGTCGGCTCGTCCGTGGCTGGATGATGTCCTATGATCAGCATTTCTGGTCCTCCCCACATGAGGTACCGGTGACTCGGGTGGTTGTTTAGGCGTTCTGAAGGCGTGTGTTGTCATGCCCGTGGCATATACTTGTATGAGATTTGCCATCCTGTGTCAGAAGGGACGAGCGTGACAAGGCATATCAGGCACATTTGTAGCGTCGGATGGGGTTGAGTCCTATGTATTTCTAGCTCCTCTGGCACGCACCACAGTGAGCCAGGTTCTTATATGAGCCAGGAAGAGTCACGGTGTGGGATGGGGAGAGGAGAGCGAGAGCTGACATCTTGGACAGCATCTGCAAGCGTACGTGGATTGACAGGATGGCAGCCAGCCGGTGGAGAAGCTCCGCTGGCGTTGAGCAGAAGGTTCCCCATTATCCAATGTACCCGTCGTGTCCTGGACTCATTGTGGGATCTCGGTCGGATGGCGTTTCAACAGTTGTACGCCAGCCGCCAGTTGCCGTGGTCTACTCGAACTCGGATGCCTCTTTGAGTTATTGAATTCCCCAGGAGCTGCAGGGCTTTGAGGGCGCCATGCGTGCAGGCGGTCATGGTGTTGGCGTGTCTGCCATTAGATCTTGTGGTTGATGAAGGTATTAGTATAGTGGATGTCGTCAGTCAGCACATCAATTGTCAGTGGGAAAGTGTCGCCACTAGTGGCCGTGTCCACCCCTTTGGCACGAATAGTGACGGATTCAGGGTGGGGCTTGTACACGATGTATTCAGATGCTATAGATGAATACAGAAGGTTACAATAGATGGGGACAAGTGCAAGCACATGCAGCACCCCCACAAGGTTGCACATCCCTGCATTCCTGCACATTCGCTTATATAATCAAGCAGAGTGCATTCCTTACCAGATAAACAAAAAAAGGCAATGAGACCGCTACTGTACGGTAGTGTAGCGTAGTTTTTCCTATGCTCATTTGACAACTGATGGATGCTTTTTTTTCAGCTCAGGGAAAGTTATTAAAAATTATCTGTGACAGAAAGGGCAAAGAACTAGACGAACCAAACTTCGGCGACCGACAGGAGACCGGTAGCTTTTTGACTTCCATTAACTCGCCACCCTTCTCTTTAGTAAAGAACCGCTAATCTGCCTCTAATTTCTAATTTCTGTCTTGGACGAACACCTGTACATTTGCGCTCACATATAATACTGATTATAGAAGCTCACTTGGCTCCCTTGTAATGCAAACCGCTGCGATCTCCCCAAGCTATGCTTTATGTGTCCCCTAAGTTTCCTGTCTTGCCTTCCTACAAGCATATTTTGGTCCCTCTGGGAAGCCGAATCTACTGCTTTTTGATCTGCAAAAAACATTGTGATGTCGTCTCTGCCCGGGCCCTCGTTCTTTCTGAGATCCTTCTCTGCGCTCAGCAATATCGTCTCGACACGATGCGCGCATCCCAGCATCCTCATAAGATGTGTATTGGCCGTACCCATCTTTCCAAGACAGCCTTCCTCCGGCCAGGCAATCATGCAAACCTCATGATCATGTGTGTGTTGCACTGTGGATTCACGCATGTGGAATGGAATGGTTGCGAGCTCCGTACTCATTTATTGCATTCAAACGGCAAAACGCCCAGCTACAACCGGATAAATACGAAAGGGCACGTGGATAAGGATAGGCGTAAGCTCATTCAAGTCCGATCTCATCATCATCAAAGTGCACTTAGTCAAGCTCGTTGAGCGCGCGAGCGACATGAGTAAGGAGCGAGATCAGGTCCTCCCTCCTGTATAGATTATTGAGTTCAGTGAATGAAGAAGAAGCAGAGGGGTACCCACTTGACTTCACGCTTTTCACCGGCGCCGAGGATGCCGTCGAAGACTGCAGACGCAGCGGTGCCCAAAGCACTGTTCTCTACGTCGTTCTTGATATCGGAGAAGGAGATGGGTGCACGCCTTTCACCGGCACCGAGGATGCCGTCGAAGACTGCAGACGCAGCGGTGCCCAAAGCACTGTTCTCTACGTCGTTCTTGATATCGGAGAAGGAAATGGGTGCACGCCTTGCACCGGCAGGGAGGATGGGGGCGACCGGAGTAGCAGCGGCGCCTAGAACATCGTTCTCTACGTCGCTTTCAATGTCGGAGAAGGATATGGGTGCACGCCTAACAATTGCACGTGAGTAATTGAGGGGGCATTCTCTAACTTTCCTCTCACCTGGTGTGGTTAAGAACGTCACCCAAGATTGAGGACCCTGCGCCAGAGAGGACACCGCCACCGAGGCCCTTCAAAAGAGTTGAACCGAGGGACTCGGCGCCTTTCTCGGCGGGTCCAAGGGCGGCAGTGATCAGGCTGCGCTCAATCTCGCGCCTACCATCTCATGTGAGTAATTCCCAGGCATTCTCCAGCTCTACCCTTACCTAGTGAGGTTGAGAAGGTCCTGCGTGAGATCACCACCGATACTAGACCCGAGCAAGCCAGCAGCGGCACCTCCCAGGGACTTTCCAATCGAACCGAGGTTCAGGCTCAAGGGCTCAGGTTCGCGCCTTACGATTGCATGTGAGTACGTGCGGGCATCCTCCAACTTTCCACTCACCTGGTGTGGTTGAGAACGTCACCCAAAATAGTAGACGCTGCGCCAGAGACTGCACCACCACCGAGGCCCTTCAAGAGGGTTGAACCGAGGGACTCGGCACCATCTTCGGCAACATCTTCGGCGCCTCCAAGGACTGAAGAGATGAGGCTGCGCTCGATCTCACGCCTACGGTCCCGTGTGAGTCATTGAAGGCATTCTCTCGCTCTACCCTCACCTGGTGTGGTTGAGAATGAACCCTGTGAGATCACTACCGAGAGTAGACCCGAGCAGACCAGCACCGGCGCCTCCAAGGGACTTTCCAATGGAACCAACGCTCAGAGGCTCAGGCTCGCGCCTACGATTGCATGTGAGTAAGTGAGGGGCATTCTCTAACTCTCCTCTCACCTGGTGTGGTTAAGAACGTCACCCAAGACAGTAGACGCTACGCCAGAGACTGCACCACCACCGAGGCCCTTCAAGAGGGTTGAGCCGAGAGACTCGGCGCCTTCCTCGACGGGCCCAAGGGCCGCAGAGATCAGGCTGCGCTCGATCTCACGCCTACGATCCCGTGTAAGTCATTGAAGGCACTATCTAGCTCTACCCTCACCTGGTGTGGTTGAGAATGAACCCTGTGAGATCACTACCGAGAGTAGACCCGAGCAGACCAGCACCGGCGCCTCCAAGGGTCTTTCCAATGGAACCAACACTCAGAGGCTCAGGCTCGCGCCTACGATTGCATGTGAGCAGGTGCTGACCAATCTCCAGCTTCCCTCTCACCTGGTGTGGTTGAGAATGTCTTTGAAGATACTGGATGCTGCGCCAGAGGCGGCACCACCAGCAGCGCCCTTCGCAAGGGTTGAGCCGAGGGACTCGGCGCCTTCTTCGGCATCTCCAAGGACTGAAGAGATGATGCTGCGCTCGATCTCACGCCTACGATCCCGTGTGAGTGATGGCGGGAAATCTCCAGCTTTCCTCTCACCTGGTGTGGTTGAGAATGTCACTGAAGATGCTGGACGCTGCGCCAGAGGCGGCACCACCAGCAGCGCCCTTCGCAAGGGTTGAGCCGAGGGACTCGGCGCCCTCTTCGGCGTCTCCAAGTACTGAAGAGATGAGGCTGCGCTCGATCTCACGCCTACGATCCCGTGTAAGTCATTGAAGGCATTCTCTAGCTCTACCCTCACCTGGTGTGGTTGAGAATGAATCCTGTGACATCACTACCGAGAGTAGACCCGAGCAGACCAGCAGCGGCCCCTCCAAGGGTCTTTCCAATGGAACCGAGGGGCAAGCTCAAAGGCTCAGGTTCACGCCTACGATTGCACGTGAGCAGGTGCAGACAATCTCCGGCTTCCCTCTCACCTGGTGTGGTTGAGAATGTCCTTGAAGATGCTGGACGCTGCGCCAGAGGCGGCACCACCAGCAGCGCTCTTCGCAAGGCCTGCACCGAGGGACTCGGCGCCTTCTTCGGCGTCTCCGAGGACTGAAGAGATGAGGCTGCGCTCAACCTCACGCCTACGATCGCATGTGAGTAATCGCAGGAATTTACCGGCTTTCCCCCCTCACCTAGTGTGGTTAAAGAGATGCTCCGCGATTTCCGGCAGGGCGCCGACGGCTGTGCTGATCCCGACGTCTTTCAAGATTGGTCCAACGGGGATGGCGCGTTCATCATGGGGTTCGCGAGCTTGTTTTTGATTGTCACTGAAAGAGTTGATGCCATCAGGAAAGTCCGGTCTTTTACTTCACAAGATGTAGACTGCCATACCTGATCGGGGCAGACAGAGCAGGGGCCGCAGAAGAGGCAGCGAGGGCGAGGACAGCAAGAGTGGTATAAGAGTGCATGTTTGATAATGTCAATAAAATGATCGTCTAGACCTGAAGCTTGAAAATGGGCGTGAATGCAAAGAGTGTACGGAGGAAAATGTGCGGGCTGTAGGCCGTTAGGATCAGGAGAAGGCAGTGCAGGTAATCGAGACCCAGCACTCACCAACCAGTGCCTAGGAAAGAACGAATAGTTGAGCAGGAGCTGAGGAATCCCTATCCGCAGAGAGGGAAAGCCTTTATAGTCGCAAGTCGTCAGGCATCACATGGTTGTGTTGCTGAGAAATTTCATATCAATACTGCAACTCAATTGCCATCACGCAAGCCTCGTGAGAAGCGTGATGAAGCTGTTCCGAGCGGTTTCAAGGGAACTGCTTTCGCCAATCACTGCCACCGCCAATCTAGAGGCCGGTTGCCCTGCATACTGTGGACGTACAAGGTGGCACGTTCATAAAAAAATACAGGGCTGTCCAGAGGTTTGTCGTTAAGTGAGTTAAATTGCACAGGCACATGAGAACGAGACGGATTGTCGGCAGGTACCAAGTCAAACTTGAAGTTAGTCAAATTACTATATTAGGAAGTGACGGCCGATATCATCAACTTGAGTTCTAGGGCTTGCTTTCCGGCGCTCTGGCGCTGGATCAAATTGCGGTGCGGGGGGCATCCTATCACTATCTTGTGCATACTCAACTTTGTAAGCAAAGGGGCTTCTGTCATATCGAACGGACGACATCAGCCATCTCTGTCTAACGATGACAGGGGCCGCGGCTCATCAGCATAGCGGGTCACAACAACAAAACTTATAAGAACTGCCGGTAGGCAGAAACCCGGATCCAATTTGGCGCGATGGAGTTGTCATGCATGGTGCCAACATCACCGCCAAGGCCCATTGACAGTTATAGATGCTTGATCTCAGAGGCCGGAATGAGGAGTGGGTTCTCGCAAGCGCGCGCCCGCGTAAAGCAGCCGGTTTTTTTTTTTCTTTTTTTTTTTTTTTTGGTTGCCATTATTGTGTGCCTCGGGGTGCAGAACCCCATGTAGCACTAACATTTTACAATATACTCTACTATCTCCATGCCAATTTATTCTACTCTGATGCAGAACTCTCCCATGGCATTAGCCATCATTGTGTAGTGTGAGAAAAGGGTGGTGTCAAGTGCAGTGGTTAGTTACCATGCCAGGAGACAGTTAGTGGGTGTGTGAATGTGTGATTTGGTCAGTATGGTGTGCATTTGCCTTGCCCTGCTTGGTTGACTGTGTGTTGTCCAGTCCTTGTCTGTTAGTGTTGTGTGCTTATCAGTCAGCTGTGCTTGTCCATTGCTACTAAGAGAGTTGTGGTTCATGAGGGGTGGTAGTATTTGTGTTCAGGGAGTCAGATAGTGTGATGTGGGAGGGGGGAGGGGAGGGGGGGAAGCAGCTATGCTGAAGTGGTAAAGCAATGGCTGGTGTGGATGAAATTGGCTAGCTGTCACCACCAAGATTCTTAGCAGAGACAAATAGATGCAAATGAAAAAGAGAGCCAAGCACTTGGTGAGCTGCAATCAGCTCAGCTGCACTCACTCACATTGTAGCCATCATGTCTGAGAGTGAGGATGGGATGACTCTCTTTTCAGATGAAAGTTGTTGCCAGTATGCAAAGGACATGATTCAGGGTCAAGCATTTTTGTTCCTTGACCCATATATATGTTGAGACAGAACATCTGCACGGCTATGCCCAGACCGGACAGTCTCATGCTCAGGGGTTTGGTAGAACCAGCCCAGACATTACAAGGGGCACCTAATGCTCCAGGACAATTATGGACTTAGTGAGTACATGTTGGCACATGGACTGCATGGACACCTACATACATATGATACCCTAGAACAATGTGATTATGCCCTTATGGCCGATCTAAGAACTCTCTTTTGTTATCTGACCTGATTATTGTATGATCAAATTGTTTCAGATTGACACTTTACCTACTGTCTTTATGATTAGGTAGTTACAGTCACATACGGACCTTTTAGTGTGGTTCTATGCTTATGTGTACCCCTTCTGAGGGCTCAGGGTATGTGTGGACTCATTGGACTCATCCATATGTAGAATATTGTAATTATGCGATATAGTGGACGCCTGTACTCACCCCTTAAGGGTTTATAGACATATGTAGACCATAGGGACTATAAATACACCCTTGGGAGTGAGCAAGACGTCTCATCTCCTACAGAGTTCTTTCTCTATGTGAATACTCCTCTTCAGCTGCACTTCATCAATGTACTGATGCAAATCTTAGGATTAAGTGAGGGATCATGGATGTGCATGTGTATTGTCTGTAGGACAGCAATGTACTATGGGTGTAAGCCTAATGGAATGACTACAAACAGTAAACAAAGGGTGCTCACCTCAGTGTCATGCATATGGCACAATAACTGAGGTGACAGTAGTTCTACTCTACTGCTATTTATCTATGATGTCATGCTGGACTGAGCATGGTGGTTCTGTCAATGTTTCTGTCTGGCAGCCTCCTTGGCTGCTTGTTCTCTTTGGCTGGGGGTTAGGTCGTCTGGCCTGTCTCTGTCCCTCTGTTGTATGTGTAGGAGGATATCTGCATTGGTGACCATCATCTTGGTTGTCTTCTGTGGAGTTCTAACACCTTGTTAGAACGGCTGTGGGTAGTGGTGGTGCTGGCTGCTGTTGTCCTCTATCTGAAGGAGGAAGGGGATCTAGATGTGAAGGAGTCGATTTGGATACTTAAGATGTGTATCCAAAGGAAGGGATGTCTGGAGTGCTGATATGCCTTGTATTGCACTTAGTTCATTGGTATGCCACTAAGGTCGTGAATGGAAGGAGCTGCTCCTTCCTGCTGGGTTTCTGTTGCAGATGGGAGATTCTATAGAGCACTGAGAGGTCCGTTACTCAGTGACCTTCGTCTGTCTGAAGCAAAGAAAGGCAACACCTTTCTGAGTGCCTAATGTATGTGTTGGAGTTCAAAGAGTTCCCAATCGGGACTCAGTTTACTATATATGGTAAATTAAGTGAAATGCATCACTAAGTTGCTTAGCAGACCCTAGGGTATGTTCTAGGGTGCAAGTGGGAGGGGAGAGGGGCTATGAAGCTTCAGGTCACTCAGAGGATTGCTCTGAGAATGTCTAGGATTCACAGGAGACCAAGCTTAAGACTTTGGTCCCCTTCTATGAGCGTATTTATACATGACTATTTAAGTGGAGTTTCCGGCAGCGATTGACATGTTTCAGCAGCAGTAAGGCCATGAAAACCATCAGCAGATTAGTGTAAGTATCTTAGTAAGTAGCTGAGGCAACACAACAGCAGTCTGGAGCAGCAAGAGTGTAATAGAGGGTGTGTAAAGTAGGGTGGGGGAAGTGATGACGACTCTGGCCGGACCATGAGAAATATGTACATATATGGACAGAATATTAGTAAGCATAAGCATCCCAACTGTCCACCACAACAGGTCTCCCTTGACTATCTCTGGCAACTTCACTTCTGTTGCTTCTGCTTGCTCTATTTTCTGTCATCATTCTTCAGCCTCTTCTCAGAGGACTTCCTGATGCATATACTGTAATACTGCTGGTGGGAGCATCGCATTTTCTTCTCTTGGGGAGTCATGGATGGATAAGAAGTCGAGTCTAATGTCACTGGCATAAACTGTGGCCGTGATAGCTGGGCTTCAGCTTTAAGTGGAACGTCTGCACTGCTTGCAGAAAGTGGAAAACACACCACGAGTCTCCCCCTGGGGTGACAACAAAGGTCACAAAAACCTGTATACTCCTAGTCAAGGACTAGACAGGGACAGGACAAGAGACTTGACTTAGAGAGTCCTTGCCTGAGCACCTGGGGCGCTTATATACATGATAGGCCTAAGGCCTAGACTCCCAATCCGTATTAGTACAGTATAGTAAGTGTTGTATAGTAAGCTGAGCAATCCGCTCACCAAGCAGTAATCTAAAGATAGTGCACTTACTAAAGCGCTGACTGATACCTTGGCAATACTAAGAAGCTTCCAAAGCTTCTACTCATCGCTCCTGACTAACCATTAGTCAAGCACAGTCATAGTGCTTACTCAAGTGTCCTAGCTTCGTCATCCTGCCTTGCAGGCATCCTACTAAGCATTGTCCATGCCATATAGCATGTGCTGGCCCAAACAGCACAACCAGGCTGTGCTTCTGAATCCTGTCTCAAACATCCATGAGCCATACTTACCTCCTTGCTGCCTGACAATCTGCCCTCCAGAGTCCCACCAGACTCCATCCTTGGGCTCTAGCACTTCAATCTGCCCTCAAGGGACTCACCAGCCCCAATCCTTGGGCCTCTTATGCCTCTCACCAGATGTCCTCATGGTTCTCTAGCTTGCCAGCTAGCTGTGCCATGACAGTAAACCTGAAAGACTTTGAGGAACCAGACCCAATAAAGAAGCAGAAGGGGAAAACAGAGGCAGCAGCAGTAGAGGCTAGGCAAAACAATGGCACCAATCCCCATACTGTACAACACATGAGTGTGGTACATTCACCCCGAAGGGAAGTAAAAGACCTGGAGAAGGGGGGAGAGAGGAGAGAGGGATGAGTAAAAAGAAAGAAAACTTGAGTCAGACAAAGCAATGGCAGAAAGAGAAAGAGAGTGGCAGTGAAGAGTGAAAGGCAAACAAAGAGCAAGATAGGGTGCACAGGCTATACAGATCCAAGTCTGGGTCCAACTCAATTCCTCCAATCACATTGACTGGCCACGACATGGTCTGCATGGAGCCACTCATCCATTGTACAAGTGGCATTGAGGCAGCTGGGGTGGTGTCAGTGACACATGAGATGGGAGTTGGGTTGTGTTGGGTGAGCGAGTGAGAGATGAGGCACTGAGGATGGTGCAAGATGAAAGGGAGAATACAGCAGTAATGTGAGGACAGCAAAGGCCATTTTGGATGGGCACCGCAATGTAGATGGAGTGGGACAAGAGCTTGCATTCAACATGAATGCATGCATGCACCCTCATGTACATGCTGTGTCACACCCAGGGTAGGCGTGTCGGGGTTCTTCAACATGGTTCTAGCAGTCCTGCTAATCACTTTGACCTTCCTTGTCTAAGAAGGTTTTGGTTGATGTCAATGGTCATCTTCTATGGGAGTCAGCCTACTTCAGGCTTAAAGTGGATGGTGTAGTGATGGCAAGCAGTGGTGCTCAGGAGGGATAGGAGTAGGAGGTTGGTGATGAGGAGGAAAAGGCATTAGAAGACAAGGGAGAGGAAAAGACAGATTATGTCTCTCTGTATTGGTGTTTGAATTGCAGTTCAACGACTGAGATATGAGTGAAGGATTGCCTTGCAATCCTGAGTGATTCAATTCAGTCATCAGTATTCCTACAAAAAACTTTTTGGACCTTGTGCAAGGTTGTGCAAGGTTGCACAACATCGAAAAGTCAAAAAGTTGGCAAGGCTAAGTGCTAGGTTATTTTAATCACAAGTTTGTATTATTTTCGCTCTGAGGATGTCGGGCAACCCAAAAAGTCTGCAAGGTGCAAGATGAAAAGTAGGAAAATGACGGTCAATTCGTTAAGCAAAATTATAAAATCTACTCAAGAATGATCTATGCATAGGACTAGAAGCGGGGTCAAAATGGGAAACCGAACGATAGATTAAAGGAAAATATGACGTGATCAGGTATAGATTGGGAGCGGAGATTTGAAGGATGCGAAAATGAAAGAAATGTAGTTCTAAATTGATGCTTTGTTGTCGCAGGGGAAAAAAAAAGCTATGTGGGCTGGCATCAGGAAAAATTGGCGGGTTCCAAAAACTGAATACGCACCATTAAACCTGAATCAGTAATGGAAGAATTCAATCTAAAAAGATATAGCAAGTTTGGGATGGCTTCATCTCAAAGACAGGAAATGCACATTATTGAAATTATTCATCATCGGATGCTTTTAGGGGCTGCTGGGAACGTAGAGGTTGCGGCGGTTCTCACTCAACGAAGTCAGGATAATCTCCTCTTTTGGCTGCATTTCCAGCACTCCAAGACCATCCAAAATCATGTCCCAACGACGCTGCATGAGTTTCTTGATATTATCCATATAATCGTCAACAGTAAGACCGTAATTGTCGCGTGAAAACATTTTTTGCGGAACCTTCTGACCAGTGTGATAAGCAGTGAATGCACGCTCGAGCTGTTAATAATAATTAATTCATAATTGAGAACGGTCGAGAAACAACATACTGCCGTAATTGTGAGAGCTAAGGCACCCTTCATATTGCCATAATCCGTCGCTATTGATCCACTCAAGGCTTTGTGAACTGACTCAGAACAGAATATATAAGTTCTGATTCATAGACTCCCTCTGGGGCCTGTAATATATCAAAAGGGTGCCAGCAAAAACAAACTCAAGACAGACGAACCACGAAACCCTCAGATCCAGGGATGGTTGCCCCAATTGGAGAAGGTGCTTTGTAAATTATCGGCCTGTTGATATCCATTGCGTATTTGGCATATGCAGAAATCTTCTTGGCATTACCATTATAATCCGGCTGACTGAAAAAATCATCGACAATCTTCATAGCTTTGATGGCAAATTGCGAGCATTTTTCGGTGACTCGGCTTATCGCCTGTTGGCATGTGTCAGTACAAATAGAAGAAACAATAATTTTCGGACACACAGTCTGGCAGAGATCGTCGTTCCACTTCACCTGATATTTGGAACCAGGGTGAACAAGATCCACGACACTTTGAATCCATGCCACAATTTTCTCGCCCTTCGAGAAGTCCTGGAATGGTTGTTCGGAGCAGTATAGATTGTTGTATAGCGTTGGTAGGAATGTTGAAGTCCACGTTGTACCAACAAATTCTGGTATGCCGCCGTCTTCTGCTGTGGGCTCGGAAGGACCGTTAGCTTCCGATTTGACTGTTTCACTGGAAACGGTGCGTTGTTTTTTTCCTTTCCCACGACTGCTTGTACTACCGTTCATTGGAGTCTCGCTGGCAGCCTTACTACCACGTTTGGCTTTCGCTGTCGGTTTCGCAGCTCCAGATTTTGAATTAGTGGCTCTAGGTACCTCGCTGACATCTGTAGCATCCTTCAGAGTCGAAGAAATTCCCTTTCGCGGCGCTGACTTTGCTGTGGCTTTGGTGACTTTGGGTTTGGGCGCAGGTTTATCAGATTCATTGTCTGAGTCATCGAGGACGTTAACCATCTTACGTTGTATAGTAACGTGAGTACCAAGATCACGCAGGAGAATAGATCAACACTAACTGCATTTTTTCGAATGAGTTTTCGTGGGTCATGGCTAATAGGAGTTGGCAGTCAAGTTGCTGTGGCGTCCATCCTGTAGGCTCCAAACTGCTGCTGCCTCCTCAGCCTCAGCCTCCATATCCTCCTCCATTTCCATTCGTGCCAACAACTCCAGCTTGGCTTGCTCCGCTTTCACAAGTTGGGCTCTGAGCTCCTCTTTGCGGGCATTGGCTTCCGCAACTTCCTTGGAAGTGCGCCTTGGTTTACTCTTATCAGGAAGCCCGGGGTGCTGGTCACGGTTACGATCTGGAAGTGGCGAGCGTTCAGGAACAACCTTGCGGCCTCGAGGCTTTCGTTGTGGCGCCTTGTCACCATCAGCTTCGTGGCTAGTGTCGGTGGGCTGCTCTTGCCCCTTTGGTTTCTTGGTAGCCTGTGTGCTGCCTGATGTAGATTTTCGCTTGTTTGGTGGTGGAGCTGATATCTTTGTCGTCATGGTATGTATTATGAACATGTGGAAACACTTGTTGAGACGGAACGTCTGCGCGGCTATGCCCGGACCGGACAGTCTCACGCTCAGGGGTTCGGTAGAACCGGCCCGGACATTACAAGGGGCACTTAATGCTCCAGGACAATTACGGACTTAGTGAGCACATGTCGGCACATGGACTGCATGGACACCTACGTACGTACGATACCCTAGAACAATGTGATTACGCCCTTATGGCCGATCTAAGAACTCTCTTTTGTTATCTAGCTCGATTATTGTATGATCGAACTGTTTCAGATTGACACTTTACCTACTGTCTTTACGATCATGTAGTTACAATCACATACGGACCTTTTAGTACGGTTCTACGCTTACGCGTACCCCTTCTGAGGGCTCAGGGTATGTGCGGACTCTTCGGACTCGTCCATATGTAGAATATTGTAATTATGCGATATAGTGGACGCCTGTACTCACCCCTTAAGGGCTTATGGACATATGTAGACCATAGGGACTATAAATACACCCTTGGGAGTGAGCAAGACGTCTCATCTCCTACAGAGTTCTTTCTCTGTGTGAACCACCCTCTTCAGCTGCACTTCATCAACACTTACGTTGGTGAGTTGTTTCCGAGCTAGGTTGGCTCACTGTACTGACAAGGGTATTCTCATCGGCTGCTAGAATGTTATCCGCACACATCAGCAGGTTTGATAGAGCACTGAGTCACTATGTGCCTACCATCTGCGGTGGTATTATCTTCATCAACCCTTTTCTGTTTTCGAGTTTGTGCCATGGTGGGAGGTTGTTGAATGGGGTTGAAGTGTTGCGAGGAAGTGGTGACGCGGCAAGAAAGAGACTTGGCGAAATTTTGTTTTCAGTTTACTGATGTTTTGTGCATGTTGAGAAATTGAACCAAGTCCGTTTCCCAAATAATCCTCCCCTACGTCTGTTATTTCCTTGCAATGCCTCCAACATTTCCATCACACCAGGTGGTCTATTCGTGCTCTCAGTGTGGAAAGAAATGTCTCAGCTCACGGGGGCTAACACAACATATGAATGCTTACCATCGAGCATGTTCACCAGACTCCAGTGACAATGACGTGGAAGACTATTCTTTCACTTACAGATATCACTCAAAGCTCAATGGTATGTCTCTCTTGAGACAACAACAGCTGTTGGCTCTAATGTATATGCAGCATGGCCTTGTGACGAGGCTGGCAATGACCTTCCTCCATATTCACCACCACCTCCCGTTCCACCTCAGCATGGTAATTCTGGACCATGGCATCCTTTTGAAGATCGCATTTCATTTGACTTTGCATCATACCATTTTGTCGAAGTTCAAAGCTCTGCAGATAAAATCGAACAGGTGCTCAACCACTGGGCTGCATCAGTGTTAAAACATGGTGACACATCCCCTGGTCCAATGCAGAAGAACTCTACAGCACCATTGATCAGATCCAGCATGGAGACTCGCCATGGAAGACATATATAATAAAATATCAAGGACCCTTGCCATGAACACCTCCGAAGTGGATGACAGAAACATATGAACTGTGCTGCCGAGATACACGACGTGTCCTTCATCAACAATTGTCGATGTCGGATTTTAAGGATAAAATTAACCTCACTCCATATCAACAATTCAATTCGTCAGGCAAGCGGGTATACTCAAACCTGATGTCGGGTGACTGGGCTTGGAATCACGCTGTAATACTCTGATATCCCTTTGACATTTCCGTTGCTAATGTGAGGGCCCTCTAGGATATTATCGCAGAAGATCCGGCTACCCACGGTTCTATGTTTGTTCCTATCATCGCGGGCAGTGACAAAACTACTGTCTCGGTTGCGACTGGTCATCAGGAATACCACCCAGTATATATGTCACCAGGCAATGTGACCAACATAGCCTGCCGTGCACATGGTAATTCTGTGCTACCTGTAGCATTTTTACCCATTCCAAAGAGTATATTTTTTTGGATTTCACTGTACTTACTGTCTCTTACCCTATTTTCTCTAGCAAAACGTAGGCATAGAAACACCGTACCATTTCAAAGATTTGCCCGCCAAATGTATCACACCTGCCTCACGCGTGTTTTTGACCCCCTTAAGCCTGGAATGATGACACCAGATGTTGTCCATTGTCCCGATGGCCATTTTTGGCAGGCAATATATGGAATGGGACCATATATTGCTGACTATCCTGAACAGGTTTGGCTTGCCGCACTTGTTCAAGGATGGTGTCCAAAGTATGTCCGCAGCTCTCCTACATGTATTTTCACTTATTTCAGGTCGTCTCCCAGGTGCGATGCCCCTCCACATAACTTAGATTCACCAGAGGCACGTCCAAGATCCCACAAGAAGACTGAAATGTTAATTCAATGCTTCGACCCTAGAATCCTGTGGGACGACTATGGTATTCGTTCCGACGTTGTGGTAAGGCTTGATGTTTCGTTGGTTGCTATGGACTAAGTGCCTGACTTGGAACCCTTAGCCATTTACAGAGCATTTCCCTCGAGCCAACATTCATGAACTTTTGTCGCCAGACCTCTTACACCAAGTCATAAAGGGTACTTTTAAGGATCATATAGTAACTTGGGTGAATGAATATCTACATATTGTTCATGGCGAGGCTCGAGGTAATGAAATTATTGATGACATTGATCGGAGGTGTGTTGGTAATATCCTTGACAACTCTCGTAACTGACAAGTCATTTCCCAGGATTTCCCTGGTCCCTTCATTTCCAGGCCTTCGCTGTTTTCCCGATGGCCGCGATTTTACCCAATGGACAGGTGATGATTCAAAAGCCTTGATGAAAGTGAGCTTCTACATTTTATACTCGCACCAGGGGACTATTTCCAATGAATTGATGCTCAGGTCTACATTACCGCCATCACTGGTCACATTCCGTCAGAGATGGTGAAGTGCGTTGCGGCATTTCTTGACTTCTGTTATATTGTGAGAAGAAATGCCATATGTACGGATACCCTTGAGAGAGCCATGGATGCACTACGCCGATTCCATCAGTATCGGGACATCTTTATCCAAACTGGAGTTCGTCCTGACACAATTTCACTCCCTCGCCAACACTCTTTGAAACACTACTTGCGATCTATTCGACTCTTTGGCTCTCCAAATGGTCTCTGCTCATCAATCACTGAATCGAAGCATATCCCAGCCGTCAAGAAACCTTGGCGACGTTCGAGCCATTTTAATGCATTAGGCCAAATGCTGCTCACAAATCAGCGAATGGATAAGATGCATGCTATCCGGTGTATCTTCACTGATAAAGGCATGATGGATGGTACGACTCTCTCATATACTGCCAGAATGCTCCGTGGCGAAGAGCCAGCGCCGCCTGCCAATACTTTGAATGATGAAGATGACACGGACGACCATGGAGCAGTCCGAGGGCCAAAGGTTATGGCATTTGTTGTGCTGGCAGCAACAGCAGGTAAAGCACTGTCTGTTCAATGCTTTTCAATTTTCTTACAACTGTCAGAACGCAGCTACCCAAGGTACCTGTCTGATCTAGCGAAACACATCAATCAACCCAAGCTTCCTGAACATATATGGCACTTCTTGTACAATCAGCTCAATCCAGATTCAGCCAATTTTGGTGCTGATATGCCACTTCACGAGTGTCCTTTTTTCGATGGCCGTGTATCAGTCTACCACTCTGCAATGGCTCACTTTTATGCCCCCAGTGACCTATGTGGAGCAGGTGGTATGTATCATGAGCGAATACGCTCTACACCATTGTGGAGGGGTGAGTATGCTCGCAGGGATACCATCTTTGTGGAGACAGACCCCACACTTTCCGGAATGCCAGGAATGGTTGTTGGTCAGGTTTTCTTATTTTTCTCATTCACATTTCGAGATGTATTCTATCCTTGCGCTCTCATCCATTGGTTTGAACGTGTGGGTCGGGGGCCTGATAGTGATACAGGGTTATGGGTAGTAAAGCCGGAGTATGAGAGAAATGGTCGTCCGAGTCTCACAGTTATTCACATCGACTCCATCCCGCGTGCTGCCCATTTGGCTAGAGTGTACGGCTCTGGTTTGGTGCCTGAAGATATACATTTCTCTGACTCACTTGACATTTTCAGGACATACTTTGTGAATAGCTACGCCAATCACCATACGAACGAATTCCTCAGTTAATCTTTATATTATTATATTACTATTTATTTATCATCGAGCATTGTTGCCTTTTGACCTTTTTGACCTTGTGACCTTGTGACAAGTCAAAAAGGCACAAAAAGGTGCAAAAAGGTCACAAGAAATTTGTGAGATTCCTGATGCCAGTTTCTGGAGTGAAGAATCCATGCAGTGGATTCTGAGTGATTGGTTTCATTTGGCCTAAGTCCATCTAGGCTTGAACCAAAAGGTTCCGGTTTGTATGGCTTTCAAGAAGCTTGCATATTCAATGCGCTTTCTAACATGTCTAACACAGTTGGCTTTTGCAACTGCAGTTTGTGTCTTTCTGATAATTGGGTCTAAGGGCATCATCCCTTGACTGAATGTTCTTCTGAGTCGCTCCTTGTTCTGAGCTGACTTGTTGGTTTCAAATATCAATGAGGATGCCATGTTACTAAACTGGCTTGTGTCCCTTAGTCTGTTACTCTCAGTGACAGCTCTATCAGCTTTGATCTCTTCAGAGATGAGAGTGGCAAATGAGTTGAGTGGAATGATTGCTCTTAGGGTAGGGAGGTGCTCCCTTCTGTGAGGCTTTAAAGTCCTGTATTGAACAGAAGACCAAGCTTAAGGCTGGTCCTCAGAACTTGGGGCCTTTATATACTACTGGAAAATGAGGCTGTGCTAGCTGCACATTGCTGCACTTCTGGATGCTGTGCATGCGCAGTATCCGCAGTAAATAGTACAGTAATCCGCAGTAAGGTAGAAGGGAAGGTGACGCGTCCATTAAGGGACTGCGCCACAGCAAGTACATAGTGAGAAATGGGGCGCGTATCAAGTAGAAAAGAGGGTACCAAGAGAAAGAAAGGGAATTGTATAGGTAAGTACTTGTACAAGTATTGCAAGTCCTTACCAGCTGTCATCAGGCCATGACACACTGTAGCAGATGTACTGTAGTTGCTGCAAGAGTAGTGGTCCATGTCACCCGAGTGAGAGGATGGGATAATACCTGCAGTTTGTAAGCAATAAACAGAAGGCAAGGGATGTACCTGTGGACAGCGGTCTCATGGTTGCAAGCAGGGCAAGTCGGGCACACAGCAAACAGGGTAATGCAGGTGCAAGGATGGGATGTGCAGTGAGTGAGCACCAAGAGGTATGAATGTAAGGCAGGCAGAGATGTGGCGAACAAGGTTTTTTAGGCACAAATGCATGGCCAGGTGTGCAAGCGAGTGGAAGTCTTGCAGTTGTGGGCATTCGGGGCAGGTTGTGCAGCAAG
The DNA here is from genome assembly GCA_022376555.1 of Russula compacta. Lineage (NCBI taxonomy): Eukaryota > Fungi > Basidiomycota > Agaricomycetes > Russulales > Russulaceae > Russula > Russula compacta. Next base: position 999 of record WTXH01000007.1, on the reverse strand, counting down.
TGGTTTCACACAAGAGGGGATAAAACAAAAGGAGAGGAGAGAGAAGAGGAGAGTGTGCCCTTTCCAGGTATGGGCAGCTTGATGGGCTGGTGAGAACCAACTTGGTCAACCAGAAGTTGTGACTCAAGTCGGAGTCACAACTTGTAAAGCTGACCATTCCCACATGATCAGCTCGGCCAGCTGAGCCATGCACATGACCAGCTTCTGGCTCTTGAGCCAGCTTCTAGCCAGACCATGGCAACACTACTACACATGATGTGCCAATGTTTCATTTCTGTCCACATGGTTTGCCAACTTGTTGGAATCATCAGACTTCAAATGCATCATGTGTTTGTCACATGGTTGGATGTGGAATTACAGAGGCTCACATTGGGTCAGGGCTCTGGCTTCTGGCTTCAATTCATGCTTAGCCATGAAGACCTCACACTTATTCTGCAGGCCACCTGGGTCACTCTGGCTTTGAGGCCTTGGAGTGGTCATAGGCCCTTCAATCTGGTTGCTTGGGCTGCATTAACTCAATGACACCCTCAAATGTAGATAAGGAATGGCCAGTCATGGTGGCAGTATGGTTTTCCCACCCTGACCTGCAGTTAAGTTATTGAATGGGAGAGCATGTTGCAAATTATAAAGTTGGGTGATTGAGTTTTGAGGGATGCAATCAACCTCTTAGTGTGCACTGTAAGTGTCATGCTGGACTATTGGGACGCTTACACTTACTAATCTTCTTGCCTTATACATACATATTTCCCACAGTCCGGCTGGAGTCGTCACCACTTCCCCCTCCTTACCTTACACTACTGCTATTACACTCCTGCTGATCCCTTCTGCTGTTGTGTTGCCTCGGCTTGTTACTAAATTACTTACACTAATCTGCCAACGGTTTTCGTGGCCTTACTGCCACTGAAACACGTCAGACGCTGCCGAAGACTCCGCCTAAATAGTTGTGTATAAATACACTCATAGAAGGGGACCAAAGCCTTAAGCTTGGTCTCTTGTGAA